>MU223944.1:804876-845048 GCA_018584345.1 Thuja plicata
CATAACATTGACTACCAAATATTTTGAAGTAACTTACATTGGGTGTTTTACCATACCATAGCTCATAAGGAGTCTTCTTTGTGTCCTTCTTCAATTATACTCTGTTAAGTGTATAAATAGCAGTGCTGACAGCTTCCCTCCAGAAGATTTGGGTGATGTTCTTTTCTATCATCAATGTTCTTGCACAATCAACTATTTATCTGTTCCTTCTCTCAGCAATCCCATTTTGTTGTGGTGTTCTTGGTGCAAAAACCTATCTTTTTATACCATGCTCATTACAAAAATTAGTGAATTCATCTGATATAAATTGTCCTCTATCTAATCTTAAATATTTTAGATCCTTACCACTTTATTTTTCTACCATAGCCTTATACCATATAAACATCTTGAATGCTTCAGATTTTTCTTTTAGAAACATGACTGTCATCATTCTAGAGTAATCATCAACAAAGAGAATAAAATATCTATCTCCATAATAACTCTTTGTCCTCATAGGTCCACATAGGTCAGTATGGACTAATTCTAGAATATCATTAGATGCATGGGTTTTGCTTTTGAAACTAGACTTTTTCATTTTACCTTTTTGACAATTTTTGCACATGATGTTGTCTGGCTTTGTCATCGTCGGTTAGCCTCTTACACTTCTTCTTTTGCCTATTTTCATCATGTTGTCAAAATTAACATGACACAATCTTTTGTGCCACAACCATATGTCTTCAATCTGGTCATTAAGATAGTGGTGTTAGTATCATTCAGATAGAATAAGTTACCTTTGGTTTGTTCACCGGTACCAATCAGATTTCCTAATTTATTGAAGATCTTTGCCTTTTTGTTCTTAAATGCTACTCTGTGACCTAAATTATTCAGCTGAGAAACACTCAATAGATTATAATTCAATCCTTTTACCCAATAAGCATTTTCACATTTAATCAGGTTATTCAGCATTATTGTTCCTTTACCTTCAACTGGACAAGGTGTATCATTTCCCATTCTTACTGTACCACCATTATAGTATTCAAAAGTATTAAACTTTCCTTTGTCACTTGTCATATGGTGAGTGCAGCCACTATCTATAATCTAGATATCATTCTTAATAACCTTAGATATGAGTGCATTTTCTTCATACCTTTTATCTTCATCTAAATCATCCTTCATAGCTACAAATACCATCTCGATGTCATCATCAGGTTTGATGTCAGTATCTTCATCTTTGCAAGCAGCTAGGTAGCTAGCCTTCTTGCCTTTATCCTTGTAGTCTTGGGTATCCTTTCTTTTTGATCGTCGGTAACCTTTGTAATCTTTGTTATCACCTTTGTCAAAAAATTTCTCAAAAGATCTATCATCATTTCTTCTGTTAGGACATCTAGCAGCAAAGTGTCCAATTTCTTTACAATTAAAGCATACAAGTGGTAACTTTCCTTTGTATTTACGTTTGCCTCTCTATATTCTTCTAGCCATAAGTGATTCTATTTCATCTAGATCTTCTTTTTCACTTTCACTTTCACTGTCCCTTCTAGATGAGCATCTATGATTGGATTTGCTTATTTTCATAGAAGACTTAAATGCATATTCTAAACTTAGTAAGACACTATTGTCAAAGTTATTCATCTCAAATGAAATCAGTCTACCAATTAGACTATCAAGAGTAACTATATTGTTTTCTACTACTCTCATTTCTTGAATAGCAAAAACTCTAATAGCATATACAAGCAATAAGGTTCTTTGGAGTTTACTTACCATTGTCTCCTCTTTAAGTGTACCTCCAACACCTCATATAGCATTGACTACTTCTTTTATTCTTGTGCTGTACTGTGTGATGTTTTCACCTTCTTTCATTCTGAGATCATCAAAATTTCCTCTAAGGATTTTTTCCTTGGCTCTCAGAACATTTGTATCACCTCCATGTACAAGCTTCAGTTTGTCCCACATTTTCTTTGCAGTTGTGCAATCTTTGACATCTTCAAATTCAGCATCAGAGAGTGAGGAAGAAATTTCTATAGCCATGCAGTTATGCTCATGCTTCACTCTCAATTGATCTACTATCAATGGTCCTATAGACAACACATATTTAGTATCTAAGTATTGAGTAACATCATTACCAATACCTGATAAGTGGATTCTTATCCTGCTTTGCCATGAAGAAGAGTTGTCTTTGTTCAACTTGGGCACATCTCATCTGTTCATCTTATGATCTTTACTTAGGTCTTTAAACCTTCCTTCTAAGCACACAAGCTCTAATACCAATTGTTAGTAATAACTGAGAGGGGGGAGGGGTGAATCAGTGGCCTCAAATTTATCCTTTAAACTTTAATCCACCAACAATACACCTCAGATTATTAAGTCCCTACAAGATGCATGTCTTGAAATACTTGAAATAATTAACTATCTGTCGGTTTACCTTGTCTGTCCTTATTCTCCTTGATAACCGATAAGTAGTCGAACTTATTTACCAATACTCAGTAAATATGCAGAGTATACCAATCAATCCATAAATGCATATGTGAACTGTAAAATAATAAAGTAATAAACCATACACACATAACACATGGATTTTAACATGGAAACCCTGTTAAGGGAAAAAACCACAGGGACCGGTACCCCAAATTTTCACTCTTCTGAAGTGAGCCCTGTTAGGAGCCAACCCTATTAAAGGTTAAAAACACACTGTTAAGTGTGACCTTGTTAGAGGATTTTATACATATAGGTTGTCACTTAGTATCTAGCATCTATTTTAGTACCATCCTTGAATCAGCCTCCTTCTTAGACTGTCAATAAGCTTTAGGAAAATCTTGCTATCATCCTTGAATCAACTTGCTTCTTAGGCTGTCAATAGGCTTTATGAAAATTCAATGCGACTTTCATGAATCAACCTTTTTGGCAATCTATTAGGATATACCTCAATTATAGAAGACTGTTAAGTCCTGCTCTGTTAAGAGACTTTATGTTTCAATGGTTAAACTGAAACACTATGACCTGTTTCTAATGCAACTTGAATTGCAGATTTTTAGATATATTTAAGTACAATACCTCTCTGATCAATGTATCAATTCAATTCCTTTTTCTCCACACTTTCTTCTCTATGATGCTGTGCTTCACTATTCATCGATGTCTGTAGAATTCTTTAGCTCTCCCTTAGCTTGATTTATCAGGACTATATGAAGTTTATCCTTCACCAGTTTCTTTTCAGCATCCTCTTTCTATTCACTCCCCTTCTGTGTATCTGATGGCTTGTGGAAATGAATTATGCTTGTCTCTTATATAGACATGATATTCCTTAATTCATGATTCTTGATTCTTGGCATGAAAAAAAATCCAGCCAATTTGATTTTCGGCTTTAATTCCTGATTTATCTCATAGTTATCTTCTTGCCAACTGTATAAATCTTCTTTAAATCAATTACTTAAATATGGTCAAATAAAACAAATAAAACAACTAGTTAAGTCTATCCTTAAGCTCTGCCAGCTAGATATTTTGTCATTTTCTGAACTCTCTATTTTGTCGGTCAATTCTGCAGTTTGTCGTCGGTGACAACTGCCAGTTCTGTTGGTGTAACTCTAATTAGCTTTAGTATCTCCATCTGTCGGGCGTCATATGATTTTTCTTCATCGGGAAACAATTTCTTCTACTCGTCAGGCATCACTGTGACATTTTTTCTCTACCTTTACCGATGGTGTACACTCTGTCGGTGTTGTCTGTCACTTAGTGAATACTTGACTTTTATGCATTGCTAAAAGCATAATCATTGTTGCATTGATTCTCTAAATTGTTTGGCATTATGTACATGACCGTACAGATGATATCAAGTTGACATCAATGAAAATACAAACCATTAAGTGTTTTAATGTCTTGCATCATCTTCAACTTAACATTGTCAATCATTCAATCAGTTACATGTCATCACATCATAGTCTTCAAGCTTCCTAAATTATTTTTTTCTCTGGTCATGTGATGTGAACATTCACTATCAATAACCTATTAATCTCTCTTATCAACATGTAAAACCAAGGCTTTTCCTTCATTAGGATTCTCATCTTGGATAGAAATGAATACAATTTCCTCTTCATTCTTCTCAAATTCATCATCTGTTGTTCCTTCATCAGGAGCATAGTAGCATTTCTTTTGAAATTTATGTCTGAACTTCTTATGCTTATACTTAGGCTCTTTGTTAGGATAACTAGAAGCAATATGACCAATCTTATTATATGGAACATAATTCAAAAGTATATTTACTTCATACTTAATAGATCCCTTAGGTAGAGGCTCTTGTTGGAAAATAGGGCTTCAAGTTCATCAAGTTCTCTTTCTTATTTCTCAAAAATTTCCCATTCCTTAGAATATTTACCAAGCTTAGATGAAATTTCACCAGGGTCATATATTTTCTTATCTTTAGAAATAGTAGCTTTAAATGTAGATTCAACTTTAGGAAATCTATCTCCATATTCACTCATTTCAAAAGTAGATAACTTACCAACCAATGTATCTCTTTTCATAGTAGACACAGTTCTGATTTCTTCAATAGCAGAAACCTTATGATTGTAAGAAGGAGGAAAGGATCTCACGATTTTAAAAATAATACCATATTTATCCAATGTTCTACCAGCACATCTGATTCCATAAACAAGTTTAGTAACCTTATTCACATAGGTAGTAATGTTCTCATCTTTTCTCATCCTTAATGTTTGATAGTTTCCTTTTAGGATTTGTAGATTCGCTTGCTTCACAAAATTGTCTCCTTCATATAATTTTTCCAAGTTTGTCCATACCTCACATGCAATATCCAATCCTAAAACAATTGTATATTCAGCATCTGATAAGGCACTCTTCAAGCCTTCATATGCTCTGTAATTAATCTCAGTCTTTCTTCTCATCAACAGTCGTAGTACCAAGATCAACATGAGGCTTGTAATTTTTTTGTAACGACTCAATGTTCTTCTCTAAGACATCTCAAGCGTGTAATAATTTGGTCCTTCCATATAGTTTAGTTTGTTCCTTCAAATCCCAGACTATCCTTCTTAAAGGGTGACATCCCAGATCTCCTCAAGAAGTCACGCTTCTCAAAGAGGACACTAGCTATGATACCAATTGTTAGACCTTAAGAAGTGATGAACTACAACTAATTATATGTTTGAAGTCATTTGTTGATATTCAACCAAGTTGCAAAAGTGATGATAAACATTATCAGTTAATGTATTGTCATTGATGTCAACTTATTTGAGTGTTATTATGGTGCAATTTTTTTTTATGTATTGAAGATTTGGAAAAAACAATGTTTATGTGGTCGGAAAAATGAAGAGTTCTATATACACCGAGTAAAACACAGTGTATATCGAGAACTAGTGTTAACCAAGCAAGAGATTGCCAACACAACTATTGATTAAGTAATTAATTCAAACCAAGGCCGATTGAAATGCTAAGATGGAAATTGATGATTTCTAGGTAAAAGATAAAGTTTGTTATTTGATCAAACAGTTATGAAAATTCAAGGAAGATCAGATGACAGAGATTGAAACGTGTTTTTAACACAACTATCGAGGAAGGATCAAGCGAGAAAATGAACGATGGAGATTAAGCAACAAGAATTGAAGGATGAAGATTAAATGATACATGATGTCTACATAAGAGAAAAGAGATTCATTTGTGAATCACATATATACACAGATACTGAAGCATACATGTGAATATATGCATGACTAATCAAAACTAGTTAAAGACAGAACTGAGTATTTCTGAAGACATTGCCGAGAAAAATAGAGGAAAGAGAATTACCGAGTAGAACATGTATGATATGAACTGAAATGAACAAATTGATTAGAGGTATTATGTACTTAGAATAGATCTGAATATCTGCAAATCAGAGTTGTATTTGAATCAGATCATTGTTATATTAGTTTAACCATTGTTACAGATAAATCTCTTAACTCAGTGGGATAGTGAATCCTTATTAGAATATTTAGAGAATGCTAATTTTTTTCTTGTTAACCCCATAGTTAATTCATGTTCAAGAGAGAACTGGTAGTTTTAAATCCTCTAACAATGTCACATTTAACAGTGTGCATTATAACCTTTAACAGGGTTGGCTCTTCACCAAGCTCACTTCAGAAGAGTGAAAATATTTTGGGTTATCGGTCCCAGGTGGTTTTTCCCTTAACAGGGTTTCTATGTTAAAAATATATGTGTTAATGTGTATATATATTGTGGATTTTTATTTTACTTTACACTTTATTTTATTGACCTATATCGGTAATCACAGTAGTAATTTACTGATACTTGATAGACAACTTAACAGTAAGTTTTGAAATCACAGTTTATATTTCACCGAGATGAGTTTTATATGATTGAATTTTTTTGTTATACATATGGAGGAATTTGGGACCGTAGGATAATTTTGTGAGGGCACTGAGTCTAACTGAATCACCCCCTCTCAGTTATTCTAACAATTGGTATCAGAGCCATCAGTGCTTATCAAGGAGACATAATGCTTATTAGTGCAGGAGTGCTTATCAGAAATTTATAAAGGACTTGAGCTAAAGATCACAAGATGTATAAGAGAGATGCACCTGAGATGAACAAAGACAACTTCCAAACATGGAAAAGAAGACTGAGATTATACCTATCAAGAATTGCAAGCAACATTAAAAATTTTTGGACAATGAATTCATTCTACCTACTGGATCTTTGACAGTAAATCAATTGAATGAAAAACATGAACATAACCTTATCATGGTGGAGATTGCCTCTTCACTTACCAATTTTGAATTTGAGGACATCAAGAATTGTACAAGTGCCAAACAGATGTGGGATCAGCTTACAACAGTTTATGGAGGAGATGTAAATGTACTAAGAGCCAAAGCTGAGAGCCTTCGTGGAAAGTTTGATGACATGCGAATGAAGGAAGGAGAGAACATCACACAATATAGTACCCGACTTAAAGAAGTTTTGAATGATATTCAAGGATCTAGTGGAGCCATTGATGAAGAGACAATTGTGAGTAAGATTCTTAGAACTCTATTTCCTATTTATTTTTTAAGAGTCTCTACAACACATGAAATGAGAGTTGCACCTGGAAATAACATTACTGTTGATAGTCTTGTTGGAATATTGATTTATTTTGAGCTGAATAAATTTGATAACAATATTGTACCATCTATGGAATCAACATTTATGTCTACTTTGAAAATTGGAAAATCTAGTAGCAAACACATAATCAGAAATAACATTGATAGTGATAGTGATGACAAGGAACTTGATGAAATTGAAGCTTTAATGGTTAGGAGATTACACAGAGGTAAAGGAAGATATAAAGGTTAACTACCTTTGATATGCTTTAACTGTAAAATGATTGGTCATTTTGTTGCAAGATGCCCTAACAAGAAGAATAATGATAGAAATGATAGATCTAATGACAGAGAGGATGATTGTGACTTCATAAGAAACTGACAGTATGATAGAAGAGATAACTAAGACTACAAAGATAAAGACAAGAAATATTGTTACATTGCTAAAGATAATAATAACAGTGGATCTGATAGTGATGAAGATATTGAGACAATGTTTGTAGCATTAAAAGATGATTCAGATGAAGATGAAAGGTATGTAGAAACAACACTTATCTCTAAAGTTAGCAAACATGATATTTGGGTTATTGATAGTGGTTGTACACATCACATGACTGGTGATAAAGGAAATTTTGAATTTCTTAAACATTATGATGGAGGATCAGTAAGAATGGGAAATGATACACCCTGTGAAGTAAAAGGAAAAGGTACTATTATGTTGAACAATCAAATCAAATGTGAAAATGCTTATTGGGTAAAATAACTTAACTACAATATGTTGAGTGTTTTACAGTTGAATAATACAGGACACTGAGTTGTATTTGAGAACATAAAAGCAAGAATCTATGATGGAAAAGGAAAATTGATCGGTACTGGTGAACAATCAAGAGGTAACATATTCTATCTTGACATAGTTGAAACTACTTGTTTATTGGCAAAAAATAAAGATATATGGTTATGGCACAAAATAATTTGTCATGTAAATTTTGACAACATGGTTAAGATTAGTAGAAAAATAAAAATTAGAGGCTTACCGGGCTTATCTAAACCAGACCATGTAATGTGCAAAATTTATAAATGGGTAAGATGTCAAAATCTAGTTTCAAGAGCAAGAATTTCTCATCTAATGACATTTTGGAGTTAGTTCATACAGACTTATGTGGACCAATGAGAACACAAAGCTATTTTGGGGACAAATATTTTATTTTATTTTTTGATGAATACTCTAGGATGATGACTGTAATGTTTCTAAAAGAGAAATCTGAAGCATTTAAGATGTTTAAGTGGTATAATGAAAAAGTGGAAAAATAAACTGATAGAGATATAAAGTGTTTGAGATCTGATAGAGGAGGTGAATTTATTTTTGATGAGTTCACTAACTTTTGTAATGAGAATGGAATCAAAAGATGGGTTTCTACACCAAGGACACCACAACAGAATGATATTGTTGAAAGAAGGAACATATCAATTGTTGATTGTGCTAGAAAATTGATGATTGAAAAGCAAGTTGCACAAAAATACTGGAGAGAAGCAGTTAGCACAGTAGTTTACACTCTAAATCGAGTAAAACTAAAGAAATATTCAAACAAAACACCTTATCAGATATGGTATGGTTATACTCCCAATGTGAGTTATTTTAGAATATTTGGAAGTAGGTGTTATATTCTGAAAGATGATAAAAATGGAAAATTTGATTCAAAAAGTGATGAAGGAATATTTCTTGGATATTGTACTAAGAGTAAAGCTTACAAATGTTTTAACAAGACAAGTAACAAAATCATTGAGAGTGCAAATGTAAAATTTGATGAGTTAAATGATGAAGACAACATGAAAGAACCAGAGCACTATAATAGATGTTTTTATTGGGAAGAGCCTGACACTATACCGATGCAGATGCCTAGTGTTACCAGGCAACAAACTAATTCTACCGGGAAACAAGCTAATATCACCGGGAAACAGATAGTAAAAATCAAGAATCAGGAAAATGCTGAAACATAAGATCATGAACCGAAAGACAATGTAGATACTAAAGAAGATGATGAAGGACCAAGTGTTGGAATTATATTGGAATGATGTACTAAGAGGGGAGGGGTGAATCAGTACCTCTAAACCTTTTCTTGGTTATCCCATTAACCCTTAATCATCAGTTTATAAATTATCTTATCTAACTGTTCATGTTTCTTTATGTATGTGGAATCATATCATAAGTTATTTCATATGTAACCATACAAGAAACATTCATGAAAATAGATAACACATGAAACAAGATATGATATCGCAGAAAACTCGTGTTAGGAAGTAAAAACTGCGGTGGGGATTGTTACCCACAAGAATTCACTATCTGCAGATAAGAAGGGGCTGGTTAAGGCTTGCAATTGGTCACTTCTGATGACCTACCCTGTTAGGAGTATTATAGTGGAGACCTGTTAAGATATACTTCATTTGAAGCTTTAGCAACACTGTTAAGTGTGCACTCTGTTAAGAGATTTGTAAAGAACGGTTAAGTCCACCTTCTACAAAAGGATTTTAGATGTGATGCACTTGTTAGAATGTAACTACATAAGTCTTTGATCTGATGATGTATGAAATCTCTAATTGCTGATAACAGATCCAATAAATCTTCTTATATATGAGTAATCATCTTTCCATGATTGAATAATACCTTTGTCTGCTCATTGGTAGCCTTTGTGTGTTCTTGACAACTAATATGATCTGTTTCTGAACTTTGCATGAATTCTACCTTCTTCTCCTTAGATTCTCTTCATGGCTATCAACAATAATAAATTCACAACTCACAATTGATTTGAACATCTATTTATACTAGATTTTAGCTCAATTCTTGATTCATGCTTCGCAAGTTAACTCTAGATCCAAGGTTTACAACTTGACCTTGATCTTTAGTTAGATATATTTTAGATCTATTAGGATGCTTTAAAACATTTACATAAAGCTTTCTTGACCCTCAAGTTATGATTTAAAATAGATTTAAACTATATAAATAAAATTATAGTGCTTTATCTGACGTGTAAAACTCAGATCCACTATTTGCAGGTTCTCTAACTGACTGTCAGTTCTGACAGTTGGGTTTCTTTGTCGTCGGTGTTCCTTTCTTGAACTGGTTGTTGGGTATGCCCTTTTCTGCTCTATCAGTTTTTTTCTCAAAACTATATCATCGGTGATGATCTCCTTTTTATGTTATTGACCCGTCGGTGATGTCCTGTTCACTTCGTCGGTCCAACAATTGTTAGTGTTCATCGGTCAATTCCATACTTAGTATTTTCTTGTGACCTTTTGTTCTGTCAGGTATGGTTGATGTTCGATGGTAATGCTTGTACCGATGATCTCTATCAATTTTTTTCACTTAAGTATACTAATGGCAAAATTAATGTCATCAATCTCCCCCTTTAACATTAGTATCAAAAACATGATATGTGCAATATACTGAGTGTATTAGTATGTACACCTATGTATACTTCTTCCTTAGTCATTTGAATGACTCCCCCTATGTATATGCTAGTAAGTGTAAGTATATATACATATCCTTATGTACTTTTATTTTTCCCCTTTTTTCTTTGATATATTGTACATAACTATCTTTTCTTTACATATCGCCTTCTGTACATACAATGCCTTTCTATTCCTCCTTTTTTGATAATAAAGGCAAAGGTACTTACAACTTGTCAAAAAGGTGGGAATGTGAGGACTTCATCTCCTCCATCATCTTTTCCCATTAATCCTTTAGCATTTCTAGAGCCATGTGCTCAAGTGATATCCTTACATGTATATCATAGATGTTGTCTACTACAAACATCTCTGGGGTTGCAATAAGGTTTCTCGCTTCAAAAATATGTTGCTGTAGAATAGTAATATTAGGCGAAATGTGTGTCTATAGTTCTATAATCTCACCTCTTAGTTATGTTTCAGTGTCCCATATTTCTTGCCTTAGCCTGTTAGCATCAATGACCTTGTTATGATGCACCTTGATACTGTCTGCATTTGAGGTTAGGCTTTGTGCACTTGTTGTGACATCAGAATTTATCTCTGCTAACTTGTCACTATTTTCCTTTGTAAAATTTTCAAGCGTGCAAATCTTTTGAACTAAGGTAATTAATTCAGAAATCATTGGCTCTAAGTGATCAGTTAGTTCAGAGAGCTTTACCTTGTTCAGTGCCACTTCTTGGCTAATTTTATCAATTAACTTGTATTGATACTTCTTTTCTGCTTGTTCTTCCATAGCTTGTTCTGCATCTATATTCTGGTCTATGATTGCGTCGGTAAGAACAGCTATTTGTTCCTTAACTGTAGCATTTTCTTCAAGTTTTACCTCAGGAACAAGTTGTTGGAGAATGTCTCTTGCCTTGTCAAGTGCCATTGTTTCCCTGTGTTCCTATATAATTTTCTTTTGAATGGCTTTCCTTTGACATAGCACTCCAAACTCTTGAAGTTTATCACTATCCAAAGTAGTAATATCCCAATTTGGGACTTCTATTACTTCATCCAGTGTAACAACCAAAATGTCTTTCTTCAATGTTTTCTTCTTCTTCTTCTTTGGATGGGTGGCAGATTGATGTACTACCATTTGTAAAGCTTGATATTGGGTTTATTTGGTAGGTGAGGGTCGAGAAGATGAAGTGTCCTTCTATATCTGTTCTGAGTCCACCAACTGGTTTGGTGAAGACGTCTCCTCATAACAGATGTATCTTCTTTAAGTTTTATACCTTCATCCTACTTGAATCCTTCACTTTTATCTTTTTCTTCACCCTTTCTCAGTGTATCCTTTGTTTTGTTATCAGCTTCTTTGTTTTGTTCTTTTGACACTTCTTGCTAATTGTCAGTTGCATCTTTCATTTCTGTATTTGTATCCTTTTGAGGTTTTGATGCATCTTTTTTTTCATCAGTACCCATATCCTTGGGTATATTATCATCTTTCTGTGTATGTTCACCGATGCAAATTGTGCCCAATAACCGATGGTTTTTTTTCAATAGTTTAGCTAATAACAATATATTGCATCTTTATTCATGCTAATATTATGATATGAACTATGTGTAATGGAACTGATGCATAGTATAACTTTTCATAATGCATTTCCATACTTACTTGTGCAATCTAGTTGGGAGTATTGATTTCCCCGGATCCATTAGATGGGGTGTCACCATTTGCAT
Organism: Thuja plicata; assembly: GCA_018584345.1. Classification (NCBI taxonomy): domain Eukaryota; kingdom Viridiplantae; phylum Streptophyta; class Pinopsida; order Cupressales; family Cupressaceae; genus Thuja; species Thuja plicata. Next base: position 817,095 of record MU223944.1, read on the forward strand.
TGCTTGTTCCAGGACCTTTAGTGTTTGTGGCTTTCACCCACATCTTGTTTCTCATTCTCTTGATGTCATTAATGGTATTTTCATTGGGATGTGTACTTATGTCTCTCAGTCAGTCTTTGCAATCTTTTATCACATGTCCAACCTTATGACAGTGCAAACATGCCATACCTGGATTGGTCCAACCTCTTGACCTTCTGGTCCACTTTTTCATACAATTGGAAGCAATATGACCCTACCTTCCACATGTTGTGCAGTTTACCCATGTGTTATAGTCCCAAACATATGAGTTACCTACTCTTGTTGGTTTGTAGCTATTATCATTTTCCTTTGGTGTCCATGCCTTGCTGTTCTTTTTCCAACATTCCTTATGTGTATGCCCATTCATCTTGCATGTAGGCTAGTACTTATCCATATAGGTTTTTCTCTTTGGATTTGTCACTTTTGATCTGCACTCATGTGCCTTATGTCCTTTCTTCTGACATTTATAACAATTACCAATAAAAGTAGATTGTGCTTGAGAAATACCTTTCATTTTCCTTCTACAAATGTTTGAGGTGTGGCATAGTTTTCCACAGTGATTGCATGACAGCTTATTGGATCTTGGGGTTGTGAAAGCATTCCTTTGATCTGGTTGATTAGAGAATTCACCATTCTCATTGTACCCTAATCCTATGTAGTTGTTGACTCTTCTCTGTCCATCAAGAAAATCATCCATCCTTTTATTGTTATCTTTAGCCTTTTTGATCAATTTGTTGTGTTGATTCTGGACTTTGATTTCATGATTCAATTTTTCATTTTCTTCTCTTAGCTCACCAATGATCTATATTATTTCAATGAGTTGTGTATTTAATCTGTTTGCTTCTTGACTCATAAGAATAATCTTGTTGGTAACCTCATGTTGATGCTCAGTAAGTCTTTGTATCTCTGATTCTTTCTCTTGTAGCTTCTCTGTTATTTTCCTCCTATCATCAATGGCTAGTGTTCTTTCATTTTCAGATTTTCTCGCATCATTCATGACATCAATCATTTTCACCATTTAATCTTCTTGACCAATTTGCAACATCTTGATTTGATCTGTCAGATGGAGATTGACCTTTTGTAGACTTGTAATTTCTTCTACTGATGCGTCTGAAACTTTTCTCGTTGATGATTCTGCTGTATTATAGTAATCTTGTATTTTTAATTCTTTGTAGTCTTTCTCATTCAGCCTGGTTTCCATATCTTTTCTTTCATCAAGAAGTTTTCTTAATTTTATTCTTGCCTCCTTATACTACTCATAGTTTATTTTCATCTGTAACTGCTCATTCTCAATAGTCTTGTCCAGTTTGTACTTTTCCATTGCTTTGATCTTTTCTCTTAAGTCTTTAAGATTTTCAAGAAAGATACTTAGCTCTGATACCAATTGTTGGAATTATATTGGAATGATGTACTGAGAGGGGAGGGGTGAATCAGTACCTCTAAAACTTTTCTTGGTTATCCCATTAACCCCTAATCATCGGTTTATAAATTATCCTATCTAACTATTCATCTTTCTTTATGTATATGCAATCATATCATAAGTTCTTTAATATGTAACCATACAAGAAAGATTCATGAAAATAGATAACACATGACACAAGATATGATATCATAGAAAACACCTATTAGAAATTAAAAACTGCGGTGGGGATTGTTACCCACAAGGCTGGTTAAGGCTTACAATTGGTCACTTCTGATGACCTACCCTATTAGGAGAATTATAGTGGAGACCTATTAAGATCTAATTCATTTGAAGCTTTAGCAACACTATTAAGAGATTTGTAAAGAACGGTTAATTCCACCTTCTACAAAAGGATTTTAGATGTGATGCACTTGTTAGAATGCAACTACATAAGTCTTTGATCTGATGATGTATGCTATCTCTAATTGCTGATAACAGAACCAATAAAGCTTCTTATGTATGAGTAATCATCTTTCCATGATTGAATAATACCTTTGTCTACTTGTCGATAGCCTTTGTGTGTTCTTGACAGCTGATATGATCTATTTCTGAACTTTGCATGAATTCTTCCTTCTACTCCTTAGATGTTGTTTGTGGCTATCGAAAATAATGAATTCATAAGTCACAATTGATTTGAACATCTATTTATACTAGATTTTAGCTCAATTCTTGATTCACGCTTCGCAAGTTAACTCTAGATCCAAGGTTTACAACTTGACCTTGATCTTTAGTTAGATATGTTTTAGATTCATAAGGATGCTTTAAAACATTTACATAAAGCTTGCTTGACCCTCAAGTTATGATTTAAAATAGATTAAAACTATATAAATAGAATTACAGTGCTTTATCTGACGTGTAAAACTCAGATCCACTATTTGTGGGTTCTCTAACTGACTGTCGGTTCTGACGGTTGGTTTTCTTTGTCGTCGGTGTTCCTTTCTTGAACTGGTTGTCGAGTATGCCTTTTTTTTCTCCGTCGGTTTTGTTCTCAAAATTGTATCATCGGTGATGAGCTCCTTGTTATGTTATTGACCCATTGGTGATGTCCTGTTCACTTTGTTGGTCCAACACTTGTCAGTGTTCGTCGGTCAATTCCATACTTAGCATTTTCTCGTGACCTTTTGTTCTATCGAGTATGCTCGCTGTCCACTGGTAATGCTTGTACCGATGATCTATGTCAATATTTTTCACTTAAGTGTACTAATGGAAAAATTAATGTCATCACCAAGAAGTGAACCTGTACTAGATAAATATGTAAGAAGACACCATCCACTAGATCAGAGCATTGGAGATAAAAGATCAAGCATATTGACAAGAAGTAAGTTCAGAGATGACACTTGTTTAGTTTGGGAATTTGAGCATAAGAATGTTAAATATGCATTAGAAAATGGAGAATGCTTTAATCCCATGAATGAAGAAATTGAGGATACAAAAAAAATAAGACATGGAAATTAGTTCTGAGACCGAGTGATAAAAATATCATTGGCACCAAATGGATTTTCAAAAACAAATTGAATGAAGTTCAGAATGTAACCATAAATAAAGCAAGATTAGTTTGCAAAGGGTATGCACAAGAAGAAGGAATTGACTATAGAGAAAATTTTGCACCCATTGCTAGACTTGAAGGAGTAAGGATACTACTTGCATACGCTGCATATAAAGGATTCAAGGTATATCAGATGGATGTGAAATCTGCATTTTTGAATGGAATACTAGAAGAGGAAGTATACAATGAACAACTTGAAGGATTTAATGATCCTAATCAGACACACATGGTGTGTAAGTTACACAAATATTTATATGGAGTGAAGCAAGCACCAAGAGCATGGTATGAAAGATTGAATTCTTATCTAATAAGTATTGGATTTATTAGAACAAGTGACAACATCAATTTGTATTAAAAGGAGGAAATGATGATAAGACACTTATTGCTGAAATATTTTTTGATGATATCATATTTGGAGGTAATGATAACTTATTCACTTCATTTGCTAATGAAATGAGGAAGTAATTTAAGATGTCAATGTTTGGTCAGATCAAATTTTTTCTAGGATTGCAAATTTTACAACAACCTGCAGGAATATACATTACTCAATCAAAATACATCAAGGAAGCACTGAATACATTCAGAATGGAAGAATCAAAACCAGTCAAAACACCTATAGTGATAGGACGCAAATTGACAAAAGAGGACAAGACACCTGAGGTAAATCAAACCTTGTACAGATCTATGATTGGTAAATTGATTTATGTTGTACACACAAGACTAGACATAGCACATGCAGTTGGAATAGTTGCAATATTTTTTGCTAACCACAGAGAGTCACATATGAAAGTTGTTAAAATGATTTTTAGATATTTCAAGAATACTGAGGATTATGGACTTTGGTATAAAAAGAGAAGGAAAATTTGAATTGAAAGTCTATACAGATGCTGATTGGGCTGGAAATATAGATGACAGAAAGAGCACTATTGGTGGAGCATTCTTTATTGGAGAAAGAATAGTTACTAGATTAACAAGAAGCAATGATGCATATCACATTCAACTACAGAAGTAGACTATGTTTCTATTGTTGTAAATTTTTCTAACATAGTAGAGATAAAACAATTGTTGAATGGAATGAATGAGGAGATCACTGAACTAGTGATGATTTATTGTGATAACACAATTGCTATAAATATTTCAAAGAATCCAATGATAAATGCAAAGACAAAGCACATATCTATGATGACATTATTTTTCCATTAGTATACAAAGAACACTTTTGGTAAGAATACACTGAAAGATAGGACAAATAGCAAACCAAAAAATGCAGATATAAGAGATCACCGAAAACTGCTAAGTACAAAGAAAACCAATGACACAATTTTGTGTGTAAACCGAAATTGAAAAATGGAAAGGATAAAGAGGAACCTGACAAGCTGGTCATAGTCTAAACTAAGAGAACAGTCATAAAGGAACCTAAAAGATAGTTCAAGAAGGAACATTGAGAATTAGTCTAAATGACTTCAGAGCATAACCCACCGACATAAACTAAAAGTCAGTTTCAGCCCACAAAAAGTGGATCTGACTTCCACGTCAGATAAAACAGTCTTATTCTAATTATAGAGTCTTGACTTTTTTTTAAAACCATTTCTTTAGGGACAAGAAACATGAATGTAAGTGCTTTAATCAGTTTAACTGATTTAAAACACATAGACTACGAGATCAAGGTAAAGTTATAAACCTGTGATCTTAGAGTTAACATTATTTTACGTGAAACTTGATTAGGTCAATCTATCTTATAAATAGATGGTGTAATCATTCATTATGATGCATGAGAGAGATATGTGAGAATGAGTGAGAGGATGAATGAAGCATACGATCACATCTATGGATCAGATTGAAAGTTTCAATAACCAGAATAACAAAAGGTGAATTTGGTTAGCAAGAACCAAGAACAGATATTACTGAGCATCAAAGGTATTATTCAATCACATTAGGTCATATAATTATTTATGTGATCTTAAATGGACCTATAATAAAAATATGAGATTTCATACACCAAGTCAAATTATAATTTTCTTACATTCTAACAAGTGAAGCAAAGTGTAAAAATCCTTTCAAGGAAGGTGGATTTAATAGTCCAACTATAAATCTCTTAACCGAGTGCACACTCTATAGTGTTGCTAAAGATCTTAACCGAGTAGAATTTAACAAGTCTCCATAGATACTCTTAACCAGGTAGATCATCAGAAGTGATCAAACTGTAAGCCTTAATCGGCCCCTTCCAAACTGCATATAGTGAAGAATTTGTGGGTGTCATCCCCACCACTATTTTTACTTCCTAACAAGAGTTTTCTGCAATATCATATCTTGTGTTATGTGTCAATTAATTTCATGAATGTTTCTATGAATGTTCACATGTATGGTTAAGTTTATGAATTGATATATCTTACATCAAGATAGTATAGAACAGATGGTTGGATAAACAATTGATAACTTAGGGGATAAAGGTTAAAAGATACAAAAGATTTAGAGGTACTAATTCACCCCTCCCCTCTCAGTAAACACTTCCATTAATTCCAACAATTGGTATTAGAGATAAGTCTCTTCTTTGGAAAATCTTAAAGGCTTAAGAGAAAATATCATACAATGGATAAGTACAAACTTGACAAAAGTATTGAGAATAAGAAGCTAGAAATTTAGATCTTATATGAGAAGTATAAAGATTATAGAATTAATATGAGACGACTGTTAGATGAAAGAAATATTATGTCATCTCTCTATAATGAAATAGATTACCATGAGGAATAGATACTAGATTTCTTTGATTCTTTAGGATCAACTACAAGCAAAGCATCAGATACATCAGAAGAAAGAATCACAAGTCTAAATAAAATCAATCAACATCTGGCTGGACAAGTGAAATCTCTACAAATTGGTCAAGAGACATTGATGGTAAGAATGATTAATATCATGAATAGTGCTAGACAAGCTCAGCAAGAAAGAACACTAGTTATTGATGATATAAGAAAGATTACCAAAAAGATACAAGAGAAAGAGTCTGAAATACAAAGACTTACAAAGAATCACCATGAGATCACAAATTAGATTATTCTCATGAGTCAAGAGGAAAATAGAATGAATGTTGAACTCATTGAAATAATAGAAGCTATCGGTCAGCTAAGGGAAGAGAATGAAAAGTTGAAACATGAAATAAGAATTAGCAGCAGCATAATGAAATTATCAAGAAAGCTGAAGAAAGCAATAAAAGAATGGATGATTTTCTTGAAGGACAACAAAGAGTCAACAACAACACTGGTTTAGGCTTTACTAAAAATGGAGAATCACCCAATTAGGTTGATCCAAAGATTGTCTATGCAAATCCAAGACCGACAAAGCTAACATGAAATCACTGTGGAAAGCAAGGTCACACATCAAATGAATGCAGAAGCAAAATGAAAGGTATTCCTAAATCCACATCTTCATTCATAGGATTTTGTTATAAATGTAACAAGAAAGTACATAAAGCATATGAATGTAAGTCTGAGATGAAACAACCAAAGAATGAAACCTACATGGACAAATATTGTCCTACTTGAAAAATGAATGGGCATACAACTCTTGAATGTTGGAAAAAGAAAAGGCAAGCATGGAAGCCTAAAGGTCAAAAAAATCCCTATCAACCAAAAAGAGTTGGTAACCAGTATGTATGGGATTACAACACTTGGACAAATTGTATAGATGTGGAAGATTTGGTCACATTGCTGCAAACTGTATGAGATAGTGGACTAGAAATTACAGAGGCTGGACTAACCCCAGAATGGCATGATTACACTGTCATAAAGTTGGTCATCTCAAGAAAGACTGCAGAGACCAACACATATCCCAATGGAAATACCATTAAAGACATCCAAAGAATGAGAGACAAAATGTGGAGAAAAGCTTCAAACAATGATGAAACTGGACCAAGTAATGCAAATGGTGACACCCCATCCAATGGATCTAGTGACATCATCACCCCCCACCTAAGCAGAACAAGTAAGTATGGAACTACATTATACTATGTATTATTTTACATCAATTCCATAATATGTTGATGAAATGCAAAATTAGCATAAGTAAAGATGCATCATGATATTACTTGTTAAAATCTCTGATAACTATTCTATCAAGTAATACATACCGAAATCCATCAATATACGCTCAAAGCTAAAACTGCCTACGCTTACCAAGAACCATCGGTTAACATGTTAAAGCAAAGTTGCTAGTGTAAACCAAGACTCATCGGTAATCAAGCAAGTTGGATAAGTTGTTTGCGCACAACACCGAAACCCATTGGTAAAATAAAAGAGTTAAATGACCGCCCTGAAATGTCATGTTGTCACCAAAGAGAGAAGTTAATGTTTTAACCGAAGAACTCTATCTTCACACACTGAGGAGTGGTTGATCATTAATGGCTCACTTTTAGGTGAAACACCTATAAAAGGGTGACGAAAGGGTTTCATTCTTTACCACGACCAGAGTAGAGTGACGAGAAGAAAAATTTGAGCAAACAACAAAATCATCACAGAGTGACCTCAACTCCACCCAGAGCACTCCAATAGATCAATGACCATTATAGGTGTAAATGGTAAGTTTCTATGACAACCGAGAACTCTATTTTACGTAGTTTCAAGAAAGCACTAAATATTTGAAACAATGGCAACGACCTCAAGAACCACCAAAATGAAGAACATCAAGAAGGATGAGGTTAAACTCATCAATAAATCTACCTGTGAGGAACCTCACTACAAGATTTTCCCTAAGGTTGCATCACAACCTGATAATAGTAGAGCATTCTCACGAATACCAGCTAGGGTTTTGCTAGTCAAAGATGTGTGAGCTTACATCCACTGCAAGATTGCAAAAAATGGTGATTTAGAGGTGGAACAAGCTTACAAGAAGCTATGTAACAAAGATGGATCCATAAAAGATGAACACAAACACATACAGGTGAAAGGGCTCACTAATTCTCTATTGTTCCCAAAGGCATTCAAAACTGAGTGGATTCAGTTAGTATTGAGCCAAATGCACAATCACAAGCTATGACTGGATGAGCCTAAGATGATAAATCAAGATGTTATCCATGCAGTCATTGGTTACCCAGTAACCGAGAAGGTAAAAGAATTAAAACACCCACCCAAGGATGAGATTGAGAATAACATAGGAGAAAAGTGTGATATTAGAGGACTGAAGGTATCTACTATAACCAATGATGAACTTAAATTCAGAGCATGTGTTCTAGGTTACAAATTCTTCCAAGAAAGTAGGATGAATAGTATAGCATCCGGTGCAGTAGATACAACATACAAGATTGTAAACAAAGGTACTTAGTTGGATCTGTCAACACTTCTACTAAACCAACTAGAAGAAAACTTGAGGACAATAAGAAATGCTAAGACAAATACATGTAAGTTTGGATCACTTATCATGTGCATTTTATTTTACTTTCAAGAACCATTTCCATTAGTAGGAGACGTAAAATGGGATACCACAAAACTGGTCACCATGCAGATCAGTGAATACATAACATCACTGGGGGACAAATTTGAAAAAATCATGGATTAATACTTTATAGGATTCAAGGATTGAATGCAAAAAAGGGTAAGGATCCTTGAACAACTTATAGAGAAATTCAAGAATGATATTTGTTTTATGGTTGACACCGACCACACATACATAAAACCTATTGTACCTAGGACAACATGGTTACAACCTTTGGAATATGAGGTAAATATTGATCAAGCATCCAATGTAATTGATGCATTGATAAATGAACCATTAGACAAGAAACAACCAAAGTTTGGAACTTATGAGGAAGCCAAATCAAGAATCAAAACTGGATTGGTTGTGAAGCAAATTGACAGAAAGAAGGATAAAATAGTTAAGAATCTAAAGAAAATACTTTTGGTTACTGAAGAGGAAACTAAGAAAAAGTAGGAAACCGAAGGATAGTCACCCATCAGTGAGGTTGAGCAAGAAAGTGACTCTGAGTCTACAGAGTCAGATAGTCCATTTTCAACACTAGCAAAAAAGCCAAGAACCATGGCTACTTCTAGGACAAGAAGCCAAACAACGAAGGACTCAAGTCCTTCACCCTTGACGAAAGGATAGGTAAGAACCTACAAGAGAAAATCAACCACACAGAAAAAAGGGCCAACAAAGAGAAGGAAGTTCATAAGAACCCAAGAAGATATTGAGGACACTGAACAAGATGAAGGTGTACAAGAAGAAAACATTAAGGTTTGAGAAAGCATTGATGAGGTATGCAAACCTATTGAAAATTCAGGATCTATTACAAATTCTAAGATAAGAAGATGGATAAAAATGGATCCAGAAGATCAAAACAAAGTTGAAGATGTCATCATTGAAAAGATGTACAAATTCAAGTACATACCTATTCAATTCGAAGGTAATAATGCACCAAAGGAACTCTTGGAAAAATTATATGCCAGATGGTCATTTGCATTAAAGAATGAGAAGGAGATAAGAGAAAGAGTACTTGTTTCTCTTATGCCTCCTGGATCCAAGAGGGAAGAAATTGATGAGAATATGGAGAACCATAAAAGGAGTTCTCACCCAAGTTGAGAGCCTACAAATTTCTTAAAGGGAGGCTTATAGAGCTTGAAAAAGAAAGACACAAAACTTGGAGTAAAATACTCAATAGACCTATTGAGGAAGCAATCCCCAAAAAAGGACAACAATAGAAACATGAAAATCAGGAAACTCAAGAACACCTAATAATCAAAGTTGCAAAAGATGACACATCAGTTGAGTTAGATAAAGGAGAAATGAACACAATCGGCAAGAAGAATGTGGAAGTTGCAGATGAGATATGGCCAGACACCACAATGGCCAACACAGTCATTAACATAACTGATGACCCAAAAACAGAAATACAAAAGGATGAAGATGTCACTGTTATCAAAGACAAGACCGATGAGAAAGACACAACATTTGACACTTCACAAGTGAACATTTTGAGCAACATGCCAATATTGATGCAAGCCATCAATATACTTCAAGAAATAGACAAGTCACCTAATAAATATTCAAGCATTTCTGAGGATGCAGGGGAAGAACCTGAAAGAAAGACAACATCGATGAAAAGAATGTCTTTAGAGATACTCATATTGTAACCGAAACAAACAATGTTGCAGAAGGAGATTTATAGCAAACAAATGGAGACGCCACTGAGAAGGATGGACAAAAAAAGGAATATGAAGTACATAAGGACACCGAGGAAGGAGGAAAACCTAAAGATGGAACTCCTGAGGAAACCAAAAATGTTGCAACATATAATGTAAAGGTTTTTGTGGAGACGTCTACTAAAATCCGACAAGCTAACACCAATGCACAATAACAAAAAGAGGCAAAACCACAAGTCACTTCATCCAGCACAATAGACAAAGATGAGAAGATGGCTATGGTTCTGCACTCAAGTGAAACTCAAAAGAAGAAGAAGAAGAAATCCAAAAAGAGTAAGTTGGAAGTCACTCTAGATGAAATCATAGAGAAACCCAAATGTGACCCAATTGCACTTGACTATGAAGCACTAAAGGAATACGGTGAAATATGCCAGAGGAAGGCATTACAAGAGAAGTTGAGAAAGAAGCACCATGACTCCATGATACTCAAAAAAAATAGGGACATCTTGCACCAGATTGTACCCGATGTTGATGTTGATAAAAATAAACTGATCCTTGATCAACTAGAAACTCTCACTGAAGCCATTACAACACTAAACATTGATGCAAAGAAGGAAATTGAAGAGAGAGTAGAGCAGAAATATCAGCACAAGATTGTTGAGAAAATAAGCCAAGAAGTGGCAGTAAAAAAGGTAAAGCTTTTAGAATTCATAAGTGAATTAGATCCCATAATTGCTGAAGCTATTTCCTTGATCCAACAATTGAGAAAAATTGAAAAATTCACTAAAGAGAATAGTGATAAGATAGAAAAGTTATATTTTGATCTAGATACAAGTGCTAAAGGCTTAACCACCGAGGACAATGCACTAAAGTTGCATTATGAGAAAATTATTGAAATAAAAAGGTTAAGGCAAGAACTGTGGGAAGCAGAGACACAATTCAGAGAAGAGGCCACCGAGCTCCAGGTTCAACTTCCACCAAATCTCACACTGATTCAACAACATATTAGTTAATCAAAACAACTGATAGCAACCACCAAGATGTCTGTGGCAGACAACATCTATGATATGCACTCAAGGATTACACTCGAGCACATGGCTCTAGAGAACCTAAAGGACCAATGGGACAAAATGATGAAAGACATGAAGTCTTCACACTCTCACATTTTTGATAAGCTATAAGGTATACACCTTTTCCCTTAATATAAAAAAGGGGGAAAATAATGATATGTTCAAATAGGCAACTATACATTACTACAAAGGGGAAAATAATGATATACTGGCATATACATAGGGGGAGTCATAAAATGACTAAAGATTATATTTGTTGTACATACATAACATTTTGTTAGTATTTTGCACATATTAGTTTTTGATACTAATGTCAAAGGGGGAGATTGATGACATTATTTTTCCATTAGTATGCAAAGAACACTTTCGGTAAGCATACACTGAAAGACATGAAAAAGAGCAAACCAAAAATGCAGATATAAGAGATCACTGAAAATTGCTAAGTACAAAGAAAATCGACGACACAATTTTGTATGTAAACTGAAATTGTAAAATGGAAAGGATAAAGAAGAACCCAAAAGTGGAACCCAGCAAGCTGGTCATAGTGTAAACCGAGAGAACAGTCATAGAGGAACCCCAAAGATAGTTCAAGAAGGAACACCGAGAATCAGTCTAACTGACTTCAGAGCAGAACTGACCGACAAAAACTGAAACTCAGTTGCAACCCGCAAAAAGTGGATCTGACTTCCACATAAAATAAAATAGTCTTATTCTATTTATAGAGTATTGATTTTTTTTTAAAACCATTTCTTAAGGGACAACAAACATGAGTATAAGTGCTTTAATCAATGTAACTGATTTAAAACACATAGACTAGGAGATCAAGGTAAAGTTGTAAACCTATGATGTTAGAGTTAACATTATTTTACGTGAAACTTGATTAGGTCAATCTATCTTATAAATAGATGGTGTAATCATTCATTATTATGCATGAGAGAGATATGTGAGAATGGATGAGAGGATGAATTAAGCATATGAGCACATTTATGGATTAGATTGAAAGTTTTAAGAACCAGAACATCAAAAGGTGAATTTGGTTAGCAAGAACCAAGAACAGAGATTACCAAGCATCAGAGGTATTATTCAATCACATTAGGTGATATAATTATTTATGTACTCTTAAATTGACCTATAATCAGAAATAGGAGATTGCATACACCAGGTCAAATTGTAATTTGCTTACATTCTAAAAAGTGAAGCAAAGTGTAAAAATCCTTTCAAGGAAGGTGGATTTAACAGTCCAACTATAAATCTCTTAACCAAGTGCACACTCAACAACATTGCTAAATCTCTTAACCAAGTAGACTTTAACAGGTCTCCATAGATACTCTTAACCGGGTAGATCATCAGAAGTGATCAAATTATAAGCCTTAACCAACCCCTTCCAATCTATAGATAGTGAAGAATTTGTGGGTGCTATCCCCACCATAGTTTTTACTTCCTAACAGGATTTTTATGTGATATCATATCTTGTGTTATGTGTCAATTACTTTCATGAATGTTTCTATGAATTTTCACATGTATGGTTAAGTTTATGAATTAATATATCTTACATCAAGATAGTATAGAATAGATGGTTGGAAAAACAATTGATAACTTAAGGGATAAAGGTTAAAAGATACAAAATATTTAGAGGTATTGATTCACCCCTTCTCTCTCATTACAAACTTCCCATTAATTCCAAAAATATATAAAGTATCACTACTTAAGGGAATAAGTACAAGACAAACAAGTAATACTGGAATATGTACAATCAAAAGAGCAGCTTGCAGACATATTCACAAAACCCTTACCGAAGGATATATTTGAGTACTTGAGAGGTAGACTAGGGGTTCGTCCCTTGTCTATTGGTAGCTAAGAAAATTAGGAGGTTGCATTAACCTACATGAAATCAGAATATCAATAATATTGATGCAAAAGCTGAACTAGACCAAAATAGAGATATCAGTACAAAAAGGTACCTACTACACTAAATAACAAAGAAATTTTGTTTTAGCTACTGAAGAGCTATATATATTTCTTTTTGGCATTGTTGTCAAAGGAAGAGAATTTATCAATGAAATATATATCCATCCAAGGGAGAAAAGAGAAAGGGAGAGACATATCTAGTCTACAAAGAGATTCAAGAGCTGAAAAGGCAAAACAACAGGGAGAGTCTGCACAGTGAATATTTTGTTTATACTAACACAGATTATATTCAAGCTAGGGAGAGCTAATGAATTATTGTAGTTGTAGAACAAAAGTGTGATATGTGTTCTATGGCATATTATATTGCATATTTCATTTTTTTCCATCAATGCCAAAGAGAGAGATTGATGAACTACAAGTGATTATATGTTTGAAGTCATTTTTTGATATTCAACCGAGTTGCAGAAGTGATGATAAACATTATCAGTTAATGTATTGTCATCGATGTCAACTTATTTGAGTGTTATTATGGTGGAAATTTTTTGTTATGTATTGAAGATTTGGAACAAACAATGTTTATGTGGTCGGAAAAATGAAGAGTTTTGTATACACTGAGTAGTAGTGTAAACCGAGTAAAACACAGTGTATACCAAGCGCCAGCATTAACTGAGCAAGGGATTGCTAACACAACTATTGATTAAGCAATTAATTCAAACCAAGGCCGACTAAAATGCTGAGCTGGCAATTGATGATTTCGAGGTAAAAGATAAAGTTTTTTATTTGATCAAACAGTTATGAAAATTCAAGGAAGATCAGACAACTGATATTGAAACGTGTTTTTAACACAACTGTCAAGGAAGGATCAAGCGGGAAAATGAATGATGGAGATGAAGAGGCAAGATTTAAAGGATGAAAATTAAATGATACATGATGTCTTTATAAGAGACAAGAGATTCATTTGTGAATCACATATGTACCTAGATGTTGAAGCATACATGCCAATTTATGCATGACTAATCAAAATTGGCTAAAGACAGAACCGAGTATTTCTGCAAACATCACCAAGCAAAACAGAGGAAAGAGGATTACTGAGAAGAACAATTATGATATAAAATGAAGTGAAAAAATTGATCATAGTTATTATGTACTTAGAATAGATCCGAATATCTACAAATCAGTGTTGTATTTGAATCAGATCATTGATGTATCAGTTTAACCATTGTTACAGATAAATCTCTTAACCGAGTGGGATAGTGAATCCTTATTAGAACATTCAGATAATGTTAATTGTTTTCTTGTTGAGCCCATAGTGAATGCATGGTCAAGAGAGAACTGGTAGTTTTAAATCCTCTAAAAAGGTCACATTTAACAGTGTGCATTGTAACCTTTAACAGGGTTGGCTCTTCACCAAGTGCACATCAGAAGAGTGAAAATATTTTGGGTTACCAGTCCCAGGTGGTTTTTCCCTTAACAGGGTTTCCACATTAAAAATCTATGTGTCAATGTGTATGAATATTGTGGATTGTTATTTTAATTTAAACTTTATTTTATTGACCTAGATCGGTAATCACAGTACAGTAATTTACAGATACTCGGTAGACAACTTAATAGTAAGTTTTGAAATCATACTTTATATTTCACCGAGTTGAGTTTTATATGATTGAACTTGTTTTGTTATACATCTGGAGGAATTTGGGATTGTAGGATAATTTTGTGAGAGCACTGAGTCTAACCGATTCACCCCCCTCTCAGTTATTCTAATAAAGAAGTGCACACACAACTGAGAGGGGGGTGAATCAATTATGTCACAATATCAATAAACTTTCACCAACTAACAAAATTTAAATATAAGATCTGAATGGTAAACTTGAAAGAAAGATCTCAACACATAACACCAAGACTTTTGATGTGGAAAACCTATTAGGGGAAAAACCACGGTGGAGATAAAACCCACAAGTTGAATACACTCAGTAAAAACATATTATACCATATTAGGAGTATTACAAAGGGAAATGCACTTGCATTCAGGCACATTGCCTAGAGCTCATTTCTCAAAAATAATTACAACAAGGCTCACTTCCTTACAACATCAATCAATCATAGATCAAAGAGGACTTACACTCAAAACACACGAACTGATTGATAGAATTTTTTATGCCAAAATAGTTCCAATGAAGTGCACAGATTCATGAATTATTTCAGATTACACTCATACCTCTTCTTAAAACATCATGTACATCATATATCTCATTTCTACACAATCTCACACACTCACAACTTTAAATGATTACATCTATAAATACAATTTTATCAACTTATCTTCAACTAGGTCGGCCAGGGACCTAATTGCAAACAATTAATAAATTAAAATCCAATCCTCAATGTAATCCATTTAATGATAGTTAGGAAATTTCAATGACTCATATCAATAACCTTGAACATAATCTGGATCCACCAATCATGTACAAAACCTTCTCAACACATTACACCTTTAGGTTGGCTAAGACCAAATGAAGAACATCAACACGTTACATGAAAATCATGAAACCCAAACACTTTGACCAATGTGATCCAACAACACAATTAAAACATGATCAATAAAAATCAACAAGCAATGTAAAGTACCTCAACAACCTTAGCATCAACATGAACTGAGGATATAAATCCATCTTTGCATTGTTCATCATCAATAATAGCTGCAAACTCTATTACTCAAATAAATAAATTTCCATTATCTAAATCATGAACCATTCGAGTTGAGGACACATATGCACATTCCAAACTCACTACCAAGTTAGCAACCAACAACTCTTGAACACTGATTCAAAAAATGAAACTCTATCACTTCCTGAACAATTAAAATACCAGTATCTGATAAATCATTTAGAACTCTCACAAATCATCATACTCACTTCTGCAAAGTGACATGCATCAACTACAGACATCTCAGAACACAATTGTACGATCAAAACTGTATATATTCTATGTAGTATCTGTACCAAGCAATTCAACTTCACTGAACATACTAGTAACATTGTCTTCAACAGCAGAAATATGTTCACATCAATGACAAAATACTAATGCCAAAATATATATGCACAATCTGAACAACATCTCAACAATATTCAGCATATGATACTGGTGATTGAGGTGTTTTATTCGTCAAGGTCTCTTCAAATAGTTGATTTGGAGCCTTTATTTTTAGTACTAATCCCTATGTTGTGATTCTTTTGTTTTTGTCTTTGTTTTGCCTTTTCCTTTATCTTTTTATTTTGGTTTTTTGTGTGTGTCCTTGGACATGGTTGTATGAGTTAAGATCCTTGATTTGGTGGGTTGTTCCTTGAACTTAGTGGTGTATTATCTCTCTCTCTCTCTCACACACACACACATGAGTATGTGTGTAGACTCATACTCCCACTAAAGTGGGGCCTAAACATAGCACTATAAATTACAAGCACCTTACTAATATATACAATTTATACTTATTTAGCGCCAATTTTAGTGAGTGGTCATTCTCCTATGCATTATATCACTTTTTATGCAATTTATTAATAAATATTTAAATTTGGCTCCTCTTTGAATTTAATTTCTATGAAGGCCCTTAATTTTAGGTAAATTATTTCTTCTCATTTATTTTCCTCTTGCATACATAGGCCCTATTTAATTATGGGTGGCATTTTGTATTTACCTAGACTTCAACCTCAACTTTAAATACATTTTCAAAATCCTAATATCTCTATTGGCTTTCAATTTGAAATTGATTTTGGAACACTAGTACACTATGAGTTTTTTGTATAGGGCGGATCTAACTTTCCCCATGCCTAGGAAGTTTTAATGTAATCCGTAGCTTACAAACAACTTTGAATTTTGGTTTCCATCTAATTTTTTAGGGGAATTTTTAATCTTATCCATCTCTCTTCGAGTTTCAAGCTCCAAATGGACTAGGTGAGGTATAAAACTAAGTTACCTCCCTCATTTTGAGATTCATCCATTACAATCTACATCTATCCATAGGAAATTAATTCTTGCATTCAAGCAATCAAGTATTCATTCAAGTTTAAGCATTCAAGGAGCATTCCAACATTTTAAGCAACCAAGGCATCTCATCCTTCATTTTTTGGCAAGCATGCAACAATCATAATGCAACAACGTCTTATGTGATGTCATTTTAGGTATTTTTGGAGTCATGTTATTGCAAAAAAATCTAGGATCTCAAATTAAGAAGCATTTTCATCATTAATGTATATGAATTTCTTATCCTTCTTATCAATCCTTTTTTACTGACAAAATGATTACGCTCCATTTCAAGTGATTTTAATTTGATTCCAAGGTTGATTCATAAATATGTGTTTGACCAAGGAAAACCCCTTTCCAAAACTAGTTTCCCATTTTGTTGTGTGCATGTACAATATATAGGTGACACAAGTGCAAGGATAGTGGCAGAAAAGATGGATCGAGAGTTTCAATCAACATAAAGTGCATTTGATCTTGAGTGGTATAGGACGATTCAAACTCTCCTTAGCCTCCAAATATCCCTAGACCATTATAGGTTCATTGTACTAGCTATTTTGGACTAAGCACCGATCACAGGCCAGTTACAATATTGGTTTCTAAATGTATATGTGGATTTAGATTTACTATTTAGATCTATCTGCCCAAATAACTATATATTTTCTCTCTCCATACTTATATTTCTCATTCCTAGTTTACATAACCATCCTCTCAACATCAATAGCGAAGGAATCCATGCATCACCTCGGTGCTTGAACCTCCTCGAGCCTAGTGGATCAACCTTCCTTCTAATGTAAGTAGGGAGATAGTCCTATATTTCCTAGTTTATTTATGCATACTTGTAAACCCTATTTTATACCTTACAACTATACAATCATATCCATTCTAATAAATTTCATTATCAATATTTTCTCATAGATATACCATCCACATTGCCCAACATCTCCCAAATTTCACCATTTATTTTTTGGATAAGACACTGGTAGAGTGTATTTTCCATTGCTTTGGACTTCCCAACATTAAGGTAAGTTTCCAAAAACATGGTAGAGATGTCCATGCTTACATGAGGGCGAGGATCCATCCTGAGGATCTCCTCTCCTAACACCATTTTAATAACATAGACAACCAAATCATGCCTTGAGAGGAAGATGCATTTAAATTGCTTTTCCATGGTCTCCTCAATGAATGTCACTTGCATCTTCCCAGAAATCAACCAAATGATCGTGTCCATATCCTCCTTTGTCACAAATCCTTAGAAAATGAGCAGCTCTTAACAATTTTTATGATATATTTTAACATCATATTCTCTATATAAAGACATGTGTATGTCTTAAGTTATAGATTCATCATTTAATTCATTAAAGGCGACATCAATTTTATGTGCCATAGATACTTTTCATTTATGCCAAGCTCTTAAAAATTAATTGAAAGTAGTCATTCTTTAGTACTTTACTATCTTTTGACCTAATCAACATCTACCAAAAATCTCATCCTCATTAAATACTCAACATTCTTCAAATTCAAAAGTGTCAGCTATCCCTTTCAAATCCTATATATCCTTTATAAACTATATGTGAATATGAGGAGGTACTTTAACCTCTAATTTGGGAGGTTTCAAGTCATGATTGTTTTAGTATTCTAGGATTTACAAATTACCTTACCACTCCAAGGTAGTGTCTTGCATTTCTTACTATCCACCTTAGATCCACCTCAACCAACCTTCCTTAAATATGATTCGTGGCCAATTTGGCCAATCCATCTACTGTTGAGTTGCTTTCTTTATAAATACGTGAGACCATGAAGCTTTCAAATTGATCAACAAAATCCCAGATAGTTTTACCACTTGTACAATTTCCAATTTAAAATCAATTTCTATTTAATAATGTTTATCAATGAGTCTCCTTCCAAATGTACATGTGGGCATTTGAGTTGTTTTCCATATTCAAAACCTAACAATGCCTCCATAAATTTTACCTCATTGTTCATCTCAATTTCATGATTAACTAACTTTCATTTTAGAATTATTCTATTTTGGTTTCTCACACACATCAACACCACTTGCTCTTGGGTTTTCTTTTAAAGCCCTATAAAAATTGATTTTGACCCATCCTAAATATGTGTAACATTATTTTATAAATAATAATAATAATAATAATATAGACACTCATTAAAAACGAGTCTTATATTTTTTAAAAATATTTAATTTAATTTTTTTAGAAAAGATTATTACCAATTACCTTTTTGAATATGTCAATTCCAAAAATGTTATCTTATTTTTTAAAAAATGATTCAATTATAAAATATTTATTAAAATATATTTCCAATTGTCCAATCTTTTTTGTCAATCCCAAAATATTAACTTATATTTAAAAAAAATCATCTAGCTCTACAATATTTAATAAAAATACTATTTCCAATAATGTTTGTCTAACATTTTTAATACCATCTTAAAATTCTTACCGTTAATATTAAAAAAATTAATAAAATCCTATTTCCATAACTTAGTTCAAAATTTATTTGAAATTTGTGTAAACTTTACCAATCTTCTTTTTTTAACCTCCTCACCACAATGAAGGTCCCTATATGCTCCTCTTTTTTTGGTCCAAGTGTAGAAGCGATTTGTTGATATAAACTTTACCAATCTTATTTATGTCCTCACCATAATAAAGCTCCTCGTGACCCCTCTTTTTTTTGGGTCAAAATGTAAAACCAATTATTGGTTTCAATACAAAACATCATAACCCACATTTATTTAATTAAAAACTACAAGGAAAAGATTACCATTAACTCTTCTATATAAAATATAATATTTAATTTCTTATTTAGATCTCCATCATATCATATAATAAATTAGTGGTGTATTTTAAAACTTAAACAAATTATTTGTCCCGTCACCTTAATTTTGGAGCCCCATATTTTAACTATTACAACCCTCCATCCTTATCTCCTCCTAAGCCCTCCCTATATCTAACATTTTTCCCCATTTAAATATCCTTTCACCACTCATTTCGCACTACAGAGTTGACAGGCTTTCTCAATTTGAGAGTATAGCCGAATATTTCAATCCAGCAATTCAATTGAAGGTGAAGGAAGGTGTACTGTGTGAAGGAAGGTTTAGTATTGCGAGAACTCAAAATAACATATGGATCAAGGAAAGTCAAGTATGTGAATGCTTTCTTCTTACGCCTTTTTCTTATTTGATTTTTCTGTAATGTAAATTTAAGAATATGGGAGATCTATTTTCTGTATTTCATTTGTGTTTTTTTTGTGGCTTAGTTGTTTATAGTTGCTCTGGTTTCTCAGCGGTTTATTGTTGTTCAGACGTCTTAGCGATCCTTTTTTGTTATTTTTGATATCTTGCTTTCTGCGCACTGCTTGTATGATTCTGAGAAGTGACCTTGTCCAGTCTTTTTTTTAATATATGTATATATATTTTTAAATTAATATAAACTAACACACTCATTAATCAAAAAATAATATGGGAGAACTCTATTTTTTAGGGTTTTTAAAATATAAATAAAAATAAAATCTATGTCAATTCAAGGTTTTTAAAAGTTCTGTGGTAATATTTTAGGTTTTTGCAAATAATATAATAAATTATGCAAGTTTAAGATTTATGAAAGGAATATAATATATTTTAGGATTTCTGACGAGTTTTGTATTAAGGAATCAAACTCAACACCATCTAGGTGTCTATTATATGACTTACACTGTATGTGACTTGTAAATAATATAAATATATATATAAATCTACGATTTAATAAAGAAATTATATAATAGATTTTAGGGTTTATGAAGAATTATGTAACAATGTTTACAGATTTTAGGGTTTATGAAGTGTTTTATTTTTAAATTGTCTATTGATAGACCAATTATCAAAACTATGCATCATTGATAATGAATAAATTTTGTACACGCGGGTTAAATTTGAAAAGATGAATATTTATCTAGAATTATATCCTTTCTTAAAAAAAAATCAATTTAGTTTTGTATCTTTGTGTAAGGCCTTTTCTTTCAATTTTTATTGATTTCAGAGGCCAAACTACGTCATCTAGATGCCTACTACATGATTGACACAATGTGCCCTTGAACAAGCCCTTAAAAATATATTTTATAATATCTTACATTATCATTCATTATAAATATGTTTTTATACAAATCTTTTTAGTCTAATGATAGCTCACTAAATTTGATAAAAAAATATTACTACACCTTTTTCACATAACTTTATCTCACAAGCATTTCAATCCATGGCCAAGGGTTCTAGTGGTGGTTAGAATGCTCCAAGGTGCTACATTTTTTTGACTTGGTGTTGGTTGGTAGTTGTTTATCTTTGTTCTATCTTTTAGAGTTGTTCTGAAAGTTGTTTAGATTTGATTTGTTGTTGATTGATTATTGTTTGTCTCTGTTCTATCTTTTTATAAGTTTTTTTAAGTTTTTTTTGGATCTCCGCAATATCTATTCATATACAATCCCTTAAAAGCTATTTTATCTTTAATACAAACCACAATTTAATTTTTTATTAAAATAATAATGGATCATATGTATCTTCACTTAAAATCTATGAAAAACTAAATAGAGCACTAATTCTTATAGGTGTAACTCTGCAATGACAATGAGTTTTCTTAAAATAAACTTGATATCTATTTGCATTTTGCATAGATTTTTAAAATTATAGATATGTTACTTATATTTTTGTTGGGACAATTGTATTTTAAATTGACAAATTGTTTTATATTAAGAATTGTTTTTGAAAAATTGTGTCTGTAATGGTTATATGAAAATGAATATTGATTTTGAAGAAACGGATATCCAATATCTCTTAATACTTCATTTTAAGAAGTATAAACTCTTAGACTTAGCACAATTACTAGACCATATTAAACCCCCTAAAAAAGAATGGAAAACATTTTTTCCCTGCATTTATATGTGTTAGAGATGTACAGGGCCTGGGCTGTATAGGTCAAACAGTGTGGTGGAAACTAGCAGCAGGAGCAAGCTATCAAGGTCCACCAGTGTAGCAGAGGCTGCAGGAATTGCCAAGGTTGCAGCTCGATGGAAACCAACCTATGAACAGAAGCAAATTCTGGAGGCCATGTACAACAATGGAACTCGAAATCCTACTCTCGAACATGTTAATGAGATCACAATCCAGCTGAGACAGTATGGCAGAGTAGAAGGCAAGAATGTCTTCTATTGGTTTCAAAACTACCATGCTCGAGAAAAAAGAAGGAAGGAAAAGGAATCAGGTGAACCCTAAGATTTTGCAAACCCTAAAAAATATTTCATTGGCTGGTACGTTTTAGTTTATTTCTGTTTCACTTGATTGCTCAGAGATGGTTGCTTTTTAATTGTTCACAGCTTCCAAGTGGCCTGCAATGTTCCGTTCAAAGAAATGGACTCAATTCTTTCGTTCGAAGAAGCCATCTAACACTAACACTGAGGTAAGTACAATACCATAAGCACAGATTGGCTTTTTTTTTCTGAATTTTCTCATTAATATAAGAATGGTTATGAATTTTCCTTCCAAAAGTTTGAGAAATCTATTGTAGTTGTTGTGAAGATTCAATTTTAACGATAGTTTATAGAACATTGTCTGAAATGTTGATGGAAAAAGTTTATGCAATCCATCTAAAAACACTCAAGATCAAAATCAAATATTATAGACACTCAAAATTAATTATCTTTAAATCTAATCCTAATAATATATAAACACCTCATACATGAGTTCATAATTCTGTTGTTAACTATGCAGGAGGAAGAGGATGAGGAGGAAGAAGTTACCAGTGATCCCAGAAGGAACTCATCAATGGCGGCCTCTGATGTGAGAACCTTGGAACTGTTTCCTTTGAACCCTGATACAGGAAGCTCTCAGGCTTCCAGGCATTATTAATGTTCATCACTTTGACACGTACACTTTGCTTAATAGTCTGTCATGTTATATGATGTCGAACCCAAGTTTTATTTACATTGATAAAAGCTTTTAGACTTAAAGGATATGGATCAGTTTGTTCAATTGCTTATTTTGCAATTGTAAACAGTAACTTTAGTTTCAGTTTTTAATATCTGTTATTGAACTGTCAGAATGCATTTACCAATTACATAGATAAATGTACCTTTTCTCTTGATTTCGGTTGCTATTTTAGGAATGTTTGCATATAGTGCTGTGATTTGGTTGACCATCGTATGTTTAACTCTTCTTTTTTTATATGGAAATGGAGTAGATTACCATTATTATCATTAGATTCAACTTCTTATACTTAGTAGGTCTTCATAAAATGTTATAAATATACTGGATTAAGCTGACCACCATGTCATAACTTCTTCTCTGATAACTAAAACTCTTATGCTTGCTGAGTTTTATTTACATTTCATTAGTATACTGAATTGACGGTAGATAAATGATAGTTAGAGATGCATAAAGAATGATAAAATTAAAATATTTGGTCAAATTTATTTGCACGCTGTAATTTTGGGTGACTAATATATATGGAGTAGATTAGACTCAGATTGAGAATTAGTCTTATATTTAGTGGGTCTTCTTAACATGATAGAAATATATTGTATTAGGTTAGCATTGGATAAATGATAGTTAGAGATGCATGAAGACTGATAAAATTAGTTTAACAAAATATTTGATACATAATTGACAATGAGTAAATGATAGTTAGAAATGTATGAGGAATGAAAAGATTAGTTAAGCAAAATTTTTCATATGTTTAATTTTTTTGACGATTAAAATTTCAGTTTCAATTGAAATATAGAGTAGATTATCATTAGATTCAACTTAAGAATGAGTCTTATTTATAGTGGGTCTTCATAACATTTTATAAATATACTGGATTGAGCTGACCACCATGTCATAACTTCTTCCCTGACAACTAAAACTTTGGTTGAAATATAGAATAAGACCAACTTGAGATTTAGTCTTATGCTTGTTGAGTTTTTTTACACCACATTAATTTACTGAATTGAAAGTGGAAAAATGATTGTTAGAGATGCATGAAGAATGGTAGAATTACATTATTTGTTCCAATTTTTTTGTGCTGTTATTTTGGCTGACCATTATTTATGGAGTAGATTAGGCACAGATTGACAATCAATAGATCTTCTTAACATTTCATAAATATATTGAATTGGGTTGACCACCTTATGTTATAACTTCTTCACTGAGCACTGATAACTCAAACTTTGCTTGAAATATAGAGTAAGACTCAACTTGGGGATTTAGTCTTATGCTTGCTGACTTCTCTTTGCATTTCTTAAATATACTGAATTGACAATGGATAAATGATGGATGAAGAATGATAAGATTAGTTGAGCACAGCATTTGATACTGAATTGGAAATGAATAAATGATAGTTAAAGATGCGTGAAGAAAGATAAGAATAGTTGAAAAAAAAAAAATTCTGATAATATATGTTATTGGACCGTCTGTTTCAACTATTATCATATAAGCCCTAAACTGTTTAGAGCACTATAGCCAGATTATTTCAAGTGGCAGTTATGTATTGCTTCCATTTGAATTGAATATCTAAGGAGACAGACATTTAATCTTCGAATGTAGTGAGAGACTGTACACTGTCAGGCTTCTCCTGAAGGAAGGTTCTTTCAATTTTTTCTTCTCCTGAAGGAAGGTTCTTTCAATTTTTTCTTTCCCGACATTTGAAATGGAATACCTTGTGTTTATTATGAAGTTCGCTGTCTTTTTAGTATAATAATGGTGTGAATTAGATTCATATTAATTAAATCAAATTTTACATTTGGTTGATTATGCTTTTAAAAGTTAAAAAACTTTGGAAAAGTAGAAATGTAGTTTTTTATAATTTTTTAATAATATATTTTTAGTCACATTTATTCTTTATTGATCTCAAATGTATTTATGCAAATTTAGATATGGGTTGACAAAGACTTTTTTAACATAATCTAGTTCAATAGTCAAAATCATTTTTTCCATTTTAAAATAGGTCAATTATTTTCTGTTTTTATGTATGAATGAGATTAAACTAGTACTGTTTCAAATTAGATCCTATAAGTTCCATGGTTTCTCTACCTCTGTCTCCATTTTATCCATGGAGAATACTATTACTTACTTTCTATTATTTATTTAAAAAGATAATTATAATATTGATAAAAAAATATTTTGAAATCAAGATAATATCAAATAAATTAAATAGGGTTAGGGTATAAATCTTGCAACTTTAGTAGTTTTAGGATCTGTATTATTCAACATTAAGAACTTTTTATACTTTCCGATACTTGCTCTTTTCTATGTTACTTTTATGTTGGATTGGACCTCTTCCACTTGATTAATGGACCCTTCCACTTGAATTAATCAGAACACTTGCTGTTCTTTAAATAAATATTTCTTAGTATATACTGTTGTTTATATAATAAGATCAAAATTCTTTTTCTACTAATTTAATAACAAATTAAAAAATTAAACATAAACTGTACTACTCACTTTTTATTATTAATCTTACTTTTTATTATTAATCTGAGAAGACTAAGCATAATATTGATCATAAAATAAGTACTCTAAAATCAATGTGAATATTACCAAGTAAGAAAAAGAACAAACTCGTATAAAGCAACAAACCAACTAAAGCAATTTCAGTAGTAGATGGGTCTACGCCATTAAGATTCCCAGTACATCAACAGAAACACGGAATCTTCTAGTCATAGTCAAGCGAAAAAGAAAAGTACCGAGTTGGGAATTCTATAAAATTTCCATAGAAACGACTTGGGAATGACAACGTAACCATTGGTTGGAAAATCAAATATCTTCGTCATTTGAAGAGGTGTGAAAACAAACAAATAGAATTGTTATTTTAACCCCAAAAGGTGTGAGCGTGTTTGAAGATCCACTATTTGCTCTTTTTTAGTCTTCTTAATGGGGTGTGATTAATGACTGAGGAGATGTTAATGTGCCCCACTGATTGTTTCTTCATAACTAACTTCCACCCCCCTTGATGCAAGTGTGTGCTGTTAGTTTGGTAGCTTGGACAGTTGTTCTTCCATTTGCTAATAACTAGCACTTGCATCGAAAGAAGGTGCAAGGGCAAGGGATAAGCCGATAGGTCTTTAATGTGAAAGTGTAATTGAAGGTGTACATATTGAAAAGGAGTGTAATTAAGTGTTCTTCTACAAACAAGTGTCATTGTAGAAGGAAGCCTTCTACATAGAACCATCCACTTTGGATGAAATAAAGTTATAATATTGTTGTAATGTAGTTTTTTGTAGGTCCCACCATAAAAGCGTAGCATTGAAATGCATTGGAACACATTTAATAAATGTTATTGTTGTAACTATAAATATTATTTGTTTCTTCTTCTTGATCAGGTAGTTGTGAAAGAAATCAAGGTGTAATTGGTAAGCAACAAAAATTTGGTTGAAATGAGTGAAAGAGAAAAATTTAAACTGCAATACTAAAAAAGTGGGTTTGCAAGTAACTTAACATAACATAATTTATTGTAAGATTAATTGTAGGCGAGTTTCTTCCTATCTAATAATGTTGTATGGATTCTTTTTCATTGACTTTACAACAATCACATTAATCAATTTACGGCATCATTTAAAATGTAAATACATAAGAAAATGCGATACTTGAAAAATAAATATAGAAAATAGATAAAAATACATGTTTTAGACAAAACCTG
This sequence comes from Thuja plicata, assembly GCA_018584345.1. NCBI lineage: Eukaryota > Viridiplantae > Streptophyta > Pinopsida > Cupressales > Cupressaceae > Thuja > Thuja plicata. Next base: position 843,896 of record MU223944.1, read on the forward strand.
CAACCATACATATTGTATGAGAAAGAATACCACATTGCATATACTACATACCTAATTAATTATATTGAAAATGATGATTTAAGTACTCTAAGCAGCACCAAATTTAGCAAAGTGTGCTTGTAACAAAATTGACAGAATTTTACTGATTGTTTGTGGCGATAAAAAAAATATTTCCTTTGAGTAAGTCTAGGGAATGTGATTCATGTAGAAGCATCTCATTGACTTGGGTGTTTTCACAATTTCTTAGGTTATCTTAAGGGTTATATATGTATTTCTGCCCTTGCTTTCATTTTATTGTATATTTAATTAGTTTAACTTTATAATATTGTAGAAATAACCCAAAGCATTTAAGGAAACTCTAGGTAATGAAATACATAATATATTTCTATTAAGTTATATACTATATGAATTATGTGTTATACCTTATAAATATATAAACAATATGACATCTCTATATTAAACTTCTAATTAAGTAGTGTTTATTCAAAGATTTCAAATTTTCAAGAAAAAAGTGATATTTTAAAAATGTGATTATATTTAATTATAATATAACCTTACTTTCTAGATTATAAATTTAAAGTAATAATTTAATCAATATATATTACGATAAAGTTTGATTGATCTTAAATATATTATTTTATATTATAAAATTACTATTTAATTTAATTATACTTATAAGTTATTACTAATCTACATTTGATATTGAAATTATATAAATTAATTTAGTTATAGGTATAACCTTATATCATTAACTAATTAAATTATAGATATAACATTATATTCATTAACTATTTAATTGTATATTGTACTTTTTGTGTTATATTTGGTTTTTTCTTTTTTTAAAGTTATGGTTATTTAAAAATATTTATTTTTTATATTTATTAAAATTATATTGAATTTATTTATAAGAAATGAGCCATTTAACATACATTATATTTTTGCATTAAATAAATCTTGAATATTTTTTTTGTATTAAAAATCGAGAGTTCATAACATGGCACCAAAAAGGAGGGAGGCTGAGCCTCAACCAACCAATCGGAGAGTTTCAAAAATATCTAACCGCCAAAATGAGACATATGTACAAATTACATATTAAGCAAAATAAACATGGAATATCCATCCAAAAAGAAGCTATTCATGCAAGGTATCATCT
>MU223944.1:897355-914517 GCA_018584345.1 Thuja plicata
TCTCTCTCTCTCTCTCTCTCTCTCTCTCTCTCTCTCTCTCTCTCATTTTGATATTTTGTGTCTAATATAGGGCGTACACCCTATAGGGCACACGCCCTATAGTGAGTATAGGGTGTGTGCCCTTTTAATGGCATTGAATTTTACCAAGCCTAAGGCATGGATTTGCCTTGGAGTTCCAACCCAAAGTCTTGGACGATTCAAACAGGTTTGAGACGTGTTTTCCAGCAAACCTACAAAAAAATTACATTTTTTCTTGTTAACTCCCCATTAGGTTTGCACGTGATTCAATAACAATAAAATTAGACAACATGATATTATAGATCTCTCTGATAGCTATCTAACCATGTAATTTATTTTGAATTCTCATTATGTTAAGCATTTCATCTCTAATTTCTTTTCTAAGTATGTCTGATTTTTGTCAAAAACCAACGTGTATTCATTTGGGCTTAGATTTTGGCTCGTTCATCGAGTTTTAAAAAAAAATCATTTTCAAAAACTAGGCTCCATTCTACACACTTAAAAAAAAACAAGTTTTGATTTTCAATTAGTTTTCAACGATTTCTAGGGGGAGCACACAAAAATTTTACGTTTTCAGGATGTGTCCACTTTGAAAAATGGCAAAAAATCACACTTTCATCAAAAAATTAGCAGAAAAATCTGGGATAAACTAGGTGGTGTTAGCTAATTTCTCACCAGAGCGATTAAATTTTTATTTAAAAAAATTTAACATTTTAGGGGGAGCACACTAGACGCTATGTTATGTTTTTCACAAAAAGCAGGACCACTTTTTGTGCTCCCCCTTTTTGAGGGCCTTAATCTCCACCATTTCTATAAAAAATTAGTAGTTTAGAAACTAGATTTGGATTAGAACAACTCTTGTTTTCGTCACATTTTAAAATTTTGAGTGTAACTATCCTCAATTTCTCGTTGAAGTTCAGAGTTTGTTGATTTTAGAAAAAAAAAGTGGCATCTTATACCCCATTTTTGGTCCCCCATCTTGGTGCACATACCCTACTTGTTTCACTTAGCGGTGCAGTTATTGGTTGGGTGTTATCGGTACCTATACTTGCTTGTTCTATTTCTAACTTTTCACGTTCAAAGTAAATCAAATGACTGTATCTTTCTGGTTTCTTTTAACTATTCTCTTCATTTTGTTCTGAAAATTCATAAATCTTTACATTTTCTCTTTCAATTATCTTATTTATTCTTTTATTCAAACACTTGAATGCTTTACTTGTATAGAGTATCCTAGAAATATTCCTTCATCAGTTTTACTATCAAACTTTCCATTTTATCATCTTTCTTAATATAACACTTTCTTCCAAATATTTTGAAATAAATAACATTAGGTGTTCGACCATACCAGATTTCATAAGGTGCCTTATTTGTCCCTTTCTTGAGTTGTACCTGATTCAGTGTGTATATGGCACTACTAACATCTTCTCTCCAGAATTTCTATGCAACTCTTCTTTGATTTAGTAGTGTTCTAGCACATTCTACAATAGATCTATTTCTTCTTATTACAATTCCATTCTATTGGGGAATTCTCAGTGTAGTCAACTGTCTGTTGATTCTATTTTCTTCACAATACTCATTGAATTCATTAGAAGTATATTCACCACCTCTATCTGATCTAAGAAATTTCAAAGTTTTTCTAGTTTCATATTCAACTCTAGCTTTATACATTTTAAACATACAAAAAGCATCTGATTTAAATTTTAATAACATTACCAACATCATCCTTGAGTAGTCGTTGACAAATAATATAAAGTATTTGTCTCCATGATAACTTTCTATTTTTATAGGTTTGTAGAAATATATGTGTAGTAAGTCTAAGATATGTTCTGTAGAGTAGACCTTGTTTGAGAAACTTGAACTAGTTATCTTACCTAGCTGACATTCTTTACATAATGCATTTTCTAGCTTATTCAATATTGGTAAACCCCTAACACTTTTCTTCTTGCTAATCTTTACCATATTATCAAAGTTCACATGACACAATATCTTATGCCATAACTATAAGATTTGTTCTACTTTAACAATTAAACAGTGACCAATTGTAGTATTCAGTTTTAAAATATTACCTTTTGTCTGTTCATTGGTAGTAATCAGTTTTCCACTCTTCTCAAATATTTTACATTTTCCATTACTAAACTCTAATTTGAATCCTTTGTTTTTCAACTGAGATGCGCTTAATAAACTATATTTCAATTCATCAGACCAGTAAACATCATCACAAGTGACATCATCAGTTACATCAATAGAACCTTTAACCTCTGATTATGTAGGGAGAACCATTTCCATATCTAATTGTACCTCTGTCACATTGTTCCATGGTTTTGAATTTATCCCTATCTCTATTCATATGGTGTTTACAAATGCTATCAATGATCCAATCGTTGTTACAATTAACACTTGAGATCAAATCTTTCTATTCACCAATTTCAGTACTATCGATAGAGGGATCTTCTTTTATAGAAACAAACACTATTTCCTTATCATTATGATCTCCATCTCCATTTGTATTGTATTCATTTTCTTCTTCTTCAGCAATGTAACATATATTTTTTCTCTTCTGAGTGAAATCCTTGTACTTCATATATTTTTCTTTCTTTTCTCTATCATGTTCCTTTTTAGGTTTTTTAGGACATCTGTGTGCAAAGTGACCGATTTGTCTATAATTCCTGCATGCAATAGGAGTTTTCCCTTTGTATATTCCTTTTCATTTAGGAGATCTCCTAGCAATCAATGCTTTGAGTTCTTCCAAATCTTTCTCCTCAGCTTCTAGTCCTTCATGTTTGTTAAGTAATAAAAAACAATCTTTCCTTTTCTAGAGTATCCAACATTAGCAGTAGCTTGAAATGGATTTTCACTAGTAGGTTGACTATTGTCAAAATTGCTTAATTCAAATTTTGTAAGCCTACCAATAAGTGAATTAATTGTGATCCTAATCTTATCAATTTTCCTTATCTCTTGTATAGAAAAAAATCTAATAGCATACCTATATGGAAGTGTTCTGAGCATTTTACTTACAACTTCATCTTCTTCCATCTTTCCACTAGCTCCTTTAATGGATGCGACAATTTCCTTTATCCTGGTTCCATATTATGCAATGGTTTCTTGTTTGTGCATCTTCATTTCATCATGTTTTCCTTTTAGTCCATCAAACTTTTCTTGTTATACATGTTCATCTCCATCATGTACTTGTACTATCTTATTCCAAATCTGCTTGGCTGAAGGCAGGTCTTTTATATCAACATACACAGAGTTGCTCAAGGTGCTTGCGAGCTCTATCATCACAGAGTTATTAATAAGCTTTTCTCTCTTTTGTGCTTTGGAAAGTATATTGGAAGGTTGTGCATATTCATTAGTGAGATAATTCATTGCATTATCTGGGAGTCCTGACAGGTGCACAATTTTCTCCTAATTTCCCAAATTCCAAAGTCATCTACATTCTTATTAAACTTAGGTATGTCCTTCCTATACATCTTGTGATCTTTGTACTAAGAAGTTAGGCTTCCAAATAAGGGAACCAATGCTCTAATACCAATTTTTGGTATAGGGAAATTTACTGAGAGGGGGGTGAATAATTAATCACCAAATTAACCTTAATTCACAGTCCCAAATCTTCTTCAAATAGATTTACCGATTATAGCTTAGTTAACCAATAACAGTATTATCGGTTACTATAACATTAAACATCCATGCAACATAAAATAAACATTCATACAACATTAACACCAGTATTTATCTTGTGGAAAACCAATTAGGTAAAAAATAGCAATGTGAGATCAGTGCCCACAAATAGTTGTGCTCTTCTGAAATACGCTCGATAAAGAGGTTGCCTAGTTAAGTGTTAGAAAAGCATTGTTAGATGCTACCTAGTTATAAGATTTCCCTAGAGACCTGTTAAAGTCTTATACCCTATTAGGATTAACCTGATTAGACACTCATTTGAGAATTCTACCCTATTAAAGGATTTACAATAGACCTATTATGATCGCTCAATTAAGGGATTTTACTGTCACAATTGTTAGAGAGTAACAAATAAATTATCAATAGTTTTACACTATTTCTTTTATATCAGATCCAATGAAGTTCCTTAGCATAATAACATACCATTCCAATCCACTTGTTCAAATCTGTATCCTCTTTTGTGATCACAACAATCCTTCGCTCATTAGTTCCTCTATTCCACCAATATATTGTCTTCTTCTTCTTCATGATACAAAACTTCTTCTTGTTTCTTCCTTAAGTAAATAATATTTAATTTAATCAAAACCTAAACCTAGATCCAACAATCATAACTTCACCATCTTATTAAACCATTTTCATGGTCTTCCTCCTTGTCAGCTACATCATGATTTTCCCTTTTAACTGATTGTTGTCAGCTTCCGATAGCTAATCTCCCTATGCCGACATGTCTTCCTTCATGCCAATAGTTAATAATTTCCTATTTGAAATCAATTAAAAACTTTATAAATGATCTAACCTTTTCATCAACTTAATTTCCTTATCAACTAGAGTAGTTATGCCAACAATTTCTCCATATGCCAACAATCTCCCCTTTGGCATTGATGGAAAACTTCTAGTGATACACCATTGTCTGTACATTTCTCTATACTGATCTTTCAATTCTGCCATTTTGTTGTTTTCTTTTCTCTTCATCTCTCTACTTTCTCTTTACTTTGCTTTCTCTTTACTCTCACTCTCCCTTTCTTTATTCTCTATTCTCCCCCTTTATTTACTCTCCCCCATTGACAACATTTCTAAAGTGGATCAACCTCACCGTACTATCTTCTGATTTTGTATTTGTTCTAGTCCACTTTCTTTTCACTTGCCTAGACTGCTCTCCCATAGGGTAGTCTACCTGTAAAAAAATTCATACTTAAGTCATTTTGTTAAAATGTTATGAATTGATGCATACAAAATCTCTTTTTAGTTAATTCCTTATAGGGTAGGACTCCTAGTTTACCTCTTATATATTCAAAGCTCTCCTTAGGTAGTAGTTTAGTGAATATATTAGCAACTTGTTCCTTTATAGGAATGTAATCCAATCTTACCTCTTTGTCCTATACCTGATCCCTTAGAAAATGATATTTTATAGTTATATGCTTGGTCTTTGAATGCATTACGGGGTTCTTTGATTTATTAATCTCACTTCTATTGTCACAATGTATAACAACAAGTTCTTCAATTTTCTCATGTATTCCTTCTAATATTTGTTTTATCCAAAACACTTGTTGATAATTAATGGCTGCAAAAACATACTCAACTTCAACTGTAGATTTTGAAATACAATTTTTCTTCTTGCTTTTCCATGACACTAATGTGCTTCCCAAATAAAAAGATACTCCACTTGTACTTTTTTTGTCATTAATATTTCCATTCCAATATGCATTTGTATATGCTTGAAGATTAAAATCCCCTTTCCTTTCATACCATAATCTATAAGTTTGTGTTCCTTTAAGATATCTGAATATCCTCTTAACTGCAATCATATGTGAATCCTTAGGATTAGATAAGAATCTAGAAACTATTCCAACTGTGTGTGCAATATAAGGTCTTCTGTGAACAACATATTGTATCTTTCCAATCATTGATCTGTATAATGTTTCATTTACTTCCTTAGAATCATATTCTTTTGATAGTTTACAACCAGTTACCATAGGTGTACCAATAGGTCTTGAATGTTCTATTCCAATATTTTTGCATCTATTGTACTTGTAAACCAATAAATAATTTTAGTTCTCCGATCATAGACATCTCAAATTATTTCTTCAACAAAATATTTACTTAGAAAATCATTTCCTCCAAAGATTATATCATCACCAAAAATTTCAGCAATCAAAACTTTGTCTTCACTTTCAGTTTACAAATATGTATTACTATTATCACTAGTTCTTTCAAATCTAATCTTAACTAGATAAGAATTTAAACTTTTGTACCATGCTCTCGGTGCTTGCTTCAAACTATATAATGATTTATGCAATCCACAAACCAAATTCTTACTTTTTTCACCAAGAAATCCTTCAGCTTGTTCAATATAGACTTATTCTTCTAATATTCCATTCAAAAATACTGATTTAATGCCCATGTGATAAACTTTAAATCCTTTATATGTTGGGTAAGCTAGTAATATTCTGGCTCCTTCCAATCTAGCGACATGTACAAAAGTTTCTCCATAATATAATCCTTCTGTTGACAGGACTTTGTGACTGGGTCCGCCAACATATGTAAGTTGTCACTGGGTACCAAGGTACCAACCAACTTCACCTGTAAAGGTTTTCTAGGGAAATGAGATTCCCCGAGCCTTCAAGCACGTGAGATTCAGGTCTCGATAGTGTGAGAGCTTAGTTGGGAATGTGACTGTTTTATTCGGGGGGATAGCTAGTTATCTTGGCTCGTCTTCTCTGGGGATTCAAGTAAGCGAAGTTCCTGCAATAATTTACTAACTTTACCAAATAAACTTCAAAAGATACTGCAAGGTTAGGAACATTTCATCTACCTATAGTTATGCTGAATATTCAAAACATCAACCAAGCTCTAACATGCTACACTAAATACTGAATAAATATAGAACCATCAGTTCATATTTAATCAATAGCAAGGGAAAAGAAGGTCGTTAATCTACTTAAAATATCAGAGCAAGGGACATAAATAACATGCAACATAAAATATCGTTAACCTAGAGATCAGAATGCTAGCAACAACATTGATAGAACCCCTCCTTCTTTATTAACATGTTTCCAGCAAACACTGGTGCGTACAATAATGGTGGCTTCGGGAGAGCATTTAACTACTGAAAGCTTCTAGAAAAACTATGGAGCATTGAGCTCTGCAACTAAGAACTGATAAAATAGAAATGGTATTGGCTATGGATTACAAAATCATCAATTTTGCTGACCCTTGGAATAAGGTCAGACTTTTTATTTATACACAAGATTTTGACCTAAAACTAACCTAACTTAATTTTCATTCAACAATATAATACTATTTACGGTGGCCAGTTCTACCTGTGCCACATTACAAAAGACCTCGAGACGGAGAAGGTCTGACATGTCAGAAGAATAAGACAAGAAAAGACGAGTGGAAGAATCAGCCTCGAGAAGAGAGCTGGGAGGAGAAAAAAATTAATTTGATCCCCTGGGGATCGAGGCTACATGCCTCATTAATGGGAAAGTGGCTACCTGTCTCCGATGCACCAGGTGTAACGTTGCAGCGGCACCTTGGGAAGCCAACCTGTTAGGACCCCCTTTTCAAGCTGACGTGCCTTGTTGGAGTCACCCACTCTCTAACACCTTTATTAATTTCCTTGAAAGTGACCGATCGGCCTTGGGAACCTAGACATGGGTCACTTTAAAGAATTCAAAAAATATTGGATTCGGGACTCTGGGATCCGGAAGCTTGCACACCCAAAGAATAAAGAATACAACTGACACATGGTTGATGGAATTCTCCAGACTTCAAAGAATCTTATTGTTCCTTATGGTTTTTCAATGTCTCCAATACTTGGCTTATGCCTTCTCCATCTATGTCTCTGATACTGTACCATCGACTGCGAACAACCTCCAATTTTTCCTCAACATCTCTTGCCCCATTCCGGAATTCATCTACCATTTTCATGGCATCATGTGCCCAGATCATGGTCTTGGATAATCTAGCTAACCTGCCCTGGTCAAAATCTCTAGCGACTGGATACAAGGATTCCATCCGTTCATCAAATTTACTAAGGACGTAGTCCTTTGGGGTGTACATTCTGGTGGTTAAGGGATTGACCTACAATATTACAACCACAAATTCTTGAAATAGGCCCAAGGGGTATTGGGCCATGGTCACCTTTTCTTTCAAGGCCTTAACGAGTTCCTTGCACACCTCAATTTTGAGGCCAATTCTGGAGTACTGGGCCTTGAGGGAATCATATAATTCATCTCCCAAAATTCTTGCCTCTGTGGCGACTTCTTCTCTGATGTTGCGAATTTATTCCAACCCGGCCCTCCATTTCTCATACTTTTCTAAGTCTTGCTCCCATATAAGAGTGGATCCATTTTCTTGGCTGATAAGGACGTCGATCCGATAAAGGTCCCAAAGGGACGCTACAAGAAATTGTCTTATAGAAGCTACCCGCTCAGTGGCCCACCCATCTACAACTTGTGCCTTCTTTTTCATGGCCTGGAGGGAATCCACATCGCCTTGTGCAAGTGGAAATCTGGAGGTAGAAACCTCCAGGTGGACCTTGGCAAGAGGCCGTGTAAGTTATGCCAGAAGTGCGAGGAGAATTGCATTTGTTTCCCTTTCCTCCTTTAACTTCTAGCCCTGCTTGGCGTATCAGACCCCTATTGCCTTGGTGGCCTCCTTCAGAAGGTCTAATTCACCCTGCTTGTCTCTTCTCCCCAGAGCTACTTCTGTAATTGTATAGTCTTCGGGCCTTATGTCTGATGTATCTACATCTGGAGGAGGGGTTATGATTGTCGCAACTGTGCTTCCTGTTGGACCAGTCCAGAGAGTATGGACTGTCTGTGCCTTCTTAGGCTTCTGGGCCTCTGCATTAAGGGTCATCATCTCTGCTAGGGAGAGTGGAGTGATTGTTGCTACCGCCAGGGCCTTCCTCTTCCTTGATTCCACCAACTATTGGGATAGCTGGGGTGGCTTTGCATTAGGACTTGAGTATCTAAATTCCCCTCTAAACTTGGCACTGGGTTCCTAGTATTTTTGGTGTTGTCCGGCTCCTTTTCCTTTACCTATTCCTTCTCCTACTCTCCTGGTACTTTGGTATCTTCCGCTAGGTTAGTGTTATGACTGGTGATATCCGGGACCTCTTCCTCTTTAGCATCCATATCACCTGTATCTTCGAGGACTTCCCCTTCCCTCTCAGCATCAATTGACCCAGCATTTTCATTTCCTGGGTCTTCCTGGTCATTCTTCTTCTTCTGCTCTTTGACCTTATTGGCCTCATTTGCTGGAAAATTTTCCTCCATTTGAAGATCTTCTGGAGATGGGTAAGGTTTTTGGCCAAAATTCAGCAATGCAGCCATTGTCACTACCTCACCAAATGTACTTTAGGGAGCCTGGTCTCCCGGAGTGACCAAAGGCATTTGGAGCATGATGATCAGGGGTACGGTTGATCCCATGGGTCTGAGTTCCCCAACCATCGATTTATCATCTATCATTTACCTTGGTTGATTCCCAACCTCTTGGGCCGGTGTTTCTTCTTTCCTTCCCTGCTCTTGTTGTTCCTCCTATGTTTCTTCCTGGATTTCCTGCTCTGTGGCAACTTCTTGTTCCGGGATCTCCTGTTGTGTAGAGATATCTTTCTTCTCTTGAGCGACAATCTCCTCCAGTGCATGACCTATATCTTAATGAAGGTCCATGAGCTCATCTGCCGAGAAAGTGTCATCAAAGTCATCATGCAGGGGCAAGGAGTCAGAAATATTTTCAAGTCTGGAGAGTCCAAACTGACATCAACAGGAGGCAAATCTAGCATATCGGGGCTGGTGGCTACGCTTGGCATGGGGGTCACCTTCTTTTTTTTTCTCATCAATGGGACCCCGGTCTCCAGAGTACTAGTAGACTCCGCCTCGATGAAATTTTGTCTACTCATCATTGCGGCTAATGACAGGGATCCCACTAGGTGAGCAGATGCCATGGGAGTTATGAGGAGGCCAAAGGACATCTGGGCACTTATTTGTTGGCTTGCTATCCTTTTCGCCTCCATCTGTTGTTGTAGTTGCGTCATTAAGGGAGTGGGACCTTAAAGAGGTACCTTAGCTGGGGTATCTTCACTTTCCTTCCCCTTACTCAAACTAGGTCTGGCAGCGGTAGTAGGCATTGAAGCAGGCCTTCGGACAATTTGTCACTTATGGGTGCTTTTGGGACACACTCGGGCAAAATATTGGTGACTCACCTCCAAAATAGGGTGGCATACTCCTTCAATTGTTAAGTCTTTAGGGGTGGCCCAGTCCACTGGAGGGATATCTAACTTGTCTAATCCCTACCCTTTGTATGCTGGGTCTTCTAACGGCGCGCCATCTCAAAAACCTTTCAAAAAATTCTAAAGGTCGAGCGCCTTCATGAGTCCTTTGGACATGCACGAATGTTGTTGGGCCCGAAGATCAAAACTATCTTGGCAGTCCCTCCAAAAATCTAATGTCTGCTTTGTGTGGCGGGGATGCCTGGGACAGTGTTGAGGCAATCTTTCCTAGAGTGTCATAATTTTTCCTGCTGTGGTTGAATTCCACTAGTCCCAAGCTCTTCAGTTCACTATCTACTTCTCTTGTTGCGGCGAGGCTGCAAGTATAATTCCTGCATGAAACCGGGAATGGGACATTGATGACCTTCTTCAATGTGAAAAAGGCATGCAGATCCATTATCTGCCAACAAAACTCCAAAAGAATAATCCTATCCCCACAATATTGAGGAAGGAGGTAGGGTTTCCCGGAGATGCCAATCACCCGAAAGAAAGTGTGATGCTGAAACTGAATAAAATAATGGCCATAAGTTCTGACCAGATTCATTGCCTCTTGCAATAACGAATACCCAAAATTGAGAGTAAGTGTTTGAATATTTTGGTAAATGAAGGCATCATTTACCTGGCAGAAATTAAGGAAACTGAGTTCCCATTGTACTTAGGGATAATGGTCTCATGGTGTCAACTGGCCCAGCCCGTTTCCAAGTTCACATACCATTCCCAAACTCAGAAAGGTCAGTCTCTATTAGGCTAGTGACCATAGCACGTATGATGTCATGTAGAACTTGGAACTTTGGACGATGCCCTTCACTTGCATGTCCACATGATTGGCTATGATAGCCGCCCAGTTGAAGGTCTGACTACGAGTGGTGATGCAGTAGAGAAAGTAGTACATCTATGCTGAGAAGTCTCGGGCATGGGGTAATCCGAAGATCCTGCACAAAAATATGATGCCCGCCTGAATGGGCTCTTTGAAATCCCCGCGGGGAATTTCCAACTTCATCCTCCTACAATCCCTCTTCAGGCACTTTAGCCAGTGGCCATTGAGATATTGTCGGGAGATAAGGGCAGCATCCTCGAACTCCTGCAATGTCTAGGCCCAATTCTGAATAATGGACCCATTGAACTATGGGATCCCAAGCCCTGAGGAAAAAGTTGTTGCATCCAGGGTGACAATTGTTGCTAGATACTGTAATGGTCGGGGATCTAAAAGTAGAACGGTCCAAGTAGGTGCATTGTACAAAGCTGCCAGTTGGAGTATTAATTCTGGTGATTGCACCAAACAAGGAAAGTTTGTAGCCTTAATGATGTCAGAGGTGGCCAGCTGAGTGGCCAAATTGTCTCTGGTGGCCTTCAACCTATAGACGGCTTGGATTAAGCCTTGCATTTCAGTCCAGAGTCTAAGGTCTATGTCCATTATTTCTTAAACTTTGGAATCCACCTTGGATCCCATGAGAACACCCTCCTTGGGGTATTTGGAGGTGAGTGGTAGCTTTTCCAGCATCCTTTCAGCCTTGGTTTTTGTAGCCGCCTAAGTGGAGGTAGTAGGCAGCTCTGAGCTATTAGGAGGGGTGATTACTTCAAAAATATTGATCAATTATCCACAACCTGGAAGACCAAAGAACCGTTAGAACATGATATATATAAAAAGAACATTAGAAACTCTAAATAATTCATCGCCACCCTGCGCCTGTTCAATAAGTGTTAACACATATCAAAAATTCTAGAATACTTCAAATAGACGTGAGTTAGATTCCTAGGTGTTGAACTAGGTGATAGGAGGAAACAAAAGACAAGGGATTGCTCGAGACCCAGAGTTCAGATAAACTAGTTGTTTCCATGTCGATGTGACTAGTAGGAAACTGTAATTGGCTGACGTGGGTTGGCACATGGTCACATGATAGGAGACATAAAGGAATTAATGATGACAAGTGGGATGACATGGGGTAAATTGAATGCCAGATGGGACATGGTTTGAATTCCCACTCATGGGAAATTAATCTCGCCATTAAGGTGATGAGACAAAGGAGAGAGAAAACCACCATGGCTCGAACCAGCAAGGTGCTAAGTTCAAACCGTGGTGACTCCCTCTTGATGAGCTCGGTATGGTGAGTGAAAACATGACAGAGCATGACAAACTCATCAGCTTAGAAGGATACACACAAAATATATACACAAATTTATGGAGGACCGAAGGCCGAAACACATATACACTAAAATACACGGTATTTACAAACTGCTTACAGATTTATACAATATTTACATAGGTACATGAGCTACCCCTTGAAAATATACATTGTGGAGATTAGTTTACAACTACACAAAGGGCAGACAACCCTCTAGTAGAGCCAACCCACCAACGAGAGGCCAAAAAAAAAGCAAAACATAAAAGGTGAGTCAGCAAAACCAAACAAAGCAAAACCAAAAACAAAAGGAAACAGAAAGAAAGAAAAAAAAAAAAGGCAGCAAGAAACCAGAGGGAAAACCGAGGACCTACCTAGAGACATGAAGAATAGCAGGGGAGAAGCACACTAGGAGCACTCTGCAATAATTCTACCATCAAATGATCACAAACAGATACCACAAATCAGCTTGTAATCAATCACTAAGTACAGAGCAATTCACAATTTAATCGCCTAAGAATCGCTCTGAATGCTCTAAGTGTTTTAATCATGGTAACTGTGAAAGTGATGGGTAATTTCCATTTATAACCTTAGGGTAAAAACAAGTTACACTCTTCTTTGCAAGCTCTAGAACAAACAGACCTCCGGACTCTGGGCCTGGAGATTCCATGCACCTATGCCTTCTCGCGAGAGGAGATAGGGTTGACGAGAATCTCAGAGTTTAGAATTCATCTCTGGGAAGAACAAACTCCGGGACCGGGTCCCAGAGACACAAGAAGACAAAAAATACAAAGAAAACAAACCTCATGGAAGAAAAGACCGGAAGGAAAACAAAGAAAGAAGGAAAACAAGGCAAGAGAAAAAGAAAAAAAAGGGGGACCCAACATTTTGTGCACAAAATGTAAGGATGGGTATGCAGGGCATAACAAATGGCGAATATCTGGGATGAATGCCTTAGCACATTCAAGAATTGCATAACCTCTGGTTAGCAGAATCAAAATAAATCTTTACTTGGAGCATCTTGTTTTCAAGGCGCAAGCTGTCTGAGAAAATCCGGTCCATCAGTGATTCAATCCTTGGTCTTTCGTCAGTTGTGAAGTGTGTGCTTTGAAAGAAAAACCAATCCGATGACCTTTGGGAGAAGTAGAGAAGAGGCACTAAATATATATATATATATCAGACCATAGTCATAAAATCTTGCTTGTTTCCCCTGGATAGCGGAATTTCTTCATTCTTTAGTTCTTTCCTTTCTTTTCTTTTCCTTTTCTGAGTGGGAAGAGGGTACTTCTTTCACCTCGGACGTCAAGCTTAGCTAATTTATGAGGTCGCACTTCTTTCACCTTTCCACCCAATTCAAATTTCCAAATGAGGAAGAGAACTCTGAACCTTGAAAGAATTTAAATGTTTTTAGACTTGAGCCAACAAACTAGTGCGACCGATATACTCTCAGTGTGTCTGATTACTTGTTTCTTTTGATTCTGATTTAACTGATTTTCGGACTTCCGGGCGGTGAATCCGATGAAGATTACTCATAGCCTATTACCAAACTTACAAAATAACTCTGGGGTGCGGACCAATTCCACCATGCTAACAATAGATTCCAAGTTCACCATAATGTAGAAGGTACCATTCCAGAGACCAGATGTTATGTGAGGCATATCGGTCTATAAAGGGGAGGAAAAAACACTGGGAACCTAGAAAAAGAAAGAATGAAGCCAAAAACAACACGAAAAGAAAAAAAAATGGGGGGGGGGGAATCCTGGAGGACGACCAACAAAACTATTTACAAGGCACCCCAAACGGAGCACCAGGAAATATATTTACAAGTAAAGGATTAAAGTACAACTTTGGAAAAACTCACCTCATTCAAAATAATGCTTGAGGAAATGTCAATTGAAGGGAAATGGAATGACTTCTCCGGTCATGGTAGTAAGGTGATAAATATTTGCCCCACAGATCTCAGATATCAAGTATGGTCCAAGCCAGAGCCGTTGGAATTTGGTGTGTTTTCCCTTCTTTTCTCAGGCCTTGTCCCACAAAAGGACCAAGTCTGAAATCTGAAAGGCCTTATACTAGGCTCTTTGGTCAAACCATCGTTTTACTACTACTTGGTGATGGGCAAAGTTTTCAAGGGTTACGTCTCTTTATTCTTCCATTCACACCAGATTTAGGAGCCAGACTTCCACGATGTGTCATAGTTTGGCAAGTGTGACATTTCCTAACGTGAGTGTAGACATCCTTAAAGATACAGGGCCAATAATATTTGGCCTAGAGGATCTGATGGGCAGTAGCGTCAGCTGAGCCATGCCCGGTTCCAAACTTCCTGTGAAATTCTTTGATTATCTTTGTAGCTTGAACCCTATCAATGCACCGGAGGTACACTCCCTCATAGTTCCTGCGAAAAAGCGTGGCATTTTTTATCATGAAGTGTGCAATTTTCAATCGCAAGGCGTGACGTTTATTTGGAGGCAATTCCTCTGGACATATGTTATTCAACAACAAGTACACCAGGTATATGTACCATAGATCCTAAGTGATGGACTCCACTATATATGTCTGACATTCGATGAGTGGAGTTTCTTCTGCCATCGCTCTACATGGTCCCTAGCCTTAGACTATCTTCATGGGTTTCATTTCCAAATCATACTCTTGGAGGATGGCCATCCATTTCCCTCGTCTTTCACCCAATTCACTTTGCATCAGCAGGGATTTTACTGCCTAGTATGGGATGATAGCATGCACTTTTCTCTGGAGGATGTAATGCCAAAATTTCTTCACGGCGCGGATGAGAAAAAAGGCCTATTTTTCCAAAGGCAAGGAGTGGACTTTGGCGTTCTTAAAGGGGGATCTCATGAAAGCTATTGGTCATTCCTCCCCTTCGACCTTCTGGGTTAAAACTGCCATGACAGAATGCAGCGAGGCAAAGGAATATATGTAAAAGGGGAGGGAATAGTCCAGGCTAGCCAAGACTGGGGCCTCCATTATCATTTGTTTAATCTGGGTGAATACCCATTTTGCCTCTGAGCTCCACTTAATTTTAGTATCTTTCTTCATCATCTCATTGAGTGGCTTTATAATCTCGGTGAATCCTGTGATGAATCGTCAGAAAAAATTGATCTTCCCAAAGAAAGATCTCATTTCCTTCTTGAGCATGGGCATTTTTAGGTTTAGCAGTGCTTCAAATCTCTCAGGGTTAATGGATATACCTTTCTTGGAGATAATATGCCCAAGCAACCTCCCTTTAGTGACCCTGAATATGCATTTCTTAGGGTTGAGGGATATTCCATACCGGTGACATCTCTCACAAATCTGGGCAAAGTGGGCGGAATGATCACATTTGTCCTGGGAAAAGACAGTCAAATCATCCATGTAGATGATTATACACCAGTTCAATAGGCCTTCGAACGTAATGTCCATAGCATTCTACGTTGATCAGGCCAAAGGGCATTCTCCGATAGGCAAACATTCCCCAGTTGGTGGTAAATGTCATTTTGCCTCTATCTTCATATTTAACCATGAATTGGTTATACCCGGAGTACCCATCCAAGAAAGACATCATTTTTTATCCATTCATGAATTGTAGTACCTCATCCAATGAGGTGAGAGGGTGATTATCTTTCTTGGAAGCTTTGTTTAAATTTTGGAAATGCACACAAAGGTGGATCTCGCCGCTTTTCTTCCTCATAGGGACTAGGTTGGCAACCCACATAGTATGCTAGATTGGAAAGATGATCCGGGCTGATAGTGGTTTTTGAACCTCCTGATGAATTAGAGGCTCTATCAGTGGGTTAACTGATCTTTGGTTTTGTCAGAAAGGATTAGCGTCAGGTTTAAGTGGGATAGTATGGGTCATGATGGATGTATCATATGTCTTTAGATCTTCATACCCCCACACAATTACGTCTATATATTCTCGGAGAACTGTGAGAATCTTCTCCTTCTCTTCTGGGGAGCAGGAGGTGCCAATGTGTATCATTTTCTCTTCATCGTCCTGGCCAATGTTCACTTTTTCAAATTTTCCTCCCTCAGAGGAGGATGATATCTTTTCCCGACCCTGAGGGTCCGAGTCGAAGATTCATTCAAGGGTGGCTATCCCCTTAGGGATGGTTTTGGTTGGTAAGTCCATGATCCTATCGTCTTCATCACCCTACCCAGTATCATCTGTGATCTCTCTCCTCCACTATCTGGTCCTCAAAGACACCAACATTGGCCATAAAGGTCAGGATATGTTGATCATCTTCAAAGATCTAAACATAGGTGACGTCTGGAATGGATGGGGTGGGGACCATCTCAATAGAGAATTTCTGGAGTCGAGAGCTAGCCATTGGTTCAAGCATGCTGGTGGAAATGGCGAGGGAATCTGGGACATAATTCTGTCTCCCAGGGATAAGATCAATGTCGAAGGCATCAAAATATTCGATAAGGCTCCATGCCCGGTTACGATATGTGGCCAGCCTTTTTTTGTGACAGGTGTATTGACTCTAGACCTATTTACAATCAAATTTGAATTGTACACACAAAAGTAGTGCACTTTTATGAATCCTTGCATGCAAGAAAATTCAAGAATGAGCACTCACAAATCGATCCATAGCTCTCTATGCATGGAGTTGCAAGATTTGTAAAATTACTCTCAGCTAGAGCTATAAACTCATGACCTTGCCAATAAACCATACAATGAGAGATTTACAATGAAAACAAGGGCAAGAATGCCAATATCTCCAATGAAATCAAATGTATGCAATGCAATGCAAATCTATATGACAATGCAAGTTAATCTATTGCATAAAAGGAAATCTAAGCTAATATGCCATGATAATGCAACTAAGAAAGGAAATATGCAACTGCAATGAAATGCAATAGCAAGTCTTCAAAGCTTGGATGTAGAATGTCTTCAAAGAGCTCCAAATGACCTAGAAAATTTGCAACATAACATTAGCCCCAAAACCTAAGATATGAAAATGAAGGAGAGAGCTCTCATTTTATAAGAAGTGAGATGAAATGAACCATTGAGATTAAGAGGCAAAAGTCTTAATCAAGGGTGGAGAAAAATGGAAGCTTGATCCTTGTGCACA
>MU223944.1:927628-952028 GCA_018584345.1 Thuja plicata
TTCCTTTTAATTAAATAAAGGCTTAGGATAAAGTGATTTTATTATTTAATTAAAAGAGATTTTTAATTAATTAAAAGAGAGCATGTTCTCTTAATTAAATAATATTTTTATTTTTATTTTTTTCTCTCTTTTAAATTAAATAAGGCTCAAACCTTAGGAAATATTGAATTGATTATGATTTGATCAAGGAAATTAATATAATTGATATTGTTGATATTTGAAAATATTGATTCAGGGATTTGATAAATTGAGAAATGGGGCCCAAAGTCTAGGTGACCATTTTAGGGTGCATACATGAATCACCCAGGGCCCGGAGGTGAGTGATTCCTTTCCTTAGTGAAAATAGGAGTCCAAGGACCAAAGCCTCATACTCCATGATGTTATTTGTGTAGTTGAACTACAACCTATAACACGCGAGGAAGGATTTCCCTCGCGGGTTGATCAATTCCACTCTGGCTCCATAGCCTTGTTTGGATTGGGACCCGTCAAACTTAAGGGTCCACAAGTCATTGTTTGTTGTCTGGGGCTGGAAAGATGAAGTGGTCTTTAGATTGTCCTTGAGAAGGTTGGGAGGAGCTTCCTCTAGTGCTGATGATATGCGGGTGAGGTTTGTCTCCGGGGAAATATTTTTGAGATTCCTAGGTAGATGATGCCAACGAGGCATCGCCAGCAGAAGTACTGGGTTCCAGGGAATCAGATGTGTGCTCTTTCTTCTGGATGGCATTGATGTGCTAGGTAGTAGCAGAAACACAAGGCTCACACTCTAGCTCAGAATGTTTTTGATAATGCACCCGGCACCAAGTGCCAGACAAGTGTGTGGTAGGGGTCACTGTGGTACCCTAAGAGTTAACCTCAACCCTCAATTTTTCTTCCAAGTCTCGGGTTCTCTGAAAAACTATGGGGTCCTCACCGGGTGTGAAATCGAATGTTAAGATCTCAAGCGGTTTGTACACCCCTAGGGAAGTCTCAGAGAAGAGGACTTCATTTACCCTTCCGACTTCGGTGAGGGCCTATTTCATTGGGGGCTCACTTTCAACCCGGATCTGGTTAGATTCTCCCTTCCAAGGAAGCCACAAGTGGGAAAAGTCAGTTGAGAAATACCCATTCAGAGACTTAGACTAATTGCGACTTAGTAACATCCCATAAGTCTCTGGGATGTCCACCACTTGGATGTCAATTATGCTGGTTATCATGGGGTCCTGGATGAGTTAAATCTGGACATTCTTTAATTCACCCACCATTTTTACAGTAGTTTTATCCAGTTAGATTACTATGTCGTTGGACAGGGTGGGGTGGAATCTGAGCTTCTAGCATATGGATAGAGGCATGATGTTGCCTGAAGCCCCAGAACTTACCAAGAAATTGTGTATATTCTTTCCTTGTATGTCCAAACCTAGTAGGAAGGGAGGATCCTTAGTATTTCCCTAGAAGATAGCCACATTGGTGAACTCAAAAGTGAAAGTCTTGGGTGGGCGACTGATGACTTTCAGGTTTCTCAAAAGCTTCAGAAGAGACTTCTTCTACTCGGGATAGTTCAGCAAAACCTCCATCAAGGTCATGGAGGTGGTAGTTTTTTCTAACACCTTCATGATGTTGAACCTACCTCCTAGGAATTGGTGGCTTCCCTTGGCTGGGTCCTTAGCTGTATTAGAGCCAAGGCCTTTTGGAGGAAAGGAGTGATCAGCCATATTTTCTCGGGGAGGGGTATCTTTGGTAGGTGTGGGCATGTAAATTGGTCCTTTACCAGCCTGAATCTGAGTGTTATAGGGAGTCTGTGGGTTGGTGAAGGCATTGGCCTTAAAGGCCGAAATAGATTCATCAAAGAACCCCTGTAGTTCGGGTTCTTCTTCATCTTCCTTATCTACTCCAAAGAAGACAATCTCATAGGTGAAGGCACCATGAGTGGGCTCTTGTATATGAGGCTCTGGGGGAGTAGGATCAGAAGCTTGTTGACTGTCTAGTTGGGAGATCATGATGACTTTCTCTAGTGTGGCACAGTTCACCTTGTTATCAGAGCCTATGTCGTGCAATCTACACCAGTTGGTCATAGGTTGGAATTCTGTGACTGGGATGAAATAAGAAGGTCCAGCACTGCCCTGATTGGTGTTTTGGTTTGGAGGAGGACCTTCGGTGTTAGAATTGTTGTTCCATTGCTTTTGACTGGGCCGGGGCCCATTGTTGAAATTTCTTCCTCTGGCATTGCTATTTCATTGGCCAGAGAAAATATTCCCTCTCTAGGAATCAGTGTTTTGGGGTGCAAGAGACCCCGCCTTCAGCTACCCCATGTCCACTGTCAGTGTGGACAACAATCACTGGAGGGATTTGACCTCAGCGGATAGCTTAGTGTTCGAGTCACAATGTGATGGTTTTTGTTGTTGGTTCCCCGGGAATGCGACAGCATTCGCCAGAGTCAAGGGTGACAATCCTCTAGCCACAGATGACTAAAAGAAAGGCACTACAGATGGTTGTGTTTGTGGTTGTTGCATTTACTGTGGTTGGTTCCAGGGAAAAGTTTCCAAACCTGGTGTTGTTTGAACTTGTGATGGGTATACGTACCAATCATGTTGGTCTATCAGCGGTGGTGGGAGATTCATGGCCATCACAGGGGCACCCATTTCCTGATTGGTGTTATATCCCCTGGCGTAAGAAGTTCCGCCATGTATCATGTTGAAAGGTATGCTCTGCCCAATCCCACCCGGGGATTTGTTAAGACCACAAGACAATTCCAAGGCAAGGTTGTAAAATTTCACTAGAGTATCCCGGTCACCTGGGGTAGTAGTTCTCCAAAGGAGAGTGGCAACGAAAGGGTCCATCACATTAAGATAGGTCTGGATAGTTACATCCGTGGATGGGATGAAGGGACCCGTGCACCACTTCAAGGCGCGTTGGAACCAGTGGTTGAATACTACAAGGGGTTCGTTCGGTTCCTTTCTAATGGAGATAAACTAGATGTGGGACCATGCTGGGTCTATGTGTACATGAAAGGAAGCCAAGAAGGCATCCTCCATGTCTTTCCAACTATTGATGGAGTTGGCAGGAAGGTTAAGGTACCAGTTCATCTCGTTCTACCCCAGGGATAGAGGGAACATCTGGGTCATGACGTCCTGATGTTGGATCCGGTGTCAGTTCATGGCATCTTTGTATGCTTGCAGATGCTCTTCTACGGTTCACGAGCCTAAGTGCTCATATCATGGATAAATCTTTTCTGGGTGCACAGGAAGATCATTGGCTACACCGGGAAAAGTTCCCATTGGGGACCTGGTGTTGCTGAAATACGCAACGATCGGGGGTGTTAGATTTTGACTAGGTTGAGAGTTAATTCCCAGGGTTGTTTGCAGAACTTGGGTATTCTGAGCTATAGTATATCCCCATACAATGGTGGGTGGTTTGGATTTTGGGGTCCATTTCTTTCGAGCAGGAGGCTTGAGTTCAACAAAGCTTCCGAGGTTGGGAGAAGATCTAAGGACTCTTTCAAATCTTGCGGATGAAAATGATCCAATCCCAGTCAAGGTCTGACTCCTACAACTATGACTTGGGGAACCTTCGGGCGGTGTAAAATTGGAATCCTCAGAGGGGGACGAGTTCATGCCCTCCTAGCGCAAGTTTCTGTTGACAATACTTTGTGACCAGGTCTGCCAACAGATGTAAGTTGTCACTGGGTACTGGGTACCGACCAACTTTGCCTGTAAAGGTTATCCGGGGAAATGAGATTCCTCGGGCCTTCAAGCATGTGAGAGTCGGGTCTCGACAGTGTGGAGCTTAGTTGGGACTGTGACTGTTTTGTTCAGGGGGATAGCTAGTTATCTTGGCTCGTCTTCTCTGGGGATTTGAGTAAGCTGAGTTCCTACAAGCATTTACTAACTTTACCAAATAAACTTCAAAAGATACTACAAGTTTAGGAACATTTCATCTACCTATAGTTATGTCGAACATTCAAAACATCAACCAAGCTCTAACATGCTACACTAAATATAAAAAAAATATAGAACCATCAGTTCATATTTAATCAATAGCGAGGGAAAAGAAGGTAGTTAATCTACTTAAAATATTAGAGAAAGGGACATAAAGAACATGCAACATAAAATACCATTAACCCGAAGATCAGAATGCTAGCAACAACATTGATAGAACCCTTCTTTCTTCATTAACATATTTTCAGCAAGCACTAGTGTGTACAACAATGGTGGCTCTGAGGGAGCATTTAACTATTGAAAGTTTCTAGAAAAATTAAGGAGCATTGAGCTCTGCAACTAAGAACTAATAAAACAGAAATGCTATTGGCTATGGACTGCAAAATCATCAATTTTTCCGACCCTTGGAATGAGGTCAGACTTTCTATTTATACATAAGATTTTGACCTAAAACTAACCTAACTTAATTTTCATTCCACAATATAATACTATTTCTGGTGGCCAGTACTACTTGCATCACATTATAAAATACCTCAAGACAGAAAAGGTCTAACATGTCAAAAGAATAAGACAAGAAAATAGGAGTGGAAGAATCGGCCTTGAGAAGAGAGCCAGGAGGAGAAAAGAAGAAATCTGATCCCCCAGGGATCGAGGCTACATGTCTCATTAATGGGAAAGTGGCTCCCTATCTCTGATGCGCCAGGTGTTACGTTAAAGTGGTGCCTTGGGAAGACCACCTGTCAGGGCCCCCTTGTCAAGCTGATGTGCCTTGCTGGAGTCACCCATTCTCTGACACCTTTATTAATTTCCTTGAAAGTGACCAGTTGGCCTTGGGAATTGGGACACAAGTCACTTTAAAGAATTCAAAAATATTGGATCTGGGACCCCGGGATCCAGAAGCTTGCACCCCCAAAGAGTAAAGAATACAACCGACACATGGTTGATGGAATTCTCTAGACTTTGCAGAAACTTATTGTTCCTTATGTTTTTTCAATGTCTCCAATACCTGGCTTATGCCTTCTCCATCTATGTCTCTAATACTGTCTCATCGACTGCGAACAACCTCCAATTTTTCCTCAACATCTCTGGCCCTATTTTGGAATTCATCTACCATTTTCATACCATCATGTGCCCAGATCATGGTCTTGGATAATCTAGATAACCTGCCCTAGTTAAAATCTTCGGTAACCAGATATAGGGATTTTTTTTGTTCATCAAATTTACTAAGGATGTAGTCCTCCGGGGTGCACATTCTGGTGGTGAAGGGATTGACCTATGATATTCCAACCACAAATGCATGAAATATGCCCAAGGGGTATTGGGCTGCAGTCACCTTTTCTTTCAATGCCTTAACCAGTTCCTTGCACACCTCAATTTTGAGGCCAAGTCTGGAGTACTGGGCTTGGAGGGAATCATATGATTTGTCTCCCAAAATTCCCACATCTGTGGTGGCTTCTTCTCTGATGTTGCAAATTTATTCCAGCCTGGCCCTCCATTTCTCATACTTTTCTAAGTCTTTCTCCCATATAAGAGCGGAGCCATTTTCTTGGCTAATAAGGACATTGATACAATAAAGGTCTTGGACGGATGCCACAATAAATTGTCTTATAGCAGATACTTGCTCAGCAGCCCACCCATCTACAACCCATGCCTTCTTTTTCATGGCTAAGAGGGAATCCACGTCACCTTGTGCAAGCTGCAATCCAAAGGTAGAAGCCTTTGGGTCGACCTTGGCTAGAGGCCATGTAATTTCTTCCAGAAGTGCGAGGAGATTTGCATTTGTTTCCCTTTCCTCCTTTAACTTTTGGCCCTACTTGGCGTATCGAGCCCCTATTTCCTTGGTGGCCTCCTTCAACAGGTCTAATTCACCCTGTTTGTCTCTTCTCCCCAGAGATACTTCTATAATTATATAGTCTTTGGGCCTTATGGCCGTTGTATCTATATCTAGAGGAGGGGTTGTGATTGTCGCAACTGTGCTACCTGTTGGACCAGTCTAGAGAGTATGGACTGTCCGTGCCTTCTTAGGCTTTTGGGCCTCTGCATTACGGGCCATCATCTCTACCAGGGAGAGAGGAGTGCTTGTTGCTACTGTCATGCCCTTCCTCTTCCTTGATTCCACCAACCATTGGCATGGTTGGGGTGGCTTTGCCATTAGTACTTGAGTATCTAAATTCCCCTCTAAACTTGGCGGTGCGTTCCCGGTATTTTTGGTGTTGTTAGGCTCCTTTTCCTTTACCTGCTCTTTATCCTGCTCTCCCAGTACTTTGGTATCCTCCACTTGGTTAGTGTTATCCTTGGTGATATCTGAGACTTCTTCCTCTCCGCAATCCATATCACCTGTATCTTCGAGGACTTCCCCTTCCCTCTCAACATCAGTTGACATGGCATTTTCATTTCTCTGGTCTTCCCGATTATTCTGCTGCTACTATTCTTTGACCTTATTGGCCTCATTTTTTGGAACATTTTCCTCCATCTGAACATCTTCTGGAGATGGGTGAGGTTTCTAGCCAAAATTCAGCAATGTAGCCGCTATCACTACCTCACCAAATGTACTCCGGGGAGCCTGGTCTCCTGGAGTGACCAAAGGCATTTGGAGTGTGATGATTGGGGATAGGATTGATCCCATAGGTCTAGGTTCCCCAAGCATTGATTTCTCATTTGTCATTTTCCTTGGTTGATTCTCGACCTCTTGGGCTAGAGTTTCTTCTTCCCTTCCCTGCTCTTGTTGTTCCTCTTGTGTCTCTTCTCAGATTTCTTGCTCTATGAGAAATTCTTGTTCTGGGATCTCCTATTCTGTAGGGATATCTTCCTTCTCTTGAGAAAAAATCTCATCCACCACATGACCTATATATTGATGAAGATCCATGAGCTCATCCACCGAGAAAGTGTCATCAAAGTCATCATGCGGGGGTGAGGAGTCAAAAAATATTTTCAAGTCTGGGAGAGTCCGAACTGACATCAACAAGAGGCAAATCTGGCATACCACGGCTGGAAGCTACGCTTGGCATGGGGATCACCTTCTTCTTTTTCTTTCTCATCAGTGGGACCCTGGTCTCCAGAATACTGGTAGATTTTGCCTCGGTGAAAGTATATCTACTTATCATCATGGCTAACGATGGGGATCCCATTGGGTGAGAAGATACCATGGGAGTTATGAGGAGGCTGGAGGACATCTGGGCACTTATGTGCTAGCTTACTATCCTTTTTGACTCCATTTGTTGTTGTAGCTACACCATTAAGGGAGTGGGACCTTGGGGAGGTACCTTAGACGGGTTATCTTCTTTTTCCTTCCCCTTACTCGAACTAGGTCCGACAGTGGTAGTAGGTGTTGAAGCGGGCCTTCGGACAATTTTTCCCTTCTGGGTGCTTTTGGGACACACACGGGCAAAATATTGGTGACTCGCCTCCAAAATAGGGTGGCATACTCCTTCAATTGTTAAGTCTTCAGGGGTAGCCCAGTCCATCCAAGGGAGATCTAACTTGTCTAATCCCTGCCCTTTGTATGTTGGGTCTTCTAAAGGCCCGTCGTCTAAAAAACCCTTCAGAAAAGTCTGAAGGTTCAGCACCTTCATGATTCCTTTGGACATGCATGAATGTTGTCAGGCCCAAAGATCAAAACTATCTTGGTAGTCCCTCCAAAAATCTTAAATGTCTGCTTTGTGCGGTGGGGATGCCCAAGGCAGTGCCGAGGCAATATTGCCTAGAGGGTCATCATTTTTCCTGGTGTGGTGGAATTCCACTAGTCCCAAGCTCTTCATTTCACTATCTGTCTCCCTTGCTATGGCGAGGCTGCATGTATAATTCCCGCATGAAATTGAGAATGGGACATTGATGACCTTATTCAATGTGAAAAAGGCATGCAGATCCATTATATGCTGGTAGAACTCCAAAAGAATAATCCTATCGCCGTAATAACAGGGAAGGAGGTAGGGTTTCCCGTAGAATCCAGTAACCCAAATGTAAGTGTGATGTTGAAACTGGATAAAATAATGGCCATAAGTGCTAACCAGATTCATTGCCTTGTGTGATAACCGATACTCAAAATTCTGAGTAAGTGTTAGAAAATTCTGGTAAATGAAGACATCATTTACTGGGCACAAATTAAGGAAACTGAGTTCCCATTGTACTTGGGTATAATGATCCTATGGTGTCAACTGGCCCGGCCCATTCCAAGTTCACCTACCATTCCCAAACACAAAAAGGTTGGTCTTTGTTGGGCTAGTACCCATAGCACGTATGATGTCATGTAGAGCTTGGAACTCTAGACAATGCCTTTCAGCTGCGTGTCCACATGATTGGCTATGATAGCTGCCCAGTTGAAGGTCTGACTACGAGTGGTGATGCAGTAGAGAAAGTAGTACATCCATGCCGAGAACTCCTGGGCATGGGGCAATCCAAAGATCCTGCACAAAAATATGATGCCCGCCTGAATGGGCTCTTTGAAATCCCCGCGGGGAATTTCCAACTTCATCTTCCTACAATCCCTCTTTGAGGACCTTATCTAGTGGCTATTAAGATATTGTCGACAGATAAGGGCAGCATCCTTGAACTCCTGCAACTTCTGGGCCTGATTCTGGATAATGGACCCATTTAACTATGGGATCCCCATCCTTGAGGAAAAATTTGTTGTGTCTAGGGTGAAAATTGTTGCTAGATACTGTAATGGCCAAGAATCTAGAAGAAGAATGGTCCAAGTAGGTGCGTTGTACAAATTTGCTAGTTGGAATATTAATTCTGGTGATTGCACGAAACAAGGAAAGTTAGCAGCCTGAATAAAGTCAGAGGCGGCTAGCTGAGTGGCCAAACTTTCTCCGGTGGCCTTCAACTTGTAGACGACTTGGATTAAGCCTTGCATTTCAGCCCAGTGTCCGGGCTCTATGTCCATTATTTCTTGAACTTTGGAATCCACCTTGGATCCCACAAGAACACCCTCCTTCAGGTATTTGGAGGTGAGTGGCAGCTTTGCCAACATCCTTTCATCCTTGGTTTTTGTAGCTGCTTGAGTGGAGGTAGTATGCAGCCCTAGGCTATTAGGAGGGGTGATTACTTCAGACATCTTGATCAATTATCCACAACCTACAAGACCAAAGAACCGTTAGAACATGATATATATAAAAAGAACATTAGAAACTCTAGAGAATTTGTCGCCACCCTACGCCTGTTCAATAAGTGTTAACACATATCAAAAATTATAGACTACTTCAAATAGAGGTGAGTTAGATTCCTAGGTGTTGAACTAGGTGACAGGAGGAAATGAAAGACAAGGGATTGCTCAGGACCTGGAGTCTGGATAAACTAGTCATTTCCATTTTGATGTGATCAATAGGAAAGCATACTTGGATAACGTGGGTTGGCAAGTGGTCACATGATAGGAGACATAAAGGCATTAATGGTGATAAGTGGGCTAACATGGGGTAAATTAAATGCTAGATGGGACATGGTTTGAATTCCCACTCATGGGAAATTAATCCCGCCATTAAGGCGATGAGACAAAGGAGAGAGAAATCTACCATGGCTCAAACCAGTGACGTGCTGAGTTTGAACTGTGGTGACTCCCTCAAGATGAGCTCAGTATGGTGAGTGAAAAAATGATAGAGCGCAATGAACTCATCAATTTAGAAGGATACACACAAAATATATACACAAATTTATAGAGGGTTGAAGGCCAAAATACATATACACTAAAATACACAGTATTTATAAACTACTTACTGATTTATACAATATTTACATAGGTACATGAGCTACCCTAAGAAAATATACATTGTATACATTAGTTTACAACTGCACAGAGGGAGGACAACCCTCTGGCAGATCCAACCCACCAACGAGAGGCAAACCAAAAAGAAAAACACAAAAGGTGAACCAGCAAAATCGAACAAAGTGAAACCAAAAACAAACGTAAACGACAAGAAAAAAAAAAAAGACAGCAAGAAACTAGAGGACAAACTGAGGACCTACCTGGAGACACAAAGAATAGTAGGGGAGAATCACACCAAGAGCGCTTTGCAACAAGTCTACCCTTGAACAATCACAAACAAACACCGTAAATTAGCTTGTAATCAACCACTAAGCACAGAGAAATTTGCAGTTTAAATGCCTAAGAATCGCTCTGAATGCTCTAAGTGTTTTAATCGCAATTACTATGAAAGTGATGGGTAATTTCCATTTATACCCTTAGGGTAAAAACAAGTTACACTCTTCTCCTCAAGCTCTAGAATAGGCAGACCTCTGGACTCCAGGACTAGAGATTCCGTGCAACTATGCCTTCTCGCGAGAGGAGATAGGGTTGACGAGAATCCCAGAGTTTGGAATCTATCTCTGGGAAGAACAAACTCTGGGACCGGGTCTCGAAGACACAAGAAGACAAAAAACAAAAAGAAAACAAACCTCGCGGAAGAAAATCCTAGAGGGAAAACAAAGAAAGAAGGAAAACAAGGCAAAAGCAAAAGAAAAAAAAGGAGGACCCGACATTTTGCACACAAAATGTAGGGACGGGTATGCAGGGCATAACACCTTCCTATGTATAACCTTTTCAAACTAATCTTTCTTTATTTCTTATTACTTCACCATTCTCATTAAGTTTGTTCTTGAAAACCCACTTTGTTTCTATAACATTTTTATCTTTAGGAATGGATAATAATGACCATATTTTATTCTTCTCAATCTGTTCAATCTCTTCTTTCATTGCATGTATCCAGTCTTCATCTTTTAGTGCATCTTTTACCAGTCTCAGTTCCATCTCTGATAATAGACATGTAGTATCCTTGGCTCTTAATTGACTTCTGGTTAGTACTCCATTACTCCTATCTCTAATTATATCTATCAAGTTGTGATTAATCCTTATATTTATTGGTGTTACAGGTACCACATTCTAAATTTGGTCATTTCTATTACTTGTTTCACCTAGCGGTGCAGTTATCAATTGGGTGTTATTGGTACATGTACTTACTTTTTCTATTTCTAACTTTTTAGGTTCAAAGTAAATCAATTGACTATATCCTTCTAGTTTCTTTTCACTATTCTCTTCATTATGTTATGAAAATTCATCAATATTTACATTTGTGCTTTCAATTATCTTATTTTTTCTTTCATTCAAACACTTGAATGCTTTACTTTTATAAAGTATCCTAGAAATATTCCTTCAACAGTTTTACTATCAAACTTTCCATTTCTATCATCTTTCTTAATATAACACTTGCTTCAAAATATTGTTAAATAAATAACATTAGGTGTTTGACCATACTAGATTTCATAAGGTGTCTTGTTTGTCCCTTTCTTGATTTGCACCCGATTTAGTGTGTATACAATAGTGCTAACAACTTCTCTCTAGAATTTCTATGCAACACCTCTTTGATTTAGTAGTGTTCTAACATATTCTACAACAGATATGTTTCTTCTTTCTAAAATTTCATTCTGTTGAGGTGTTCTCAATGTAGTCAACTATCTCTTGATTCCATGTTCTTCACAATACTCATTGAATTAATTAGAAGTAAATTCACCACCTATGTCAGATCTAAGACATTTTAAAGTTTTTCGAGTTTCATTTTCAATTGTAGCTCTATACATTTTAAACATATGAAAATAATCTTATTTAACTTTTAAGAACATTACCGACATCATCCTTGAGTAGTCTTCAACATACAATATAAAGTATTTTTCTCCATGATAGCTTTATGTACTTATAGGTCTGCACAAATCTGTGTGTACTAAGTCTATGATATGCTCTGTAGTGTAGACCTTGTTTGAGAAATGTGAACTAGTCATCTTACCTAACTGACATTCTTTACATACTACATTTTCTAGCTTATTCAATATTGGTAACTCTCTAACACTTTTCTTCTTCCTAATCTTTACCAGATTATCAAATTTCACATGTCACAATCTCTTATGCCATAACTACATTTATTCTACTTTAGCAATTAAACAATGACCAATTGTACTATTCAGTTTAAAAAGACTACATTTTGTTTGTTCACTGGTAGCAATTAGTTTTCCACTCTTCTCAAATATTTTGCATTTTCCATTACTAAACTCAAATTTGAATACTTTGTTATTCAATTGAGACATTCTTAACAAACTATATTTTAATTCATCAGCCCAGTAAACTGATGACATGTAACTGATTAAATGTTTGATAATGTTAAGTTGAAGATAATGCAAGACATTAAATCAGTTAATGGTTTGTATTGTCATTGATGTCAACTTGATATCATCTATACGGTCATGTATATAATGCCAAAGACTTCAGAGAGTCAATGGAACAAAGATTATGCTTTCAGCAATGCATAAAAGTGAAGTATTCACTAAGTGACAGATAACACCAACGGAGTTCACACCATCGGTAAAAGAAAAGAACCAAAGTCACAGTGATACCCGACGAGCAGAAGACAGTATTGCCCGACAAAGCAAAATCATAGGATGCCCGACGAGCTGAGAACAGAGTTGACCGATGAGTAAAATCCAATGACGCCCGACGGATGGAGATCCCAAAGATGACTGGAGTCACACCGACAGAACTGGCAGCTATCATTGATGACTAACTATAGAATTGACTGACAGAATAGAGAGTTCAGAAAATGACAAAATATCTCGCTGGCAAGAGCTAAAGATAGACTTAACTGGTTTTTTTCTTTTTTTTATTCGACTAGAGTTAAGTGATTGATTTAAAAAATATTTGTACAATTGGCAAGAAGATAACTACGAGATAAATCAGGAATTGAGCTTTAAATTAGATTGGCTAGATTGTTTTTCATGCCAAGAATCAAGAATCAAGAATCAAGAATCAAGAAACAGTGAATATCATGTCTATATAAGAGACAAGTTTAATTCATTTCTGAATCATCACAGAAAGGGGGAGTGAATAGAAAGAGGATGCTAAAGAGAAACTGATGAAGGATAACTTCATACAGTCTTGATCAATCAAGCTAAAGGAGAGCTAAAGAATTCTGCAGACACCGACGAACAGTGAAGCACAACATCACAGAGAAGAAAGTGTAGAACACAAAGAATTGAATTGATACATTGATTAGAGAGGTAATATACTTAAATAGATCTGAAAATCTGCAATTCAAGTTGCATTAGAAATAGGTCATTATGTTTTAGTTTAACCATTGAAGCATCAAGTCTCTTAATAGAGAAGGACTTAACGTTCTTCTATATATTGATGTACATCCCAAGGAGTGCCAAAAAGGTTGATTCATGAAAGTAGCACTAGATTTTCCTAAAGCCTATTGATAGTCTAAGAAGGGGGCTGATTCAAGGATGGTAGAAAACTGAGATGCCCGATACTAAGTGACAACCTCTATGTATAAAATCCTCTAACAAGGTCACACCTAACAATGTGTTTGTATCCTTTAAGAGGGTTGGCTCCTAACAGGGCTCACTTTAGAAGAGTGAAAATTTGAGGTACCGGTCCCAGTGGTTTTTCCCTTAATAGGGTTTCCACGTTAAAATCATTGTGTTATGTGTGTATGGTTTATTACTTTACTGTTTTACATTTCACATATGAATTTATGGATTTATCGGTATACTCTGCATATTTATTGAGTGTCAGTAAATATGTTTTACTGCTTATCGGTAATCAAGGAGAATAAGGTCAGAAAATGAAAACCAATAGACAGTTAATTATTATAAGTATTTCATGGCATGCATCTTGTAAGGGAGATAATAATCTGAGGTTTATTTGATTGGTGGTTAGTATAAAGAAAAGTTTTTGAAGCCAGTGATTCACCCCTCCCCTCTAATTTATTACTAACAATTGGTATCAAAGCTTGTGTGCTTAGAAGGAAGGTTTCAAGACCTAAGTCAGGATCACAAGATGAATAGACGAGATGTGCCCAAGTTGAACAAAGACAACTTTTCTTCATGGCAGAGTAGGATAAGACTCCACTTATCAGGTATTGGTAATGATGTTACTCAATACTTAGATACTAAATATGTGTTTCCTATAGGAGCTTTGACAGTAGATAAATTGAGAGAGAAGCATGAGCATAACTGCATGGTTATAGAGCTTTCTTCCTCACTCTCCGATGCTAAATTTGAAGATGTCAAGGATTGCAAAACTGCAAAGAAAATGTGGGACAAACTGAAGCTTGTATATGGAGGTGATACAAATGTTCTAAGAGCCAAGGAAGAAAATCTTAGAGGAAAATTTGATGATCTCAGATTGAAAGAAGGAGAAAACATCACACAGTACAACACAAGAATAAAAAAAAGTAGTCAATGCTATACGAGGTGTTGGAGGTACACTTGAAGAGGAGACAGTGGTAAGTAAAATCTTAAGAACCTTACTGCCTGTATATGCTATTAGAGTTTCTACTATTCAAGAAATGAGAGCAGTAGCAAACAACATAGTTACTCTTGATAGTTTAATTGGTAGACTGATTTCATTTGAGATGAATAACTTTGATAATAGTGTCTTACCAAACTTAGAGTCTGCATTGAAATCTTCTATGAGAATAAGAAAAACAAGTCAAAGACACACATCTAGAAGAGATAGTGAAAGTGAAAGTGAAGAAGAAAATCTAGATGAAATAGAACCACTCATGGCAAGGAGAATACAGAGAGGCAAAGGTAAATACAAAGGAAAGTTACCACTTATATGCTTTAATTGTAGAGAGATTGGACACTTTGCTGCAAGATGTCCTAAAAGAAGAAAAGATGACAAAGGTAATAATAGATCTTTTGAGAAGAAATCTGACAGAGGTGATAACAAAGATTACAAAAGTTACCGACAATCAGAAAGAAGAGTTACCCAAGACTACAAGGATAAAGGCAAGAAGGCTATCTACCTAGCTGCTTGCAAAGATGAAGATACTGACACCAAACCTAATGAAGACATCGAGATGGTATTTGTAGCTGTGAAAGATGACTTAGATGAAGATGAAAGGTATATATAAACTACACTCATATCTAAGGTTAGCAAGAATGACATCTGGATTATAGATAGTGGCTTCACTCACCGCATGACCGACGACAAAGAAAAATTTAATACTTTTGAGTATTATAATAGTGGTACAGTAAGAATAGGTAATGATACACCTTGTCCGGTTGAAGGTAAAGGAACTATAATGTTGAATAACCTAATTAAATGTGAAAATGCTTATTAGGTAAAAGGATTAAATTATAATCTATTGAGTGTTTCTAAACTAAATAATTTAGGTCATAGAGTAGAATTTGAGAACAAGAAGGCAAAGATCTTCAATGAATCAGGAAAACTGATTGGTACCGGTGAACAGACTAAAGGTATTTTATTCTATCTAAATGATACTAACACCACTTGCTTAATGACTAGAAACAAAGACATATGGTTGTGGCACAAAAGATTGTGTCATGTAAATTTTGACAACATGATAAAAATAAGCAGAAGAAGAAATGTAAGAGGCTTACCGACGATGACAAAGCTAGACAACATCATGTGCAAAAATTGTCAAAAAGGTAAAATAACAAAGTCTAGTTTCAAAAGTAAAACCCATACATCTGATGATATTCTAGAATTAGTCCATACTAATTTATGTGGACCTACGATGACAAAGAGCTATTTTGGAGATAGATATTTTATTCTCTTTTTTGATGATTACTCTAGAATGATGACAATAATGTTTCTAAAAGATAAATCTGAAGCATTTAAGATGTTTAAGTGGTATAAGGCTATCGTAGAAAAACAAAGATTTGAAATGTTTGAGATCAGATAGAGGAGGAGAATTTATATCAGATGAATTCACTAATTTCTATAATGAGCATGGTATAAAAAGATAGGTTTCTGCACCAAGGACACCACAACAAAATAAGATTGCTGAGAGAAGGAACAGATCAATAGTTGACTGTGCAAGAACACTGATGATAGAGAAAGGCATCACCCAAATATTCTGGAGGGAAGTTGTCAGCACTGATGTTTACACACTAAACAAATTACAATTGAAGAAGGACACAAAGAAGACACCTTATGAGCTATGGTATGGTAAAACACCCAATGTAAGTTACTTCAAGATCTTTGGTAGTCAATTCTATGTCTTAAAGGATGATAGAAATGGAAAGCTTGACGCCAAAAGTGATAAAGGTATTTTTCTAGGGTATTCTACCAAAAGAAAATATTTTAAATGTCTTATCAAGGCCTCTAACAAAATAGTTGAAAGTGATGTGTGTAATAAAATACACCTTCATGAAATTAAGATTGAAAGCAACAATTCTATGGAAAGAAAAACAAGTTAATCTAAGAATTGAAACTAAACAATCTATATCATCTCATGGTTCTCTATCCAAGCTTTGTTAAGAGAGCTCTCACGCTTAATCTCTCTCAAGGACAATCCTAGAATGAGATATGTATGAAAAATGAATGCTCCAATATAGCTAGAATGCTCAAAATGCTCAAAAATGCTCCAAGATTGTGTGAGAAAATAACAAATGCTTTTAAACATGATATGCTAAATGTAATGCAAATGCTAAAATTCTCTCAAAAATCTCTCAAATTCTCCTCATATGTCTATAGTAAGGATGTTTTTTCTCTTGAATTTCTAGATCCCAAACACAAAGGAAATTGCGTGTATTTATAGCATTTTCCCAAGGGTAGGGGGTAGAGTGAGTTAATCATGATCAAAGTTTGGTTAAGTCAAAAGCTTTGAGGTGTTCTCAAATGGAGGGAAAGTTGGTTGGTTGTCTCAAAGATATTAGGAATTAAATAACTCTATAATTTAATTAAATTAGCCATGGAAGGGTGATTGGGTTGGATTTGATCCTTTTTTATTTGAACTATACAATAGAAAAATCAATTGCATAATTTGATTAAACCCTTTAGGCTTGAATTTAATTATTTGATTTCATGACTATTTGATCTTTTAATTTGATTTGAATTTTTTCCATTTGATTTGATCCATTTGATTTGCATTGAGATGATATTTTAAAGCATTTAGCTGAAATTTATAGTTTGGAAAGCTTGAGATACACTTGGTAAATTTTAGGTGTCTACAAATGCCCCTCTTTGAATTGATGTGCGAAGTGCATTGATTCAAAGAAAGCTTGATTGTCTTGATCATTGAGCTAATACTGCTGAGCTGATATGAAAACCTGATATGAAAATTCTGATATGAAACCCTGATATGAAATCTTGATATGAAAATCCCGATATGAAACCCTGATATGATGCTCTGATATGAAAATTTGATATGAAACTCCGATATGAAACTGTGATTGATAAAGTTTGAAATTTTAATGCCCCAGATTTGATACAAGATATGCTGCAGAATCCTAGTTTGATGATATGATGATGCCCCCTCGGAAATGAAATCATATTGATCATAGGTGAAAGTTTTTTTTATGAAAAATGCTGATAGGATAGATCCAAGATGATTACATTTCTGATAAATGATGATGTGAAAAGATGGTGAACAAATACCCCAGTGAGTAGAATATGTAAATTAGGTTTGACGGGGTCAAAAATCTCACAAAATAGGTTAAAATAGCTTAAATAGGTTGAAAAACCCAAAATTACTATTCATTTTCACTTTTCACTATTGAGATTTTGCTCTGATCCTCTGACGACTGATAGCGATGGTGGTCCCCATACAAGAGCACAGGTTCGAGCGAGCGCACCGATATCAGAGACCTCCTGAGTATGGGCCTCCAGTGGGTGGTTCGAACCCTCTTGGTGCATTTATTGCTTTGAAATTTGCATTTATTGCATGTTTTTACTGCTTTTTAGAAAAAATTTAGCCAAATGTTGCGTAGATAGGTAAAATGCCACGTAGGGTAGTAAAAAGCCACGTCCGCACTGTGAAAAGCCTCGTACGTGCAATCCTTAGCCACATAGGAGCTAGGTCAGAATTTCCACCCAAAATAAAAAATGTGCCGCCTAAAAACACCATGTTTTAAAAGCCACGTATGATGTTTGAAACGCCACGTAGGCCTGCAAAAAG
The DNA here is from genome assembly GCA_018584345.1 of Thuja plicata. NCBI lineage: Eukaryota > Viridiplantae > Streptophyta > Pinopsida > Cupressales > Cupressaceae > Thuja > Thuja plicata. Next base: position 945,453 of record MU223944.1, read on the forward strand.
CTGCCTATTTGGTAAAGCGCCACCTCCGCGTGGTAAAGAGCCACTTTTAAAGATTAAAAATCTACTTAGCGTAAAAAGCCGTGTACACTCAGTTAAGTGTCGCCTACCATAAATTTGAAAGTTGAGATAGGAAAAAAAAAAAGATGAACTTAGTTCAATTGATCGTCCAGATGACTCAATTAGGTTCCAAGCTAGAAAATGTTCGTCTAAAATGTCACGTAGGGTTTAGGATGTTAGAAAAGTCATAATGATGAATTTTTGATAGGTCAATCAGATATGATTAAAAATGATTACAAATTGTCCTTGTGTCTCACGATATAGAGGTTAGGAGCAATAAGTTGATATGCTCAAGTTAGAGCAAAGATAGATTTAATGTGTTGTGATTGACTTAGAATGGTTCATCAAGAGAAAAAATAACATGATGCTCTTTGTTTCAAAATGTAGGAGCATTACCGCAAGTTGCGGGTGCGAGGTGTAGCATTATGGATATTTGATCTAGTAGATGAGCTTATGCCTCTTGAGTGGCATACTATTGAGACTTGTGGACTTAGTTTTCTTTTATATCTCCCTCAGTTTTAGTTGAACTGAGGTTTATTGACAACTATGGCAGAGCGATGGCACTCTGCCCATAATACCTTTCATTTACCTCTGGGCGAGATGACTATTACGCCAGAGGATGTGTATAGATTGTTGAGGATCCTGACTCATGGAGAGCAGGTGTATTATGATTTAGTATATGATAGCAGTGTGTGAAGATGGGTGTTTGGAGATAACACCATTGCAGATGATTGCATTATCTGGGCTCAGTTTGCCTCATTTCCCACCCTACCAGCGTTACTAGGAGCTGTGATAGGAGGATTATTATTTCCAGATAGCAAGGACGTGGTTTTGTGGTCAGATGGGGCCAGATTATAGAGGACCTAATTTCTCATCCACGGAGATTGGATTGGGGTTCCTGTGTATTGGCACAGTTGTATCATAATTTGCATGAGATTGTATATTGGTGCAGTGCAGCTATTTCTGCAGGTGCAGTTTTGTTACAATTGTGGACATGGGAGCATATCCCTATTACTAGGTCAGTGTCAGCACGAGTTTTGGCTCATCGTTACCCATATGCATTTCTATATGATGGTATGATTGTCTAGCATCGTCTAGGCAAGGTTGATTTTTGGAGATGCACGATTGATGATATAGATCAGGTGGTTTGGAGGCCATACTTGCAGTGCAAGAGATGGCGGGAGGATGATGATGAGTTACGCTACATGTTTTCACCTTGATGGATGATAGGCCGATCACCATTGGTGATTGAGAGATTCTGTAGTGGGAGAGTACTACGCTAGTTCGGCCAGATGCCGAATATGCCACAGGGTATGGCACTATATGCTAGAGTACAGGTATAGAGGTCGATGTGGGGAGCGCAAGTTGATTACCAATCAGCTTGCTTACAGATAGATCAACTCAGGTATGGTGTGTGGGATCTGATGCCACAAGTGGCAGATGCGGGGATGTCAGCAGAGTACCGAGAGTGGTTTTTATGATATCAGTTCATGAGATTCATAGATTCGGCAGAGCCCATTCTTGATGTTGATAAGCTGTCAGATGATGATGGTGATGATGGGGATGATGGTGGTAGACCACGCCAACACAGAGTTTAGAGGGCACCTAGAGCACCATGGGTATAGAGAACAACTGGGCCTCAGATGAGAGGAGGACATGCAAGAGGCCGAGGTGGTGGTTTTAGAAAGCCAAGGCAGAGAATAGCAAGGGCATAGGTACCTCAGGGTCAGGCTCCTTTGAGAGTGGATGCAGATTGGGCTAGGCACAGGCATAGATGGGTCCAGGTGGCTAGACAGGTTCCTGGATAGATACCATAGGTTGACCCATAGGTCAGCACAGCACAAGTTATACCACAAGTACCCTTAGCACCTTAGGCACCACAGGCTCCTCCAGCATCGTAGGCACCTCCAGTTTCAGATGATATAGTGCGGGATGTTCAGGGATTATAGGCCAGGATGACTATAGTTACAGCAAGATTAGATCAGGTCACAACCATGCTCCAGCAGTTCCTGGCTACTCTGGCTCAGTTACCAACTAGTGCGAGCACTAGTCAGACACCTCCTAGTTCACAGGATAGAGCAGGTGACGGGGATCCAAATGGTGCAGGTGGGTCAGGCATAGGTTTGGCTAGGGATGGATCAGGTGCCCCTATTGGGTCATGAGATAGATATGGACCTAGGATGTATATCATTTGTATCATATGTATTTTTTGATCAGGACTGTGATGTACCATTGATGGACCATTTTTATTGATGTACCTTTGATGTACTAATTATGCTATAGACATTGATGATGGACATTTATCTTATGATGAGCTTTGATTTCTCCACTTTGATGATGTTATGAGATTTTATTTTATGCATGTCTATATGTTTCTATGATGCATTTATTTCTATTGTGCAATGGATGAAAATGTCTTAGAGTAGGACATAGATAAATGGATGCAAATGATGTTAATGCAATTTATCTCTATATGTTTTTCATTTTAACAATGTATGGATTATGCAATGTAATGGATGCAATACTTAGTGCTATGATAAATGAAATGCATCTATCTTTTTGTGTTTTTGGGATGTATGCAATTTAATTCATGATATGCAGTTCTAAATGATGATATGGATAATGATTAATGAGTAATGTATCTTTTTCTTGATTTTCTCTTGACATGAATGTATAATGAATAATGACTAATGATAATGAATGCAAAGGAACATCTCATTTTGAATGACTTGAAACCAATTCATTTGATGAAGTGTTGTCAACATGTTATCCCACCCTTTGAACTTGGAAAATTGCTAGAAACACAAGCCATTTGAGAACTAAGCATTTGAGAATGCAAGCAAAAGAGAAAAATGCAATTAATCTAACATGCAAAATGTAATGCAACTAATTGTCCTTGAGGTTTACGAAAGGAATGCAAACTGAGATATGTTTTCATCATAGAGCGTTGTGGAACTAGGATTTGATACAATCCTTACTGGTGCCACTGCGACCATAAGAATATGAATATGACTTTCCAGCGTGTGGTAACCCCTTCTATGAAACCAAGCACAACCCTCACTAGTTGGATGACCAACTATGGGATTATGAATACAGGTTTAATCAGATTCAATGTTGCAAGTGGATGTTGGTATTAAGATATGGAAAATCTAGATAACCAAGGTATCCTTTTGCATAAACAAACAAAGGTTAACCCTTCATCCTATATGAATGTCCTCTATGGTTCTTTGATGACCATGTCCTTAGACGTATTCACACAAGTTAAAGAATCTTCCTCAAAACAGTCACTCAGAAGCTTAACAAAACATCATGTCCCTTATCATGGCCAATCTAGTCAAAACATCATTGATTAGCTAAAAAATACACGACTCAAAAAATTCAATGAAAAACTCATCAAAAATTCCAAGTGTTTGCAAAATGTATCAAGATTTTCAAATAAGAATTCTAGACAATCTGATCATTTAGGGTGTGTCAAATTTTTAATCCTGATAAAATAAGGCGATGAGATTCAGGGATCATGTAATGTGATCAAACTGTTTAGGGTTGAACAATGATATTAATCAAAGGTTCCAAAATGTCTCTCCTGACTCTAAAAATCTATTTTTGATGTGTGATCGTAATGTTGCACTATTGAATTAAGTTGGTACCAAAAGCTATGATGTGTGTCCCCAAGTGATAAATGTGATCAAGGGCAACTGAACCTAGAATGCGACAAAAGGTATCTCTAAGACTTTATTAGGGAAATGCACAAATGATGGGTGCAATGAGGATATGGACAAGTGAGATGAGGAAACTGCAATATGTACAAATGCAACTAAGAAACACCTAAGGGAAAAAAGGCGCCTATTTCCAGGTTTTCACCTCTTGGGATTATTGCTCTATTTCTCTTTTTTTGCTACCAAGGTGCCTATTGCTAGGTTTTCACCAAGGCACTTTTTTTTCCTTTTCAAATGTTTTTGGATTTTTGATCTTTCTGATTTTTTTTGGTATTTTTGATCTTTTCTCCTTTTTTTTTTAGTATTTTTTATCTTTTCTCCTTTTTTTTGGGTATTTTCAAATTTTTCTCATGTACAAAGGTGATGTTGGACTCATCTGATACTCTTCAACTTATACTCTTTATTTTGATACTCTTTCCTCTAAATCAGGTGTGGAACCTCTTAAGATGAATGTTATTGATAGGTTCTAGCAATTCATCGCCATCACAATCAGCCAATTTGTAGGTCCCCATCCCAAATGAAGAAACAATGACAAAAGGACCAAGACAATTTGCTTCCCACTTCCCTTTCTTTTCTCTATCAGCCTGATTTTTTGGATTTTCTCTCAACACTAGATCTCCTATTTGAAAGTTTCTTGGCTTGATATGTTTGTTATAGTTTCTAGAAATGCGATTCTGATACACTTTCAAATGATCATAGGCTTGAGTTTGATGTTCCTCCAACAATTCTAATTGTTGAAGGCGGGCAACTCTATAATCCTCATCTTTTATTAATCCATGCAATGAAACTCTAAGGGATGGTATTTCAACTGCTAAAGGGAGAACTACTTCGGCCCCATAAACCAAAGAAAAAGGTGTAGCTCATGTCAGGGTTTGAATACTAGTCCTATAGGCCCATAATGCTAGATTGATTTGAAGGTGCCAATCCTTTCCTAATTTTCCAATGGATCTCTTAAGGATTTTCAGGATGTTCTTGTTGGTAGCTTCTGCTTGTCCATTACCTTGGGGATAGTGAATGGATGAAGAGTGATGTGTAATGTGGAATGTGTCACAAAGTTCATCAATACCTTTGTTCTTAAACTGTTTTCCATTATCCATGATGATGGCATGAGGAATGCCATATCTGCAAATGATATGATTTAGGATAAACATGGAAATTTTTTTTCCTGTTGCAGTTGATAAAGGGACAGCTTCAACCCATTTAGTAAAGTATTTTGTCGCTGTGATTATATACTTGTGTCTGTTTGAAGAAGACGGATAAATCATGCCAATTAAGTCAAAACCCCATTGATAGAATGGCCATGGTGTGACAAAAGGGTTTAATTCTTGTGCTGGTGCATGAATCAAATTTCCATGTTATTGACATTTCTTGCAAACTTTAACATATTGACAAGCATCTCCTTCTAAGGTTTTCCAAAAGTACCCCATACATAAGATTTTCTTAGCTACGTTTAAACCATTTGAATGTGACCCACAAATCCCTTCGTGGACATCTTTTAAAGCTAATTTTGATTCATCTTCCTCTAGAAATCTAAGGAGTGTTCCATCAAGACCTTTACGATACAATGTGTCAGAAAGGATCGTATAACGCGCTGCTTGTCTTATGAAATTTTACTTTTGAGCGCGGGTTTGGTCTATAGGTAGGGTTTGATTTTTGAGGTAAGCATAGATAGGTCCATACCATAGAGAGTCATTTCCATGTAAAAGGGAAATAATTTGGGTCTCGAGTAGGTCAAATGTTGGTTTCACCAATTCTTCCACCAAGAACTCATACTTTTCATTTTGATCGGGTAACTGAAGTAAAGATGCTGAAGTAGCCATTGCATCTGCTGCTCTATTCTTGTCTCTTGGAATTTGTGCAAAAGTAATCAAGGCAAAGTATTTCTTCCAGTTGTCCACCAATTTCATGTAAGGCAACATTTTTTCATCCTTAGTATTATACTCATCATTAACTTGATTAATGACTAATTGGGAGTCTCCATAGACTTGTAATTCTATGACATTCCATTCCAAAGCTGTCTTGATTCCTATGACCAAAGCTTCATACTCTGCTATGTTATTGGTGCAAGGGAACAATAACTTGTAAGATTTTGGGATTGTGTAACCTTGTGGTGTAATCAAAAGAATGCCTGCCCCACTGCCATTTTGGGTATATGTTCTATCAAAGTATAGAGTCCATGTCTTAGCTTCGACATTCACAATTTTGGAATCTGGGAATTCCACTTGCATAGGATGTGTAGATTCTTGAGGATACTCAGCCAATTGATAGGCTATAACTTGACCTTTGATTGATTTTCTATCAACATATTCAATGTCAAATACACTAAGTACCATGACCCATTTCGCAATCCTTCCAGTTAAGGCTGTTTTGCTAAGTAAGTATTTAAGGGATCAATTTTAGCTATGAGTTTCACCTTATGCAACAACATATAGTGTCTTAACTTTTGAGAGGGAAATACCACTGCTAGGCAAGCACTTTCCATGAAGCTGTAATTTAACTCATATTTGATCAAGGTTCTACTCAAATAATAGATATCTCTTTCTTTCCCTTCATCATCCTCTTGTGCCAATAAGACCCCTAAAGATTTTTTTGTTGTTGAAATGTAGAGTAATAAAGGTTTTCCTTGAATTGGTGAAATTAAGATAGGAAGATTCATCAAGTATGTTTTCAACAATGAAAAGGCTTTGTCACACTCCTCATCCCATGTGAAGATGGTGTCTTTATGTAGTAATCTGGTGAAAGAATGGCATTTTTCCGCCAATTGAGAAATGAACCTTCTAATAGATTGAAGTCTTCCTTGAAG
>MU223944.1:979796-996986 GCA_018584345.1 Thuja plicata
AGAGCTTCAAGGTTGGAGATGTAGTTCTCAAGTGGGATGAGTTCAGGTCCAGACCTGGCAGGCACACAAAATTCGATTCCTTTTGGGGTGGACCATTTGTTATAACAGAGTGCAGAGGATCTAACACCTTCCAACTTTCAACTCTTAATGGAGATGTTTTTCCAATCTCAGTGAATGGTTTCCACCTGAAGCCTTGCTTTGAGGTTAATTCCCCTCTGTAAGTCCTTATTTTCTTGTAAGCAGTTCCCTGTTTTTTCCTTTCCCTACTTTCTAGTGTAGTTTCCATGTTTTCCAAGAAGTGCACGTGCACAGTTTTGCCCTGCCAAGTTTTGTGTTCTAAAATGACTCCATGCCCAATGGATAGTTCGATGTCAATAGCCTACTGGTTTTCATGTCTAGTAGGCTGACATCCCGCAGGGGTCGCCAAAATGTTGCCCAAATTTTCCATCCTATGCAATTTGGCCAGTTTAGCCCTGTCATTCATACTCATTCTCTGAATTTCTTGCTTTCTACTCTTTACTAGGTTTTCTGATTTTAAATCCTCTGTGTTTACCGCGAAAAAAAAAAAATGGTCATGTCCCTTTTGAAGTTATGTCTCAGCTCATCGCTCTGTCGCATTAGTTTTTATATCATGTCCTTATATTGCGCGACTGCGCGACGAGTTGCATTTGAGGGTCATTGCGCAATCGCGAGCCGTTTATGAAGAGTTCTTCTCTGTCTGCGAGTGCGTGACGAGTTGTAAATCATGTCATCATGCAATCACGATCTGCTTTTGAGGAGCTCTGATCTATCCATGAGTTCGCAATGAGCAAAAGAAAAAAGGAATCACGCAGTCGCGATCCACTTGGGTCTAGTTGTGTTTTGTGCGCGACTGAGCGGGTTCAGCGCTTTAAGGTATGCATCGCACAGTCGCGAGGCCTTGTCAAAGTCAGGAGATGAGCTCGCGGGTGTGCGACGAGCTAAACAAGGGAGGTGTCGCTCAGTCACACCGATAGTTTTCAAAGTTGATAGGGGTCTGCGACTGAGCGACCAAAGGAGATGATTAACTCCATCGCGCACTCGCCAATATTTTTAGATGGTGGAATGCCAGCTCGCGACCGTGCGATGAGTTAAAAAAGGGGAAGGTCGTCGCTCAGTCGCCGTTCCAAAAAGGTGAAGGACTTTCAGCTCGTGAGGATGCGATGAGTCAGAGGAGAAGGTGTCGCTAAGTCCCCGATCAGCTCGGATAAAGGGAAAGCGGCTCGCGAGCTTGCGACTGAGTGTAAAATGAATGTTGTCACTCACTCGCGCATATGACGAAGATAGAGTATTAAGTTGTGCGGGTATGCGATAGACATGAAATGAAGTACAAAGTTAATGCATCGATCACTCACAAAAAGTAAAAAGTGCAGAGAAAATGGATGGCGAGTGTGCGATGAGAAGTAAAAAGGTTGTATCGCTCACTCGCGGGGTTTTTTCCAAAGGTGAAAACGTGGCTGCAGTACAGACAAAACCAATGAACTGTTAGAGAAGAATTTGTCAAGGGAGTTGATAGTGCATTCAATGTGCATTCACCATGTTCACCGTATCTCAGGATTCATCAGAGAATTATAAATTTCAGAGAATTATGCATAGAGCGGTCTGCTGATATCTGAAATAGATTTGTTTCAATATCGGTAAAAGGAAGAAGAGATTCAGTGTGCGACAGGTCAAGGAACAGATGGCATCGCCTACTCAGCGAATGAAAAGATACAGAGAGATCAGATTGTTCTCGAACGATCTAAATCAGATATTTTGCAGGTGGAAAGATCAGCTTTGAAAAGATCAAAAGTTTGCAGTTGATAAAGTCTGCAGAAGAGTTATTGCATTTCAGAGACTTTCGTAACTCTTCTAGAGGGATAAGACTGCTTCTAAGAAGGAGTATTTATGATGATATTTTTGGGTATGACTTTGGTGTCATCAACTTGTATCTTTGTAGATTTTTAAAAGGGCTAAGCGGTGGCTAGACAGGCCAAAAATCTGATCAAGAAGTTATTACTCTCCAAAATGCAGTTGGCTAAAAAGCATAAATATGAGTTGAGGACCCATTTTGAAGGAAGAGGTTCATTTTTGTAAAGGAGAGAAGCCCACTTTTGCGAGGAAGTCATCTTTTCTCAGAAATCCATCTGTGGTATTTGTTATACCCTCTGGTTCTTCTACTCTTTGTAATCTCCCATTGATGATTAAGACATTCTTGAGGTACTTGTGATATTTGTTCTATCCATGTCTTCACTATCTCGATTATTTCTTATTGGATTGAAGTTTATGAATGTTGTTGATGAAAATTGGAGTTCCTAGTCCCTCTCACTTTCTGTGCTTTGTGTGTTACTGTGTCTGATCTGATTTTAGATGTTTTTTGGGTATACTACAACCCCTAGTAGTCTTGTCTCATTCCCACACCTAGTTGCAGAAAAGGATGTTTGTTTGCAGGTCATAGGTCGAGTCCTTTGTTCAGACCCTCCTATGAAATACTTATGCAAGCCTATCTAGTGAGTTGTGACTTATTAGACCTAATTCCTCCATTGGTTTCATTCCTCTACACTGAGATCCAGACCCTAATTTCGGTGTATCACCTAGTAGGTAGTTTTCTTTTAGTTATTTCCCTTTCCATGCAATCCTTCTACCCCTTTTCCCCTCAAGTTTTACTTTCCTGTTAAGAGCAAGTTAAGGTGATTATCCAAGAGGAACCAGCCTAGAATCTGGAGGTCTCATCTCGGTTAGCAAAGTTCCCACAACCTTGAGATGACTCCCTTGTTATACTGGATTATCAAGACCAAGAGAGCTTGAGATCAGAGGCGCAAATTCAGTGTATAACTTGACCTATAACAGTATTATCAGTTACCATAACATTAAATAACCATGCAACATAAAATAAAAATTCATACAAAATTAACACCAATATTTATCTCGTAGAAACCCAATTAGGGAAAAAACCACGGTGTGAGATCAATGCCCACAAATAGTTTTACTCTTCTTAAATACACACAATAAAGAGCTTGACCGGTTAAAGGTTACAAAAGCATTGTTAGATGCTACCCCATTATGGGATTCCCCTAGAGACCTCTTAAATTATTATACCATATTAGGAGTAACCTGATTAGAGGATTTTAGACACTCTTTTGAGAATGCCACTATGTTAAAGGATTTACAATAGACCTGTTAGGGTCACCCGATTAAGGGATTTTATTGTCACAATTGTTAGAGAGTAATAGATAAAATGATCTGTAGTTTTTCACTAATTCTTCTATAACATATCCAATAAAGTTCCTTACAACAAGAAAATACCATTCCAATCCTCTTTTTCAAATTTGTACCCTCTTCTATGATTGCAACAATCCTTCACTAATTAGTTCCTCTGTTCCACCGATATTTTGTCTTCTTCCTCACGATACCAAACTTCTTCTTATTTATTCATTAAGTAAATAATATTTAATCATCAAAACCTAAACCTAGATCCAATGATCATAACTTCATGATCTTATTAAACTATTTTCCTTTTCTTCCTCCTTGTCAGCTACATCATGATTTTCCCTTTTAACTGACAGTTTTCGGCTTCTGATAGCTAACCTCCTTATGCCGATAAGTCTTCCTTCATGTCGATAGTTAACACTTTTCTATTTGACATCAATGACAAACTGTACAACTGATCTAACCTTTTCATCAACTTAATCTTCTTATCAACTAGAGAAGTTATGCCAACAATCTCTTCATATGCCAACATTTTCTCCCACAAGAGTTTTCATGTAATCCTTGTTTTTGTTGCATTGATTATTGTTATCTCACATTCACTAACTTAGATTTTAACATAATTTTTGTACCATCCTAAATTTTTGCACATGTAATCAGATGCTCTATTAGGCCACATTTTGGTGATTTCAAGATCTAATGTCTATTATGCTTGATCCTAGCAACCTAATTCTTCTTTTCCCTCATCTTTTCCATCACCCCAACACGCAGTTCAAATTTTAGCTCAAAACCCTAGGTACATATAATATTTCAAATATTATATTCCCACTTGTATTGGCCCAAATTTGGCCCAGAGCCCTTATGTCAATATTTTAGTGGCTTGTATACATAGAGAAAATGTTACCATATGCAATATTTTAACAAAACAATGCAATTGACTCAAACTATTTAATGTAACTCAACAATTTATCTAACAATGTGTTCATTGACTAGTTCATTAAAATAGGTAACATGAATTTTAGAGCTTTGTTTGTCAATGATTTCAAAGCCAAAAACCTTCCCATCATGGCCATCATTTTTGTAACATGGATCAAAGTTTTTTTTAATGCTCGACCCTCAATGGACTAGTGCCTATTGTATGGAGTCAATGATTTAATGGGGAGTAGTTGGAAGGGAGCCATGTTTTATATGAAATACTTTGTATTCAGGGAAGACCATGATGCATATTTAGATATTGATTGCAAGAATAAGCCTTATCCTTTAGGTTACTTATGCAAGATGTTGGAAGATAAAATATAGTGGACACACTATATGTTTTCCTCAAGATATTTATATAATTGCATCTTTCTTTCAAGGGAGAATAGATGTCTTGGACATAACTATAGTGAATAAATAAAATATTTTCCATCAACAATACAACTTATGTGTGAGTAGTAGTCATGGCCATGAAGCATTAAAATATAAAATTTTCAATGACCCATATTACAAAGATGTACAACTAGATGACTCTGCATTTTCAACTCTACCACTTCATTCCACTGACATTTCAGCCCTCTTATACTGAACCACTTCAAGTCTTGATCCTGCGTATAGATTCTCCATACCAGTAGAAGTAACAAAGATGACACATTAGAAGAAATAGTGCAAGCCTCCTCATTTTTGCTAACCTACCCTCTATAGGTAGAGAGATGGAAGATGTACGATCTTTACTACAACTTAGGGAACGACGACCAGTTCTAAAAAAATACTGGCCGTCCATTTCTGTATCTCCTATAAATGAATACACAACAAAAGGATTGTTTGCAATAGCATTCCAAACTTTGTTTCCACAAGGAAAAGATACATTCAAAAAATGATGTATAAAAGATGTCAAATTACATGAATAAAAAATATATGAGGAGTTCATGAATGCATTTTGAAGAGGAGATTGAGATAATTTTGTAGGAGATTTATGATCAATTTATAGTAGAATTGAATGAAAATTTTTTGCAGAATTAGAAGAGGGTTGTAACTCTTGTGACTACATTTTTAAGGAGGGTTTGGTGCATCTATGTGAATGAGGCATTAGTACATCTATTGAGTTGGTGCTCATGAATTGAATGAGGGGCAGGTGCCTCTAAAATTTCTAAAAGGAAAATTAATACAAGCACAGTTTTGGTTTGGTTTTCTCCCACAACATTTTTCATGTAAACCTTGTTGTTGTTGCATTGATTATTGTTTTCTCACATGCGCTAATTTAGAGTTTAACATAATTGTTGTACCATCCTAAAATATTTGCACATGTAATGAGATTCTCTATTAGGATCCATTTTGGTGATTTTGAGATCTGATGTCTATTATGCTTGATCCTAGAAACCTAATTCTTATTTCCCTCATCTTTTCCATCACCCCAACACGCAGTTCAAATTTTAGCTCAAAACCCTAGGTACATATAATATTTCAAATGTTATGTTCCCACTTGTTTTGGCCCAAATTTGACCCGGAGCCTTATGTCAGGATTTTAGTGGCTTGTTTACATAGAGATAATTTTATCACACGCAATCTTCTAACAAAACAATCTAACCAATTCAAACTATTTAATGTAACTCAAAAATTTATCTAACAATGTGTTCATTGACTAGTTCATTAAAACAACTAACATGAATTTTAGAGCTTTTCTTGCCAATGAATTCAAAGCCAAAAACCTTTCATCTATGTGAATGAGGCATTAGTTCATCTATTGAGTTGGTGCTCATGAATTAAATGAGGGGTAGGTGCCTCTAAAATTTATAATTAAAGGAAAATTAATACAAGCAAAGTTTTGTTGTGGCTTTCTCCCACAAGAGTTTTCATGTAAACCTTGTTGTTGTTGCATTGATTATTTTTTTCTCACATGTGCTAACTTAGAGTTTAACATTATTGTTGTACCATCCTAAAAACTCTGCACATGTAATCATATGCTCTATTAGGCCCCATTTTGGTGATTTTGAGATATGATGTCTATTATGCTTGATCCTAACAACATAATTCTTCTTTTCCCGCATCTTTTCCATCACCCCAACACAGTTTAAATTTCATCTCAAAACCCAAGCTACGTGTAATATTTCAAACGTTACATGTTCCCACTTTTTTTGGCCCAAATTTGGCATGGAGCCTTATGTCAGGATTTTAGTGGCTTGTTTACATAGAGAGAATGTTATCATATGCAATCTTCTAACAAAACAATGCAACCAATCCAAACTATTTAACGTAACTCAATAGTTTACCTAACAATGTGTTCATTGACTAGTTTATTAAAATAGCTAACATGAATTTTAGAGCTTTTTTTGCCAAAGAAGGATGACCGGTTCCAACAAAATAGTGGTTGCCCATTTCTGCATCTCCTGTAAATGAATACACAACAAAAGTATTGTTTGCAATGGCATTACCAACTTTATTTCCACAAGGAAAAGATGCATTCAAACAACGATGTATAAAAGATGTCAAATTAAATGAATAATAAATATATCTGGAGTTCATGAATGGTTTTGAAGAGGAGATTGATATCATTTTGTAGGAGATTTATGATAAAGCTATAGAACATTTGAGCAACAAACTTTTGCGGATTAAGAAGAGGGTTGTAACTCTTGTGACTACATTTTTAATGAGGGGTTGGTGCATCTATGTGAATGAGACATTGGTGCATCTATTGAGTTGGTGCTCATGAATTGAATGAAGGGTAGGTGCCTCTAAAATGTCTAAAAGGAAAATTAATACAAGTAAAGTTTTGTTGTGGTTTTCTCCCACAAGCGTTTTTGTGTAAACCTTGTTATTGTTGTATTGATTATTGTTTTATCACATGCACTAATCTAGAGTTTAATATAATTGTTGTACCATCCTAAAAAGTTTGCACATGTAATTAGATGCTCTATTAGGCCCCATTTTGGTGATTTGGATATTTGATGTCTATAATGCATGATCCTAGCAACCTAGTTCTTTTTTTCCTGCATCTTTTCCATCACCCCAACAAGCAATTCAAATTTCAGCTCAAAACCATAGATACATGTAATATTTCAAATGTTATGTTCCCACTTGTTTTGGTCCAAATTTGGCTTGGAGCCTTATGTCAAGATTTTAGTGGGAAATTAGATCCCCTAGTTGGCCTGGCTTATTTTTAAATCCTAAAATGGAGGATGAAGTATATAAATATCCAATCTCTCCTTATTTTGACATACATTCATATACTTTCATGCTCAATTACAATCAACCAAGTGTTTTCAAGAGATCAAGCATTCAAGCAATTAGATTCAAGATTTGAAGGCAAGCAACGAAGATCTATTTTCTTCTGAATCATTCAAGTCAATTCCAAGGAAATCTTCTCCATCGAAGAAATATTATCTCCCATGATGACCATGTAGAGGAGTTCTCAATCAAGAAAGAAGATCATTAAGTACCCTACAATTTCAATCCAAACTAAAATCCTAGGTCAGTACAATAGTCTAGATCCCGATTTAGCTCATTTCTAGTTTCTTGTGGTTCTTGCTGAAATCCTTTCAATTCTGGGAGAGAAATAGGTGGAGGCTTCTTAGATTATTCTATCCTCTCTAGTAGAGCAACTAAATTATCCAGTCCCTTTAATTCATCTATACCATCACATCCCACAAGGGGATCATTTACCTAGTCTTTTGTTGTCAATGGAGGCTCATTTCCTCCTGAAGGTGAGCCTAGAGGATCTTCTTCTGATCCTTCTAATTATTTTGATTCCTCAATACTCATAGCATATTCTTTTTTTGGTCTCACCTCTTCTGAATCCTTGATAAAAAGTACTTTTTCCTATGTAACTTCCTGGTTGGACTCAAAGGTTATGATAGGAATTTCTTCTATTGGCTTCTCAGCCTGCCCTAAACCTTTCATACTAAGATGATAAATTATCCTTTTGGGAGGTTTTGCAATGGATCTAGGGGCTTTCTTTCTATTCTTTTTGCAAGCAGAGTCAGCTATAGGAATGGAAGTTGTAGGAGATGGGGTTTCTTCTATCTTCGTTCGCTTAGAGCTAGAGGTAGTAGATTCAAAATTCTTCTTTTCCTCAACCTTTTGAATATTTTCATCAATTTTTCCCTTTCCATTTTATTTTCTAATGGTTTCCCTAGTTCTTGCAGGGGTTTGTAGTGAAGTTCTAGGAGAAGAGTTTGTAACAGAGGTATTCTCAACATTAATAACAAAGGGCTCTATAGAAACTAGTTCTTGGGATGCTATAGTTGTAGGAGACTTATTAACAGAGGATTCTTGAGAAGATGAATCTCCCAAGGTTATTTTGTAAAACCCTTGGGGAGTTCCAAATCTTTGTATTATAGCCCTTCCCCTAGGTCCTAAATTTATCAGCTTGACACTTCTAGCGGTTACAAAGTCATCTTAGGTCATATGAGAAACATCCCTCAATGACCTTTCTACATGCAACTTAATCAACCCGTGATGGGTGGCGGGGTAAGGTTTACCCTTCCAAGTCTCCCCAACACTAATGCTGAGTAGATTATATAGATAATTTGGAACATTTACTAAGTACCCATGACGCATATGGCTCAATAGCTTAAATGCACAACATACAAACAAGAAAACCTACCCTCATAGGTTAAATATCTAGTGATATAGACAACCACTTTTACCCAAATGGGAGTTAGTGAAAGCCTCTTCATACCTTTCTTATCATTCTGTATAGGGGGGTCTAAAGGATGCATAAACTGAGCTCATGTCATCCTAGTATCATGTTCTTTAGGGTATTTCTCTCATGTGACTGGAAGACTAGTTACTTATGAAATTGTTTCTTCCGTTGCATAAACCCTTAACCCTTTTACTCTTGCTACTCCATTTGAGAAAGTATGGAAAATTCTCTTAGAATGTCATTGTCATAACTATTTATCTCTTGAAAATAATCAAGCAATCAACCATTTCTAAATCTTTCAACACAGACTTGATCCTGAAGTAGCATGGTATGAACTATGGGTTCATGTGTCATAGGTGGTCCTCCCATGGTAGCTTTTTCAACCTCTTTAGAATCATCTTCCCTTGATAGTTTGCATCTAGTTATCATAGGGGTACTAACTAGTTTTGTGTCTTCTAACAAAAAATTCTTTAGTATTTCCCTTACATATTTGGACTGGCTTATGTAGATACCATTTTTCATTTGTTGAACCTACAATCCAATGAAGAATTTAATCTCACTGATCATAGGCATCTCAAATTTTTTCCTCATCTCATCTGTAAATGATCTTCGCATTTCTTCATTTCCACAAAAAATGACATCATCTAAAAATATCTCTGCAATCAATAGCTTGTCATCTTTCTCAATATTCAAATACACATTACTATTATCACTTGTCCTTAGGAAACCAATCTGAATCGGATATGAATAGAATTTCTCATACCATGCTCTAGGTTCTTGTTTCAACCCATAAAAAAGATTTATGTAATTTACACACCATGTTCTTACCTTCTCAATTAGAAAATCCTTTAGGTTGTTCAATGTATACCTCTTCTTCCAAAACACCATTAATAAAAGTTTCCTTAACATCCATTTGATATACCCTAAATCCTTTATAAGCAGTATATGCAAGCAATTTCCTTACACCTTCAAGTCTAGCCATAGGTGAAAATGTTTCGCCATATTCTAGACCTTCCTCTTGTGCATATCTTTTGCAAACCAATCTAGCCTTGTTCATTACCACTTCATCTATCTCATTCATCTTTTTTTCAAAAATCCACTTACTATCAATCACATTCTTGTCCACCAGCCTGGGCACTAATGTCCAGGTTTTGTTCTTCTAAATCTGCTCCAATTCTTCTTCCATAGCTTTCACCCAATCTTCATCTTTCAATGCATCTTTAACTATTTTAGGCTCAAATTCAAATAGAAAATAGGCACCTTCTCTCACCTTCCTTCTTGATAACACACCTGGTCACCTATAATTTGATCAAGGGAATGATTCAACTTTACATACTTTTCCAAAACCATTTCAATTCTAGGAGTTTCTTCAACCACTTGTATCGGTTCCTGTTCATTGACCTATCTCTCCATCAGCTTTTCTAGAGTCTCCTGCTCCACTGGTTGTACATATACAAACCCATGATATTTTTTGGGCTCCTTTTTAGATTCATCATTTTTCTCAAAAACATCATCTATTCTTACACTAGCACTTTCCACTATCTTATTTTTTCTCTTGTTCAAGCACTTGTAGGATTTTCTCTTTGAGGAGTATCATAAGAATATTCCCTGATCACTTCTTGGGTCAAACTTACCTGTATTTTAATCTCTCTTTATACAACATCTACTCCCAAATTTTTTGAAATAACTTACACAAGGTGATCCTCCATGCCACAAATCATAGGGATTTTGTTTGTACCTTTCTTCAACTAAACTTTGTTCAATGTGTAAACAATAGTGCTCACCACTTCTCTCCAAAATGTCTGTACAACATCCTTTTGAATCATTAATGCCCTTGCATAGTCAATGATAGACCTGTTTCTTTTTTGAGTAATACCATTCTTCAGAGGTGTTCTAGGAGCTGAGATCAGTCTTTGAATTCCACACTCTTCATAATATGTAGTAAATTCATGTGAAGTAAACTCACCTCTTCTGTTAGATATAAGACATTTCATATTCTTATTTGTCTCCTTCTTCACCCTGGATTTGTAGATCTTAAACATTTGAAAAGCTTCAGAGTTGTCCTTTAAAAATATAACCCACATCATTCCTGAATAATCATCAACAAGCAACATGAAATATCTATCACCATAGTAATTTTGATTTCTCTTTGGACCACAAAAATTGGTATGAACCAGATCCAAAATAATTTTAGAAGAATAATTTTTACTAATGAAACTAGAACTAGTTAACTTCCCAAGCTGACATTCTTTACACATTACATTGTATGGTTTCACTAGGCTAGGCAAACCTCTTACTATCTTTATCCTACTAACTTTGGTCAAGTTATCAAAATTTACATGACCAAACCTCTTATGCCATAACCATAAATCTTCTACCTTAGCAATCAAACAACTCTTAATAGTAGAATTCCGACCAGAACAAGTTACCTTTAGTTTGTTCACCGATAGCAATCAATTCTTCTAATTCCCCAATAATCTTGTATATACCTCCATTGAACTCCAATCTATTTTTTTTGTTTTTCAACTAAGAAAAACTTAAAAAATTGTATCTCAGACCATCAACTGAGTAAAAATCATCATAATTTTTTTAATCATTCAAATAAATAGATCCTTTACCTTTTATCAAATATGGAACATCATTTCCAAATCTCACCGAGCCTCCATCACATTCTTCCATCTTGATGAATTTTCTTCTATCACCGGTCATATGATGAGTGCACCCACTATCAATAATCTAGTTACCACTATGATTCATGTTAGAAACCAATGCTTTCTTACCGTCTTGTGAGGGCTCTTCTTTTACTACAACAAACACAATTTCTTCTTCTTATCATCCATCAAATTTCTCATCGGTAACACCTTTCTCAACTAGGTAGCATACTTTCTTGTTCCTATCCTTGAATCTTCTTGGCTTCTCCTTCCTGTTATTGTCGGGGATCTAGATGAAATATGTCCAATTTTGTTACATGCAAAACACTTCAAAGGTAACTTACCCTTATATTTACCTTTCCCTCTAGGAAGCCTTTTAGAAAATAAAGATTCCAATTCCTCCTATTCTCTTTCTTCAAACAAGATAGATTCATAATCATTAGAGTAATGTGCTGAAGAACTATTAGATATCTCCTTTCCTTTCATAGATGGTACAAGAGCCAATGATGACTTTAAAGGAGCTTCAAATTTAGGCATACTATTATCATAATTGCTTAAATCAAATACATTTAATTTCCCTATTAATGCATCAAGAGTAACAATAAAAGTTCCTAGAGATCTAGGCTCTTGTATACCTAAAACCCTAATAGCATACTGAGGCAATAAATTTCTTAATATTTTTCTTACCACATCCTCCTCAAGAAGATTACCACCATCACCTCAGATAGAAGCAACACCTTCTTTGACTCTCTAAGTGTACTATTTTTCAATTTTCTCATTTTCTTGCATCCTCGTATCATCATACTTTCTTCTCAAACTATCAACCTTTTCCTTCTACACATGTGGATCTCCACCATAGACGTTCTTCAACTTCTCCCACCTCTCGTTAATAGTATCCAAGTCTTTGATATCAATAAAATCTACATCTGAAAGGGTATTAGCAATAGATTCCATAGTAGCAGTATGTTCTCGCCTTAACTTCAATTGATCTGCAGTCTAGGTTCTTGAATGGATAATATACTTATTAATCACATGATCTAAATATTGATCACCCATACCTTTAGGATAGAGCTCCATCCAACCACACCAAACTAAGTAGTTCTCTCTTGTGAATTTAGGAACTTCCTTTCTCATAATCTTCAGATCTTAACCTCAAGTTTTTAAGCTTCACTGCAATAGAGGACCTACTCTCTAATACCAATTGCTAGTCCCAAGATCAGATTAGTGAGAGGAGGGGCGAATTAGTGATCTACCAAATAATTTACAACTTTTCAACCTCTTAAACTTAAACCAACGTTTACAAGATTAACCTTAATCATAACAAATGAAAATTATAAGCAAGCAAGTCCATCCACAAATTTGACACACATACCTATCTCATGGAAACCCAAATAGGGAGAAAATGACAGTGGGAATTATTACCTACTAAATAATGCACTTTTATGAAGTATGCCCTATGAGGAGGTTAACCATGTTAGGAGTTTACAATAGCACTGTTAGGTGCTACCCGGCTAAGGGATTTTCCTTAGGTTTGTTAGACCTTTACCATGTTAAGATTAGCCTTGTTAGAGGAATTTAAACACTTGTCAAAGTGTCACATTGTTAGAGGATTTATAACAAAGATCTTTTTAGATCTACCCTGTTAAGGGGTTTAACCTGCTGTAAATGTTAGAGAATAACAGAAAGAATGATCTATAGAACATCACTAACTCTTCTCGATCAGATCCACTGAAGCACACAATATCTTCTCAACACACTTAACTCTTCCCTGGCTTGATCGCAACTCACACTTTTTACTGCACTTTTCCAACACACGATCACTCATAACTTTCAACTTCATCCACTATATATTAAACTTATAAGTACACCACCATAATCAAACCCTAAATTAGAATTGAAAACATCCCACTTAGATCCAATGTGTCACAAGACAAAATTAAATGTACAAAACACATTTCCAAGCCCGTGTCGACCAATACAATGATTTACATAAAATGTTGTGTCAAAGAGTCAAACACATTTTGACCAAACACAAGCTTCATCTAGAACATTGTCCACATGCTAGCATCAAACAATGTGATGCAAGATCATCACCTCCAATCATGAAGACATGTCACTACATTGTGACTAACTCAATCGATTCCACCACAACCTCAACATTGATCATCGATCAAAGATTTATCAACTGTCACTCAAGAACACAAATGTTGTAACCTATTAACAACTTTGTCTCTGCTCACTGATCATCTATCCTTCACACTGGTCACTCAAATTCATTGCAGTTGCACCTGTAGGATCTGAATGTTGTTGACCACCATATCCTATGACCGTGCTACATGATACAACAAAGATTATACAAGACATTCAAATCATCTATCACCTGTCATTAATTGTTCTAGCAGTTATAATTTTATACTTCAACTGATCAAAACTTCCACATAAGATCACTTAAATAGTAGCGGTCATGCATTAGACATCCAGAGACACACCTAAGTACTTCATAAAGATAGAAACCACTAAAATTTACTGCAACTCTTCATTCAACACAATTAGGCTTGACAACACACTAAGAACACAAAGTCAATAGTTGACATCAATGACAACATAATATCTGATAGTCCTATAATCAAATCTACATCATGACATCTCCAAAACTCACTTACCATCACTGCATCAGATATGCCAACAAATGAATCTCATTATTTGATATAAAATAATCTTTTGTTTTAAAGAATGTATAAATATTTATAAATTTTGTAGTCACATCCAAGCATACTAAAGTTAAATTGAATTTTTAAATAATAGGGTTTGTAAACATCTCTTAATGAAGTTTTAAATGGTAATTAGTATTTAATTAAGAAATTAAATAAATTGATTTGACCCTTATTTATTGTATGAATGTAAAAATTTATGTGTGTGTGTGCGTGTGCGCGCATGCGTGCACACACAACACACACACATACACATGGGTAAGTGTACAAAGATGGGGGACCAAAAAGGGCGTATAAGATGCCACTTGTTTTTTTAAAATAACAAAATCTAAACTTTGATGAGAAATTGAAGATAGTTAGACTCAAAATTTTAAGACAGGACATTTGAAGAAGAGTTGTAGTACTCTGAATCTCGTTTCTAAACTAGTAATTTATTTTGAAAATGGTGCGGATTAAGGCCCTCAAAAAGGGTGAGCACAAAAAGTGGTTTTGTTTTTTGTGAAAACACACAACATAGCATCTAGTGTGCTCCCCCTAAAATGTTAATTTAAAAAAAAAAAAAATTTAATCGCTCTGATGAGAAGTTAGCTAGCACCAAGTAGTTTATCCCAAAATTTTATGCTAATTTTTTTATTAATGTATGATTTTTTATGAAATTTTGAAATAGACACATCTTGAAAATGTGAAATTTGTGCATGCACCCCCTAGAAATCATTGAAAACTAATAAAAAATCAAAAAAAAATTTAAGTGTGTAGAATGGAGTCTAGTTTCTGAAAAAGTAAGTTGTTTCAAAATTTGATGAACAAGCCAAAATCTAAGCCAAAAATACTGCACATTGGTTTTTGACAAAAATCAAACATATTTAGAGAAGAAATTAGAGATGAAAATCTTAACATAATTAGAATTCAAAATAAATTATATGGTTAGATAGCTAACAGAGAGATCTAGAACACAATGTCGTCTGATGTTTTCATTGTTGAACCACGTGAAAACCTGACGGGGAGCACACATGAAAAAAATGTAATTTTTTTGTGTGTTTGCTAAAAAAATGCCTCGTACCTGTTTTAAACCTTCAAGCCTTTGGGTTGAATTCCCAAGGAAAATCCAAACATTATGCTTGCTCTATCCCTATGCAGTTAAACATGTGAATGCCCTATTTATGTGAAATGTTGTGCAATGTTTTACTTTCAATTTTTTGCATAGAGCATATGCCAAATATAAAATAGGAGAGAGAGAGAGAGAGAGAGAGAGAGAGAGAGATTATACATTAATTATATATAAATATTATATAATAATTATAATATTCTACATATATATGTATATAATATGATACAAATATATATTTAGAATAAAATAATAGAATTACATTTAATATTTAAATTTATGAATTATATATGTTATAATTATTGTATAATATTTTATTTAATTATATAATTATATTATTGTATATTAAAAATATATTTAGTATTACATTATATAGTATATCACTAGTACATTTGACCTTAAATTTTGACTAAACAATTCGACCATCAAATAGAAATATTTTGGTTGGTCGCATTATAGAAGGAAAACTTTTGTTTTTTTTAATACATGCCCCGTGTTAGTCGCAATTTTAACTAACACCGTGTTGGTCAAAATTTTGACTAACACAGTAACATAAAGTAAAAAAAAAAAGTTTGAAACTTCATTTGAGCATTTCATTCAGTGCGCACGCGCAAAGGAGCTGGTAGAAGCTAACAGGGTGAAGAGTTGAACCAGAGGGTTAAGGTATGTCGAATCGATTTCCAATAAGAATCGATTTCCAATAAGGGTGAAAATGGATAAAACCGTAAGCAATAGAAATACTCTATTTTGTGCAAAATTCATTCATCTTGAAGTCTCCATTCGGTTATTCTGATGCATTAAAGGAATTGCAACGTTTCTTTGTTCAATTCATGCCATTTTCGAATGAGTCTCATTTTATATAGAAACTGCTGTTGCAGTAGGAACTTAGAATAATGAGAACCATTCTAACCTAATAATAAAAACCATTCTAACTGTTGTTATGTCAGTAGTCTATCTAATAATGAGAACCATTCTAACCATGGAATGTTAATTCTAACCTGTATTATTAGATCATTAACTGTGCATATGCAGAGTTGTGTGGAGTAAAGGTGATCACAGTTAAAGAACATTGAGAAAATACAATGAAATTGGATGCAATGTGTAGCAGTGGATGATCTGTCCAAATAAGGAAGGGTTTTTATGTTTGAAAACATTTTTCCATGTTGAATGAATGGTGATTTGATCACTAATTTGATGCAAGAGTGAGTTGTAATAGGAGATTGGGGAAGCCCTAGCAAACCAGGGTTTGGAGTCAAGATTTGGGGGTTTTGGTGTTGCAGGGACCGTGAGTCTAATTGCTTGTGGATTTAACCATTTTGAGTCATTTTATAACTCTGCTGAAGGTTTTGTGGGATAAGGGAATGTGAGGAGAGTAGTTGCTTTGAAAATTTGGTCATTTTCATGCATTGAAAATAGGGGTTCAGTCGTGGTTAGGTGTGTTGGTCCAAAGTAACCCTATAAAATCTTTTGGTGTGTTATAGAACTGTGAAAAGGGTGTCTAGAAATGTTTTCATCTTGTTAAGTGTTTTGAGGGAAGACAAAGTTATTACCATCCTAAGTCTAATGCAGGGTTATTGGCAGCCTATTAAGCCTTTGGAACAATTTGAAAGAACTTTGTGTATTGGAAGCATGGGAATTAAAACAGAGTCTTAGAATTCCTTGAGTCTAAGTGGTTTGAAGCCTAGGAAACCTAATCCATCATTGTGTAGTATTTTGGAGGCCTTGACAAGTCAAATCTTTTAAACATTTGAGGTTGTTGATAGGCTAGAGTGCCTAGATCTCTGAAATTACCAATTCTCAATGTGTTTTGAATACCACCACCCTTATTCCTTTTGGTTTGGAGTAATTTTATTTCATTTTAAATAAGTTATGGCAGTTTTATTAAATTATTTGAATGATTAA
>MU223944.1:1001498-1014981 GCA_018584345.1 Thuja plicata
GAGAAACTCACAATTTCAATTGTGACCACACTAGCCTCATCGCAACAAACTTGTTAGAAACATGAAAAGAAAACATGTTAGCAATTCCATCATTTGTCTGTTGTTTGGGACAGTCACCATAGAATTACTTGGACTATCTCTTCTCTTGCCTTGCAAGGTTAAAATAACCTTTTTTTCATCCCTCCTTGAATAGACCCTTACCGTCTTGCACTTGTGCAATGATAGGACACCAATGTTGCTAATTAAGGTTGGCAGGATGATTACGCCTATCCTAAAAAAGACTGTCAAATCATTATGCTTTCAAATCAATTACCTATCGACATATCCCTTGCGAGGGAGAGAAGCCAAACACATAAAGAACATGCACATAAACACGGCAACTAAAAAACTTAAATGGAATACACCAAGAAGTACCAAATGATGAATGCTCAATTGTTGTAATAGCAAAGCAATATCAGAACTGTCCATTTATAGTCCTAATGATTTTGGAAATTGTTTCACGTGGTTGGCCCTGTTAAGTAGAGAATGTTAATTAAACTATTCTCGAAACATAATTATAGGCATTATGGTCACATTTTTTTGGAGACAACATAATTGAGTTGTATACCTACACAGAGAGCAATTTTTGCACCTCCGATTCCAAGTTGACACTGCGAGATGGATAACAACTTGGATCCGGAGGTGCAGAAGTTGCTCTCCATCATCTGGGTATACCACTCAATTACATTGTCTCCAAAAAAATGTGACCATGATGCCTACAATTATATTTCTCAGAGAATGTTAAACTATTCTCAAAACAAAGAGAAGCTCAAAGAGAAGCTGGCAACAACCAACAGAACGAGTGTGGACACCTAAAGATAAATATCAAATAGGGGAAAAGCACCTGCAACAACAGAGGCAATAACTGTAGATACAGATGAGGATATCGCAAAAATCCCTAATTTAGTGTTTCATAGAACAAATGATAGACTGTGAATTAGGGATTTTTGCGATATCGTCATCTAAATCTACATTTATTTTATTTACATTGGAATGCAACCTGTCGATATTGATACTGCACCGGCCAAGCACGATGGAGGCATCGATCGAATCTAATGTGAATTGTAGTACTCAAGGTATACATTTTCTATTTGAATTTTGATTAATAAATATTTAATACAAGAAAACATATTCAATTTTTTAAGGCGAATTAGTTGTGATGATGAGACGCGCCATTGTGATGAATACCAATTTTTTTCTTATCAAACTATCAAAACATTTAAATAGCCTTTTAAACTGCTATTAAAAATAATATATTTAATCAACATTTACTTACAGATTTGTGTGCTTGTCTGAGTTTGATACGCAGATCTGCGTATCAAACTCAGACAAGCACACAAATCTGTAGGTAAACAAAGCTTTCTTAGTCAGTTTGATTTTTCTTGAGGCTGAGAATATACAATACAATGAAAATGCTTTGTTCAATCACCGTCATTTTTTTTTAACCAAAAAGTAGTATTGGTCGATTTTTCAACCTTTAAATAAAATTAATTCGATGACAAAATGGACTAAATTCGACCAGGATGCTATACATTCGATGGTCTATTCGATGAATTTAGGTGGATTTTTTGACGAAAAAATAGTCTCAATTTCGATGTTTACACCAATTGATTGACGTGTTATTCTTCCAATTCCAAGGGATTGTTTCAGTCAATAATCCAACCAATTATGGGTTCAAAAGTTCGACTATTATTTACCATGTGGAAAATTTGACGACAAAAGATCGACGACAGTTTTAGTCGCTTATTCGACTAATTCTCATCGAAATTGAAGGAAAAATTTACTAGTGTATAGTAATAAATTTAATTGTAATAATGGAAAGAAAAAATTAATTGTAATAATTTTTTTAAATGAACTAAATATATAAATCATAAAAATTATAATTATATCCACATATCTTCGGTGTACGCATTACACACCAAGGTGCAGTTGGTAGTATATTCAAAATGGGCTTCACCAAATAGAAATTTTGGTGCCAAATAGATATTATTGAATTTGAGACATTATTTAGTAATTTAAATTTTACATGTTGAAAATTTCATGTTTAGGAATTATAGTTTAGCTTTAGTGATATAAAATATTTGAAATTATATTTGATTTTTAAGTACCACATATATCGATGTATATCATGATTAGAATGGGAATATTTTTAGGTTGGTTAGAAAGAAGAATTTAGAAGTAATTTTGTTAAGAAAATTTAAAGAAATATAAATTGATATATTTCATTTTAATAAGATGTTATATGGAGGGTAGTTAAGTTAGTTGTTACTTATAAAGGAAAAATAATTTGAACATGCTAGATTATGTAGTTCTAAATAGTTAATCAAATTGTTCCAATTAGCATTTTATTGTAGATAATACTTATTTATTTATTTTTATCAGTTGTAAGATCTAAAATGAAAGATCTATAGATGTGGATCATTTAACATAAAATACATTACATTTGAATATGTCATGGGGGTAAATAAGATGCTCTCCTTCTATCCTTAGATATGCAAATGAAAGATCCAAATTGATTAACCCAAAAGGAAGGATCAATGCATAAGTGAATCAATCATTTGGAAACAAGAATGAAGAAGGAAGATCTTAAGTACCCATTTTGTTGATTTGATTGTGAAATTGATTTAGATAGATTGAAAACCTTAATTGAAATGATTAGGAGAAATGTACTAACCTTGAATGTTGCAGATCGGAAGAATGTTATTTTCTGAAGCCTGTGTTGAGTTTTTGGAAAATCCAAGGCCGAATTTGGAATAGAAACGCAAAGACGAACAAAACCCAGAAATATTTTTCCATTCTAAGATAGTTTCAAATTGCACCCTCAATTCAATGTCACCATTGGCCAGAATTTCCGATTGTGCCCTAGGGAAGAATCAACCTAAAAAGTCTCAGACTGAAATTCTTCTTTTGGTTCCCAGAAGTTTGTTGAAAAGGGTATCCAAATCTCCATCCTGATATGCTGTTCCAAACCTATACCTAAAAGAAAAAAGGTTTTTTTGGGGGGGGGGAGGGGTTTGCCTTGGTCAAACCCCGATTTTGGAATTAACCTCAAATATGTAATTGAAATTACAGAAATAAACAAAGTAAATGAAACAATTCACCTTGCTCATGTAAAGGTCCTTGTGGAGGATTCGAATCCTTGAACCCACAAGTATAGATGCACCAAAAGGATGTAGAATATAGAATGTAGAATGTAGGATATCTTCAATCAATTGTTTGTAGATATTCAACACCAATCTTGAATGGGTTCTTGAATTGGAAGAGGCTTGGAGGAATGTGGATGGAGAAATCTTCAACAAGAGGGCTCCATGGAGCTTGAATCCTTCAATGGCCACCAATGGATCTCCTTGATGAAAATGAGTGCTTGAGAAGTACTTGAGAATGGATGAATGCTTCAATGGCTACTTGGATTGCTTCAAATCTTTCTTCTTCACCTTTGCAATTCACTCTTCAAATCTTGAGCTCTTGCAATTATCAAGTCTTAGATTGTTCTTGCTTGTGGATAATGATGGTTAGAGAAAATGAGAGGATAAGGCCTCCTTTTATTTGAAACTATGGAAAAATATTCGAGAGAGGCCAACATAGGAGAATTAGAATCCAATTGGACCCATGCCCCTAGAAGAGGACCTATATTAAATATAATTTAGGATTTTTTGTTCCAAAGACCGAAACAACCTACCCGAAAGCGGGAATAAACGTTTTCCAAAGACCGACATCTGAAAACCCTGAGATTCTAAAATTTGAACCCCAAGCCTGGAAAAGGTTGATTGTGAACTAGGTCAAGGTCAAGGTCAATCTTTACCTAGGTCAAGGTCGAGGTCAAACTTGACCCAAAAAGGTCAACCTTGACCCTGAGATCAAAGTCCCAGTTTCTTAGTCTGGGGTGCCAAAAATAGGTTGGAAAAAGTGGAAATGGGGAAGAATAGGGGGATAAAGCCATATCAAAGTCAGGAACCCATTCAAGGCACTTGAAATGACCCGAAACCATTTACTCAGAAGGCTAAACTAGTCTACCATGGAAGTGCTTCCATTTTATGACTATACATTTATCCCCCACTTTAGCAAGAGTATGGACTCAATACAAACTCTTGGTAAAGGAGATCATAAAGAATAGATAATATTATTGGAATCAAAAAGGGACAAAGGAATCCTCAAGCCCCTAAGGTACTTAAGTATTTATCAACCCTAAGATCATGATAAGAGAGACATCACCAGTTAAGGAGAAAAAGAGAGGGTGTGGTTACCTCGCCCAATGAGAACTTATGTCCCATTGTGAACCACACAAGAAAAAAATGCAACTAGAAAGATGGAGTTGAACCACCTAGTGAATGTGACTACTCACTAATCAACCCATCAGGGAGATTCATTCTTAGGAACACCTTCCTACCTTAAGGGATCAAAACATTATAATTTGAAACTGGAGGGATCAAGAGATTCATGTAAATTTAACTGGAGGGATCAAGAGATCCTAAAAAGTAAAATGTCCATACTTGAAGGATTAATCTTTAATCCATAAAGGGAAAAAATTTTAAGTTTGAAAATATTTTGAATGTGCGTGTGTGTAAAAAGTGAGTAGAGTGTTTTCCCCCATGTTAAATTCATTTCTAACACTTTAACAGGAGCAATGGCTTGAATCGAAACATAAACAACTCTACTGATTACATGATGAGAGTGTTCCAAGGCTTGCTAGCACTTCAACTAAGAGACCTTAGCTTGTCTCTTCTAGGAACCTAATCTCCTCTAGGTCTTGATTGGCTTAGATGATTAACTAAGTCCAATTCCAACTCTCCTCTAAGATTTCTCAACTCATGTGCTTCACTTTGAAAGGCTAACACCTTTTAGTTAGTTCAAATCTTCACTTTTCCCACTACACCTAGAAGGATCTAAGTGCATATTCCATTCTAACATTCATGATTCATTGTAGGGACATCTATCCACTTGAAAATGTTCATCTCCTTGTCTTTTGAAACCATTTACTAGGATCTTCAACTTGGTCTTTACCGGGTTCAAGGATTCAATCACTTGGAAGCCTAATTGAGGCCTATTCCTTGTAGCCTTTTACAGTGTGTTTTTCCCACTTATTTCAAAACTTTCCCAAAGAAGTTGAAAAACCAATCACACATTCAGATACCCTCTATCACTTTACAAGATATTTTGAAGTTTTTAGTTTCAGAAGTCCTCCGTACATAGGGTTCCTACAAACTAGGATCAATAGGCTAATAGGCCTAATTTCTAGGACAGTCTGCAACACAATGTAAAACTTGATCAAGACTTGACCAAATGGATTGATATAAAATAAAACCTCCTATAATTTCAAGATATGACTATTCCCTAACTGAAACTGCACTTAGTTCATGCATTACTTCACTACTCTGCATAAGAATGCTCACTGTTTCACCTCCAAACCACTAACCGGACAATGCATGCTTGCCTAGGGCTTGGAACTAAAAATAGAAACTTGAATTTACCTGACTCCTAAATCTACATATATATATACCATTGAGTCCCCTAACATTTACATCTATCCTTAGGAATTTCCCATGGTTAGATTTCATAGGGGAGCCATGAATCGACTAACTGGTCAGGACAGGACCAGTGAACACACAAAACACAAAATATTTTATCTAAGACCTTACACTAACTCTAAACAACTAGCTTAATGAATAAAATATGCTTCAAACTATCCTAGGAACATAAAACAAACATTATTTGTAGTCTTTCAATCCATTTCATATGACTGTCATAACAAAATGCTCGGGATTCCTCATACACAAAGTTGCAGAGCTATTTCACTATTCAAATCTTGTTACAATGTATGAATGCTCTCTAGATTCGAGTCTTGGGTAACATTAGATTCCATCTCCATCTTTCTAGGGATTGTTTTTTGATTCCCACTTCCTATTCATAAGGGGATCCAAAGATAACCGAGTTGCATGCAATATTTGCAATAATTGCAAATGTTGTCATAGCAACATTTTAGCAACTTTTGGCATCTTTGCCATTATACCTCCTTCCTAAATTTTAGGACCTCTAACCTCTTCATTTCGAGGATCCAACACCATTTTATGACCATATGGCATCTCTATAACATCTTGAATGTGTTTAAGACACATTAAAGACTCCAACTAAAACTCTTAACACTAAGAATTTAAAAACTACTAACAATGGCTAATTTGACGACCTTAGTCCTAATGACTAACTCACCTGGCCCACATTGCAATGACCTTCTAAGCTCTAAAAACAACCTAGCTATCTTGACTTGGCCAATTTCAAGTACAAGCCAAAATATACTAAGTATGGAGTTTAGCCTAGGTGTGCTCCTGCACCATTACGTTTCCACTACGAGATGCCCCCAAACGAAGACAACTCAAGAGAAATATAACATAAACATACAAAGAACACAGAAGGGATCTACCTACTGTGGGGTCAATATGATCATAGGATAAAATGTACATATAGATATGATATTATTGCAGTATGAATTTGCATCATTCCCCAAAGAAAGCAGAACTACAATCACAATGGAGGAAAGAAAACTCAAGAGTTACGAAGAAGAATATTTTCAGACCACAACATGGAGACCAAAAAGAATCAGTGCTACCATGTCACAGATCTGAGTGGACTACACAAGGAAAACATTTACAAAAAATAGCACAAGTGCAACATAACATGAAACAAAATATAGAAGATTCAAGATACATATAGAGGAATTGTACAATAGGTTTGATTCCTTTATCACCTTGTACCAACAAAGTAACAAGGGTCGTATAAAAGAGTCTAACAAACATTTAGCAAACACATTACGGGAGAAGCACAGTACAACATGCAAACACAAAAAAGGGCTACCATGAAGGATAAGCCAATCAGGTGCATCACCTACTCTCCCCATCTCGATTTATATCATTTAGGGAAGATGGGAAACTTGCAAGAGGGACTATATAAAATAAAGTAGGAATAATAGCCAGTTCCAAACAAGGATCCTCTTGAGAATCACATTGCTTGATACTAGGTGTAATTACTAATTGAGTTGAAAGCATATGAGGTAAATCAGTATCAAGATCAATGGTCTCATATTCATCACTAAGATCAATATGATCATCTAGACTATCCTCCTCATCAAGATTAATTAAAATGGGATCTAAGATGCGAATAGGATCATCGTACTAATTTATCTTAACATCATTTTGAATATTAACTTCTTCCAACACATCAGGCATAGGTTGATCGAAAAAAGGTAAAGTATTTCAAAGAAAATAAGCACGAGAACTAGCATTAGCTCTATGCTTCTTATGATGTTCATTAGAATATTTATTACATTTTTCTTTGTTTGACACATGTGGAGAACTAGGAGGAATAACCACTGGTTCCTTCACAGGTTTTGTAGGAGGATTGGTAGGATTCGTAGTAGGCTGAGGAGTGACACTGGGAGGTTGAGTAATATAATTAGTAGTAATGGATAAAGAAGGTATAGGAGGACTTGCATTAGGTAATGAAGGCCAAAAGAAATCAAGAGTAGCACAATCTCTAGGCCTAGAAGTTTGATACAAACTATGATTAATCATTTTTACTTCTCCATTATGAATGAACTTAAGACATTTATGAATAGGAGAAGCAATAGCATGCATAGAAATTATCCAAGGCAAAGCATATTTTACTTGAAATTGATCAGAAGGAGGAACAACAATGAAGTTAGTATCTACAACATTGCCACAAAGTTCAACAGGCGAGTTAATATAACCAAGTGCAGGATAGAGAAAACCATTGCAAGTTTGGATCCATGCATATGATGGATCATAACAATCACGTTGTAGGTTTTTCATAAAAATATTTTCCTCAATAATGACATTTATTAAATATGTGGGATCAATAAGACAACCGTGCGTAGGTATCTTAGCAATCCTAGCATAAATATAAAGGGGACCATTAGGAGCTTTAATAGTCTTAGAATCATCAAAGGTAATTGAAAGTTCCTGAGGTCGTTTATCCTTAGTTTGTTTCTGAGGTTTAGGTGGAACTTGAAGTTGAGTTGGAGGCGAAGGATCTTGAACAATAGGTTGAGATAAAACTACGCTTTCCACATGATTAATAATGTGATTAAGATCATCCATCTTTGAATTGTAAATGATATCCACAGAAGATGGTTGAGCGATGGTATTAGTATCATGTGTAGGTAGAGGATTTGTGTAGATTTGAAAGGTTTTGATTAGGAGGAGAGATATATTTTTTCCCATTACCATAAAAATTATCAACAGATAAGGCATTAGAGTCAATTAAGCCTTGAACTTTATGCTTTAGAGAATAACATTTTTCAGTATCATGGTCATTCTGGTGATGGTATTGGCAAAAAGCTTTAGAATAAAAGTATTTTGAAGCTATTGTAATAGGAAGAAGAGGTCAAATAGGAGGAAAGGTAATCATATTAGCACTTAACAACCTACTCATAATGGAATGTAAAGATTCAGAGAGAGGAGTAAACGTATGATTCATACGAAAAGCAGTGGATGTAGAAGTGGCATTATGAGATGCAACAACAACTTGATCAACAACTGCATTCGTCTGTTTATTAATCTTGATGTAGTTGTTAGGTTTCTTAA
Organism: Thuja plicata; assembly: GCA_018584345.1. Classification (NCBI taxonomy): domain Eukaryota; kingdom Viridiplantae; phylum Streptophyta; class Pinopsida; order Cupressales; family Cupressaceae; genus Thuja; species Thuja plicata. The sequence goes on from MU223944.1 coordinate 1,010,132, forward strand.
ATTTATTAGGATTAGGAGAATTGTCACTCTTATCAACTGGAACAGGAGCCATTGGACTGTTGCTCTCAAATTGACTCACTTGTAATTGATAATGATGAAGTGCTACACAAAGTTGTTGGAAAGAGGTAAATTCAGAAAGTAGAATATTATCTCTAATATCCTTTTATAAATTTGCAATAAACATGTGTTGAATATAAATATCAGGAACATAATAAGAAATTTGAGCATACAAATGCTTAAATCTACCAATGAAATCAATCAATTTTTCCTTAATTTTTTGTTTACAATGCATTAAATTAGTTAAGGAAACTTGCGGACCAATGTTATTTTGAAATCGTTGAATGAAGGTATTAGTAAGTTTAGGAAAAGAGTCAATAGAGTAAGGAGGTAGAGAACAATACCATTGCAAAGCCTTATCATGAAAGGCTCTAGCAAACAGTTTAGCTAAAATCCTATGGTCATGAGCATAATCACTACAAAGGATTTGAAATGTTTTAACATGAGTAACATGATCGCCTTTACCATTGTAATTCTCAAGACGAGGCATATCAGCTTGTTGATGAACAATAGAACAAATAATGTCTAAGGATAAAGGACTACCCATGTCACATGTAGGAATGCTAAACTTGTATTGAGTTAAGGATGCAAGTTATTGTTGTAAAGATGACCCGGTTTGAGCCAAACTAATAATTGTGGAATCATTAGAAGACATAGGTGGCATAAAAATATTGGGAACACTAGGAAAAAAGTAGGAAGCAGTAGGAATGGAAGACACAGCTGGTGGAACACTTGGAACCATAGTTGGAAGGGGATTAGTATAAGTAAAAGGTACACTATGATATGAAGGTTGTGAGGTAGGTAGAGATATCGGTGGAACACTCACATGAATAGATGAAATTGGGAGAGATGTAGTCATCAAAGGGGGAGTATAAGTAGGATTTCTAGGTAAAGGAACAGAAGAAGGTTCCTCACTAGTGATAGGAGGAGTGAATCCTAGATCTTGAGCCTCTTGAGCTAAAGGTTTAAAATTCAAATGCACAAGATGAGTGATACCACACAAGAGATTAACACCTTGATCACTATCACGAAGGACTTTCTTAAGAGCCTCTTTAGCTTGGATAGAATCTTGATTATGGTTTTCTTGAATAAGCCAATTTCCCATTTTATCAAGTTCAGTTGAAAGTTTTTGCACTTGTTCAGGAGGAACTCTTAAAGCATCTTCCTCATCATGAGATGAGTGAGAAGAGTTATGCTCCATAGAAGGATTGGAATTGTGAGTATTCAAATTGTCATCTGGGATCCTAAGGAAAGGAGAGGAAGATTCAGGATCAAAGGAACCCATGAGTCTACGGGTTCTTCTAACTGGGATACTATAAGTAGGACTAGAAGTGGTAAAGCTCATACACCAATGCAATGCAAATGAACTAATTTTGAAAACAAAGAGCTTGATTTTAATTTTTGAAATGGAAATGCAAGAAAATAAAAGAAAGCTAATCTAATATTCATGCAAGATCTAACATAAAAGATGTAAATCTAACACCAAAAAGAAAGAGTTGTCTATCGTGGGTTCACCAAAATGGAAGATCTAAAATGAAAGATCTATAGATGTGGATCATTTAACATAAAAGACATTACATTTGAATATGTCATGGGGGTAAATAAGATGCTCTCCTTCTATCCTTAGATATGCAAATGAAAGATCCAAATTGATTAACCCAAAATGAAGGATCAATGCATAAGTGAATCAATCATTTGGAAACAAGAATGAAGAAGGAAGATCTGAAGTACCCGTTTTGTTGATTTGATTGTGAAATATATTTAGATAGATTGAAAATCTTAATTGAAATGATTAGGAGAAATGTACTAACCTTGAATGTTTTAGATATGAATAATTCTATTTTCTGAAGCTTGTGTTGAGTTTCTAGAAAATCCAAGGCTGGATTTGGAATAGAAACATAGAAACAAACAAAACCCAGAAATATTTTCCATTCTGAGACAATTTTGATTTGCACCCTCAAGTCAATGTCACCATTGGCTAGAATTTTTGATTATGCCCTAGAGCAGAATTGACCTAAAAAGTCTCAGACTAAAATTCTTCTTTTGGATCCCGGAAGTTTGTTGAAAAGGGTATCTGAATCTTTGTCCCAATCTGTTGTTCAAAACCTGTACCTACAAGAAAAAAGGTTTGTTTGTTGGGGGGAGGGGTTTGCCTTGGTCAAACCCCAGTTTTGGAATTAACCTCAAATATGTAATTGAAATTACAGAAATAAACAAAGTAAATGAAACAATTCACCTTGCTCATGTAAAAGTCCTTGTGGAGGATTTGAATCCTTGAACCCACAAGTACAAATGCACCAAAAGGATGTAGAATGTAGGATGTCTTCAATCAATTTCTTGTATATCTTCAACACCAATCTTGAATGGGTTCTTGAATTGGAAGAGGCTTGGAGGAATGTGGATGGATAAATCTTCAACAAGGGAGCTCCATGGAGCTTGAATCCTCCAATGGCCACCAATGGATCTCCTTGATAAAAATGAGTGCTTGAGAAGTGCTTGAGAATGGATGAATGTTTCAATGGATATGTGGCTTGCTTCAAATCTTGCTTCTTCACCTTTGGAATTCGCTCTTCAAATCTTGAGCTCTTGCAATTATCAAGTCTTAGATTGTTCTTGCTTGTGGATAATGATGGTTAGAGAAAAGGAGAAGAGAAGGCTTCCTTTTATATGAAACTAGGGCACAATCTTATAGAGAGGCCAACATAGGAGAATTAAATTCCAATTGGACCCATGCCCCTAGAAGAGGACCTATATTAAATATAATTTAGGATTTGTTGTTCTGAAGACCGAAACAACAGACCTAGAAGCGGGAATAAACTTTTTCCAAAGACTGACATCTGGAAACCTTGAGATTCTAAAATTTGAACCCTGGGCCTAGAAAAGGTCAATTGTGACCTAGGTCAAGGTCAAGTTTGAACTTGACCCAAAAAGGTTGACCTTGACCCTGAGGTCAAAGTCCTAGTTTCTCAGTCTGGGGTGCCAGAAATAGGTTGGAAAAAGTGGAAATGGGGCAGAACAGGGGGATAAAGCCAGATCAAAGTCAAGAACCAATTCAAGGAACTTGACATGACCCGAAACCACTTACTCAGAAGGATAAACCAGTCTACCATGGAAGTGCTTCCATTTTTCTGACTATACATCAGTAAAAGGCCGAAGCTTGTATATTATACTAAAATTTTGAATTGTAAATGTTTCCATTCACTGCGAGCACTGGTAGGAAAGAATGGAGAAGAAAACCTCTAGTCTTTCTCGGGACCCAAGGTCCAGATTACTAAGCACACTGTATAATTTATGAGGGTTTTCCATCAATTACAAAATATTATGAAGGCATACCTTCATTTACATAGTTTTAGGGACAATCCCTTAATCACTTTTCTTGAATGTTGTTACATAAACTTACATATAATAATTGTGTCAGTGAACGCCATTGGTTACAAACTTTCAAGCTTGTTCCATCTTTCTTTATCCTTTATTGCGATCTTTGTATCTTGTTTCCATTATCTATTTCCTACATACATATCACCACTAAAGAAAACCATATCTAAAAGCAATTTTATTTAGTTAGTCGTATTACAATAGATCAGAAGAGTAAATATGTCTTTGGTTAGTTTATTTAGTAGCCTAGAATTCATAATTCATAGTAATAGAGTCTTTATCTTATTTTCATTTTACATTCTCTGGATACATATTATTATTCTTTCCGTAAGCTAAGCTTGTTATTTTCTCATATTCCACATTTTTATATTAGTGAAGAAAGAAGAAATTAGAGTTACGATGCCCTTCATTAATTTCATCAAATTTAGAGTGCTTTATCCCATTCTTAGAATAAGTTATCCATATATAATTTATGTTTCTACCTGCTAATATAATTAAATGAGTAACTAGAGAATTCTTTGAAAGAGAAAATTTCTAATAATATATAGATCAATAAATATACAATGAAATGTCTAACTACTGATTTATATGTATATAGATATTTGAATATATATATATATATATATATGAAATGTCTAACTACTGATATATATATATATATATATATATATATATATATATATATAATCATAAATACATATGTTCATATATATAAAAACCTATATATATAAATATCAGTATACTAGACAGCTCAAACAGATAGAATGCAGCTCGTTAATCTATAAAAAGCCTAATTAACTATGACAAGAAAAAAAAAAACTAGTCTATATGAAGCAATGTTAAGCCAAATTTTCAAACAAGAAGAAGGATAAGAAGGGGAGAAAATATCTTACCAGGTTTGAGGCTATGGAGGATAGGAAGGCAAAATGAGAGTTGTGTTGTAGCATCTTATTCTGAAATCAACACAGAGCATTTTCTGTGTAGACTTCAAGATAAGAGATGCCACAACATTACAACCTCTGATAAATGAAAACTAAAAATCATATTAATAGTGATGAGAAAAAAGATAAAGAGAATACTACTTAATGGAGCAGCCCAAGATATAAAGGTAACTTGAAGATATGTAAACTGTATCTTTAGATGAGTTGTTAATAGCTCCTATGATAAAGACCTATAGGCAATTAATGAAAGAAGGAAAAAAAAGACTAAACGAAGTAACCATGGGGAAGGAAAAAGTCTAGCAATAAAACTACGCCAGAAGCCAATAAGATATAGACATGAAAAAAAAAATTAAAATAGGTTAATCCTTACCTAAACAGTAGAGGGGAAGGGTTAAATGTGTAATCTATACACAAACAATGTCAGGAATCTAATCAGTGAAACTAATTAAGGGAAAATTATAGAATCATACTGCTCCA
>MU223944.1:1029061-1068070 GCA_018584345.1 Thuja plicata
TATATATATATATATATATATATCTTATCTCTTAACCAAGTCGGCTCTCTTAACCAAATATTACTTTGTCAGATCTCAATACAAAATACATTTAATAAAACAAAAATAAAACAAAAAGTCGACGCTCTTACATAATCAAAGTATAGGTTATCAACAACCATAATCTAACTTCGATTTCCAGAAGTCCATGTCATACTCTCTGAATCATCGCTTCTGTCCAACTGCTTTGTATCATTGTTCTAATGTTGTCTGTATGTCTTCTAATCTCTCTAACTTGTTGTAATCATTACAAAACCAAAATAGATCTTAGGTGGAGGTCACATATACCTCATACTATCTTCCTCTTAGCTCTCTTTCCATAATTCATCGATATCAATCTTCGATACCCAAAATACCTATGTAACTCTGCTTGTGTACTTAGTTTATTTTAGAGTCATCAAAACACAACTTCATAGGAATCGATCTGTAACCTAGGTGTGGTTCCATAAATGAAAACCAAAAGTGAGTCTCACCATGCAAAATATATCACTTACCAACAATCTCTCCCTTTGGCATTGATGACAACACTTAACAAAAAAATGACTAAGTATTCCAACAAACAGGCTTTCTTTCTCTATTTTGTTTTTCTCTTTTCTTCTCTTATATATTTTCTCCTTCTCCTTACGCATTTTACTCTTCTCTCTTCTCCTATTCATTTTTATTCTCTTCTCCCCCTTTGACAACAATGACAAAGGTGCATACAAAGTAATGAAATTTAGTGCTTGCTCACCAGTTTCAGAACATCTTGAAAGGAATCTTCCAAGATATTCACTTATGTACCCCATGACTTCAGAAATAGTTTACTAACATGAATTAGTCCTTTCAATGCAAATTATGTTGTCTCTGCTTCTTTCAACTCTATAGGCATAGAGTTATCCAATGAATCTGCAGTCTTCTCTATGTCTGATAAGTGTTCTTCAATTAAGGATAGCTTAGGAGTGATTAAACTCTTTAGCAAATTGAATCTAGTCAGTACTCTCTCTTTCTCATTATCCAATACATCTAATTTTGCCAAAATTCTTGTTACTTCCTTGTCTAATTTTGTTATAGATTGTGAAGATGTCTCACAACTGTCCATCATACTGTTCAAAGTTGCCCTTTCCTTGGCAATGATGTCTTCAATGTTCTGAACATGCCTGATAGGATTCATGCAGTAACTGGATAGCTTTCTTCCATGTCCAATGAAACTCTTAGCATTTTTAGTAGTGGTTTTGAAAATGCTCAAGTCCCATGAGTTGGAATTTCAAACTTTGGATAACTTCTTCTCTGAGTAGTTCTTCTCTGCCTTCTCCTCTACAATATTTATCAAACTCTCATAATATCCATCAAATTCATCAAGTGTTATCTTTAGGTTTTCAATGTTATCTTTGGGCTGGAAAACAATAGGTACTGGAAGAAATTTGTTCGCAGTATCAATTGCTCTGGTTATTACCTTAGCCTTTTTGTCTCCTTTTTGTTTTGATCTCTCCTTGGCTTTAGTAAGTGCAGTAAAATCCAATTTCACTAGCTCATCCTCACCCATGTAATCAACATCAACATCTGTTGTATTGTATTTTCTTTCCAAAAATTAAATAGAAGATGTGATTACCTCAGTTTTAGTCTCATCTTTTTCTTCCTATACTTTTTGTCCTTCTTCTTGTTCTGCTTCACTCTATTCTTTCTTCTGCTCTTCTCCCTCTTTCTGTTCTGCTTCCTCAGCAATTGTGGTTTCCATACTTTCTGCAAATGAGTCCTCATCTTTAGAGGTGTCAAGTGTTATTGGTACACCAGAAACATAGAAATCTGGTTGAGTATTAACTTCTCTCTTCTCATCACTTGCCTCAGCTATCTTCGAACTCTCTCCCATTCCTAAGTTTGTAGGCAACGTGGTTTTAGGAAGCGGAGTCTCCTCAGGAGTAGGATTCATCAATATTTTATCCATTTCTTTATGAGTCTCCTCAGTGATTTCATCATATCTTCTTTCCATGATTTTCAGTAGTATGATCTTAGTTCTCAGCAAAGGTTTCAATTCTTTGAGTATTCTATCCCTTTCTTGTAAATATATCATAGGTAGCATGTTGTCAATTTCTTGATTTCTGATTGTTTCATCCTCAATCTGTGCTAACTATTTCCTTGTCTCCAATCTCCCATATAAATCTTCAGGTACACTGCCCTCAATTTCTAATAGATTCTTCTTGAAAACAAGTAGATGATTAACCACAATATATTCAATCTTAAGTTTATCTTTTTCCTCATAACTATCATAGTATTTTTTTATTAAAACTAACTTCCCTTGCTCTATATCTCTCTTCTCTATCATACTCATGTCTGGCTTCCATAAGTGTTTCTCATTTGTAGTTTTCTTATCTTCTCTCTTAGTGTTTGGTTCCTTAGGTGATGTATGCCTACCAGATCTAGTTTTTACTCTAGGAGTAATCTTCTCAGCTTGCGATGTATGCTGTGATGTAGGAGGTGGACTATCTTCCATTACTACTTCAGGAGTGGGAAGGGCTTTAGTACTAGCACTTGCCAATCCAGAAGATCGCTCATCCATTTTTCTTTTCACTTCTTTCAATTCTTCCTCTGTTAGTCCTTCCTTTACACCACATTCATGCACAAGGTTATCAATTTTCCTTTTCCTCAGACCTCTAGTCTCTTCCTCTCTTACCTTAGCCAATTTATCCTCATAGTTCCCCATCTTTCTTCTAATGTGTCAATCTCAGATGAAATAACATGTTCAACTTGCAAAGTAAGTACCTCTAAACTTACCTCATATCTCATAGGATAACACCATTTCTTCCTTGGTGTTACTGCCTCAATGCATACACAATCAGTTTCAACCATGAAACATATTGTATCCTTGTACTTCTCAAATATTTCATTAGGTATCCTATATGTGTCTTTCATCTACCTCTGAAGGATTTTGATCATTCCAAATAATTCACCATCAACCCATGTTCTATTTTGTCCTGTATAACTTTGTGTGATCTGAATACAAGTAGGTATCCCTGATTTCCAAACACTAGGGTGTATGCCTAGGAGTTTGTGTTCAATGTAAATAAACATATGTACCAATAGTGAGCCAAATCTGAAGGTCTTCGTCCTGTCTTTCTTTACCAGTTTCACATTCTCAAGAAATTGGTGTGCTAACACTTCGCATAGGTTATATTTTACATTTTCTTTTATCATTCTCCATACCATCATGATAACTCCTGTAGATACCAAATTAGGTATACTGCTGTAGCAGAATTTATAGCCAAGTATCATAGCAATAAGTCTCACATCTTGCTGAAAGATGTCATTCACAGTCATTGCTCGCCTGTCCCATTTAGAGTGTGTTAGGGTTTTGACTTGCTTCTTCACATGTTTTTCTACAATAGGAATAATTCCAGTGTTTTCCAATCTAGTAATCTCATGAATCAAATCACTGAAAATCTTCACAGACTGCTCACCTATCCAAATGAACTGATCATGCACTCTGCTCAATAATATCTTGAACCATTCTTCTTCATCGAATCCATACAAATCTAGAATTTTCATAATACTCAACTAATCAATGTGTTTGTACTCATCTTTCATAATTCCTTTATCAATCATATGCTCCATCTCAGTACAAATATCATCAGTGCCTAGTATATCATACTTACAATGAATGTAAGCCCTAAAATCTTCTATGTGTAAAACTCTGTAGGGTGTTCAAGAAAATGCTCCTTCGGGATATTCTTCACAATATTTGAATGATGTTTCTTGAAATTATACCTAGGTCGATCTACAAAATCATAAATAATAGGTACATCCATAGCTAGATGGTGTAAATACCTCTTTCACGCTGAATTCTAAATTTTTCGCTTCAATCGATCACGCAAGGTAAATGTAGGATAGACTGAATCTCTCTTCTCTTTGATCTCCTTAGGTCGCTCTTTGTCAAATGGTGAAGAAATAGGTCTTCATATGGTGCTTTATACAATGTTTAAGTTATAAAAGTTCACTTCACCGAATAATTTTTAGTCGGTTGTAGATCTCACGATCAAAATATATGCGTTGGCTAATGTTGTGCTCTTAACTATATACTCCATGATGTCGTCCATGTTCATACCTAAGCTTGCATTAGCTCAATCCATAAGTTACGTGGTGGTATATATTCTGAGTTCTTTATCCAATGCTCCCCCTAAGGCCATTATCGGCCAATTAGCTCAATTCAGCTTTACTACCATCAAGCAAAGATCTAGTAGCATCTACTGTCTCTCTCTAAACCAATGTCTCACTTGTTTCTTTGATCTTCCATATCTTACCATTGTTGTTATCTTCTGCTTTCTTAAAATAATTGTCAAAATCATTCTTCAAATCTGCAACACTCTTACCAATATCATTTTCATTCTTCTAATTATTCATAGGAGGTGGTATTATTTTGTTGTTCACTCCATGATACCTGCAAAACTTCGCTATATGACCTAGATTATTGCATTTGTAACATATAGGAGGTCTTCTTTCTTGATTTACTTGCAGCTTATAGTACTTCACAATGTGTCCAATGTTACTACATTTGTAGCATGTAAGTTTCATTAAAGGTTATCTTCCATTATCTTGTCTATATCAAGATTGATTAGGTTTCCTACATTCTGCTTTCTTGTGCCCATATCCATGACAATTAAAACAATAGCCAAAAAAGATCTTTAAAGGGGCATTACCTCTGCAGTCTCTTTTCATGTCTCCAAACTTGTTACATCCAAAGCATCTACCTCTGAAAGGTCTGATCTGCTCTCTAAGTTTTTCAATAGTAGGCTTGTTAGCATCAATTTTTGCATCAGATTTCTCTTCCTGATTCTTTGAGCATTCAGCTTCATTGAAGCCAATACCAGACATATCACCTTTAGGTTTCTGTCTATTTCTTTGTTCATCGATCAAATCACTACTGGTGTGAAGTTTCTCAATGTGTTTCTTTGCGTCAACAAGTTCACCTTTTATCATCTGATTGTATTTCTCCAGTTCTAGATACTTGATTTTGTAGTTTTCATCCTCATTCTTCATTTGTTCTAATGCACTATTCAAGGTTTCTTCAATATTCTTCTTAGCATCCTTTTGTAACTGTATCTCTTTAGTCATAGCTTCATTCTCAAGTTTCAAAGTTTCATTTCTTTTTCAAGTTGCTTCATCTTATCTGAATTGTCTTTGTCTGAATCTTCCTTTATTTGAACCAAAAGATCATGTCTCTGAATTCTGGAAAGTTCAAGTTGTTCTCTAAGTTTTGTTATAAATTTCTAAGCTCTTCGCATGTTGAATCTCAGTTCTCCATTCTCTGCTTTTGCTTTATCAAGATCTTCAAGTGCAGCATCAAAGTTTTCTTGCAAACTATCCAAATCCATTATGATCTCCCTTAAGCTGTTAGACTTTCTCTCCAAGGGCCAAAAGCTCTGACACCAATTGTTAGTATTAGGTAATGCTGAGAGGGGGGGTGAATTAGTATTACAACACTTATTAAAACGTTTCAGCCAATTAAACATTAACCATATACTTGCAGAAATGAAAAGAACATAAGCAAATAACACAGTACTCATAACACCATAATTTGTTTTTGAGGAAACCGTGGCCAAGGGAAAACCCTGGTGGGGATGGTACCCACAAGTATGCACTAAAGTATAGTGTCATTGTTAGGAGACCTAACCCTGTTAGGAGCTGAATATTACATAATACTTTTCCTTGTTAAAGGTATACAACACCCTGTTAGGGGCCAACTGAGCTAGCAACTCTTACAAAGTAATTTTGTTTACAAAATGTTCTCAGTAATGAACAAACAAGAATTTCTAATGCTTAGATAGTTCCTATCATAGCTCATCAATGATCTCTTGTGATCCTTTGCTCTGTAATTCATATATCATATCATCTATCCAATCATCTCTCATCCAATATTTCTTCGCTCAACAAAAATTTCTCTATATATATATCTTATCTCTTAACCAAGTCGGCTCTCTTAACCAAATATTACTTAGTCGGCTATCAATACAAAATACATTTAATAAAACAAATATAAAATGCAAATTTGGCACTCTTACATAATCAAAGTATAGGTTATCAACAACCATAATCCAACTTTGATTGCCACGAGTCCATGTCATACTCTCTGAATCATCACTTCTGTCCAACTGCTCTGTATCACTACTCTGATGTTGTTTGTCTATATTCAAATCTCTCTAACTTGTTGTAATCATTACAAAAACAAAATCAATCTTAGGTGGAGGTCACATATACCTCATACTATCTTCTTCTAAACTCACTTTCCATAATTCATCGATCTCGATCTTCGATACCCAAAATACCTCTATAACTCTATACTGTACTTAGTCAATTTTAGAGTCATCAAAACTCAACTTCATAGGAATCGATCTGTAACCCAGATGTGTTTCCATAAATGACAACCAAAATTGAATCTCACCATGCAAAATAGATCACTTGCCAACAATATATATATATATATAATTCTCAATGTATATAATATTTTTTTATCATAAGTTTATATAATTCATGTTTGTATATATGAAATAACGAGAGCTATTCAATTGTGCCTATGCCTCCTAAATAATACTTTCAAAGTAATTTGACCAATATGGCCTTTCTTTATTCCAGAGGAAGTTTATGAAGGGAAGTTGGGGGGAGTGGTGGACATTCTTCCACTCCAATTGATGTAGTATTTGGCCTAATGGTTAAAATGTGAACAAGAATCTAAGGTCAGTTGTAATTATTTGGCCTTTATAATTATTTAATCAAAGTAACATTTTCCCCATCAACACCTAAGTTAGCTAATGCATCTGCCTCTTTGTTTCCTTCATGATAGATGTGGTCAAATCTTGTTTCCTCAAATCTATCCACCAGGTCTAATACCTCTTCAAGCTTTGAATTTAAGATCCAATTTAGGGTACTTCTTTTCCTCATGGAATTTAGAATAATTTGAGAATCTCCTTCAATTACTAACTTATGTATTCCTCTCCTTAAACTTAACTTAAGACCTTCATTTAGAGCTTCAAGTTCAGCAAGGTTATTTGAGGAGATGCCTAAGGGTTTGGCCCTTTTAACCACCCATTCACCCAATTCATTCCTAATAATGCATCCTAGACCCGCTTTTCTAGGGTTTCCTCATGAAGTGCCATCAAAATTCATTTTCATCCACCCACTTGGGGGAGGTTTCCATTCACATAGGGACCTAGATAACTTATTAGATTTTGAGTACGTCAATTATGAATTAATCAAACAGTTCCAATTCTTCTTAATGTCTGTGTCCTAGTCTGTGAATGATCCTTCTTCTTTGAAGGAATTCCTTAGGTGATTATTAGTTACTTCTATAATGCTTGCTTCAATTTTATTGATCAGTGTTTATCTATCCATCTTTGTATCTGCACATATCCTTCTATTATGTTATTTCCAAATTTCCCATACCAAAATAGACGGTGCAATCCTCCAAATCTTGCTATACACATTGGATCCATATTGAGGCCAACAAATCAAGAAATTCAAACAATTATCATTGAAGACAGAATTCCAATTTATCTTGTTACATAGCCATTTCCAACAATGATTAGAAAAAGGACAGTCATATAATAGATGCCCAATGGTTTCTGATGCAGATTTTCATAACATGCATCTTGATGGACCTTCAAAACCTAACTTGGATAATATGTCAGAGGTTAAAATTCTATCATGTAATGCCGCCCAAAGGAATATTCCTCCCTTTGGAAGGAAAGTCGGATCCCAACATAAATTGAGGGGGATATCTGCTTTATTCCAATCTTGAGAGTTAATGATAGTCTTATAACCTTTCTTAACACTATACTTACCATTTTTAGAAGCTCCCTAAATCAACCTATCATGCCTAGCTTTATGGTTAACTTTTCTTGATTGCGAATAATTTTCAAATGTGCTTAGCTCCTCCTGAGATAATGTAGTATACGATGCATTTTTGTATTACCAACCCTCCTGTGTTTCCTCTATATAGTCTTTGAAATGTATTCCCCAACATTGTTTTAAGGTGTATTTGATGTTGTTAGGAAGGTTTTCTCTATCTGGGGATGGGAGGCCATCCCAAGAGTCTTCCCAAAATAGGGCCTCATGACCATCACCAATGTCCCAAGTGAGGTTCATGATTAACTCTTTGTTTTGCATTATGAAATTCCAAATTTTTGAGCCTTTCGGTGGATTAATCATATGAAAAAGGGTTGAGGGGACCGAACTATTTAAATATTTTTGGTATAATATTTTATCCCATTTACTATCATTCTCCTGGAACATTCTCCACACAAATTTAGCTCCTATTTCTTTGTTCTGCAAATCAAGGTTTTTAATGCCTAAACCTCCAAACTCTTTTGGTCAACAAATATGATGCCTGGCCTGAATGTACCACTTTCGTCCGTTCAATCTTCCAACATTCATCCAGTGGTTCAAAACACACTTGATGGCTGGGAAGTTGAAAATGTCGTTGCTCTGCCTGCTGGATGGGAAAAAGCTTGGGGATCTTCCACTCCTATGGAAGAATGATTGTTTGTGTACTCAGTTGTACACCTGTGACACTGCATAGGCATTTTGGATACGCCTATTTTTGAAATCTTGTAATTAGGCTGTATGGCATAGGCATGTTTATTAGGCCTATTTTGAAATTTTGAAATTTTGTGATAATCAGCACACAGTATCATAGTCTAGTTTTGATCCCTACCATAATTTTGGGGATATTTCTGGGGGATATCTTTGTTCTAATGTATCATCCAACCAAAATTAGTGGGATGCATGTGTAAACCCAAATGTAAACATCGCCATATATCCTATTAGGATTCGTGGGTTCTCTAAGCAAACCCAAATGTAAAAATTGACATATTCTATAAATTGTATACGACTACGATCCTAGGGTTTCTTCCTAATTATTCCACGGGAGAGTCATTGAATCAGTATATATTAATAAAAATATGGTGGGCATCCCATTTTGGATTTAAAAAAAAAAACAAATATGATCCCATTTTATCATTGCCAATTTCTATTTATCTTCTGTGCCTTGCCAAAATAAATTCTTTAATTTTTGGTTTAATTGTTTTCCAACTTCTTTAGGAAGTGGTAGGCACGACATCTGATAAGTGGGGTTTGCTGATAGGACAACCTTGATCATTGTGGCTCTGCCGGCTTTTTTTAGATACTTCCCCTTCCAGCTCTCCAATTTTGATTCTAATTTGGATACTATGGTTTTCCATGATTTTCCCTCTTTTTGACCTTTTTCTAAATGAATCCCCAAATATTTACAAGGAAAAGCACCTTTGTTAAATCCCATTATATTGCAAATATTTCTCTCTAAATCCGGCAAAGTATTAAGGAAGAAAATTTCAGACTTCTCTGCATTTACTTCATGACCAGATGCATTTGAGTATGAATTAATGATTTTTTTAAATTGGTGTGTCTCAGTACTCGAGGCTTCTCCTGGTAATATAGTGTCATCTACAAATTTTTGGTGAGTGACATTTTCTACCTCATCGGTCACTTTTACCCCTTTAATTTTCCTTTCTAATTGAGCTAATTTAATTGCCCTCCCAAAAGCGTCAGCCATTATTATAAAGAGAAAGGGAGAAACGGGATCCCCTTGTCAGATTCCTCTTGATGTATTAAAAAAGACTTTAGGTGATCCATTTATTAAAATTGAAAAATTTGGGGTCGATATACAATGAAATATTAAATTAACCCATTGATGAGAGAAACCAAATGCACGCATAGTTTTGCATAAGAATCTCCAATCAACCTTATCGTATGCTTTACGAATATCTAATTTCATCAACATACAAGGGTACTTGTTTGTTTGTGTTGAATGTATCAATTCCTGTATTATAATTATTTCGTCATATATTGATCTATTAGGAACAAAACCTGTTTGTTCTTTTGATATGAGTTTATGAACTATATTTTTAAGTCTATTTGCCAGGGCTTTGGAGAGAATCTTGTATATGGTGTTGCAAAGTGCAATAGATCTGAAATCTCTAGGGGAAATTGTGTCTATTTTTTTTGGAATTAGTGCTAAGAAGGTATTTTAATTTCTGTTAATAAAGTTCATGAGTTCCTAGTAGCTTCAATAGCTTCCCATAACTCCTTCCCAATGATGTCCCAACATTTTTGAAAGAAAAATGCCTGGAAGTCATCCGGGCCAGGAGATTTATCTGAATTTAGAGAAAAAAGGGCATCTTTGATTTCTTCCAAAGTAAATCTCTTGTTGAGGTTTTTATTGTCTTCGTCGTAATTATTCTAGGTATTGCCCTTAGCATTTCATTTTGAGCTACAAGATCTGAGAATTCATAGTTATTTAGAATTTTAGAATAGTATTTAACAAAAGTTTCTGCAATTTGTTTTGGACACTCGATATCTAAACCCATTTCGTCTCAGATTTTAGTGATTATGTTTATGTTGCACCTATTTAATTTACTGGTGTGGAAGAATTTAGTGTTTCTATCTCCTTTAAACCAAGTCTCTCTCGATTTTTGTTTCTAGAATATTTCTTCTTTTGATAAAATAGATTCTTGTTTATTTAATAATTCTTTTTCTTTATTATATTCTTTATCCTTCATTCCTTTTTTTATAATTTTTTAATTTAATTTTATGATATCTTCCTCATTTTCTAACTTTTCCTTAAATATGTTTTTAAAACTTTCATTGTTACATTTAATTATTTTTTCATTTAATCTTTTAGTTTTGCAACAAAACACAACATTCTAGATCCTTCAAATGTCTCTTCTTCCCACCACTGTTTAAATTTCTCCATAAAATGCTTATCCAAGAACCACATGTTTTCACATTTAAAGGAACACCTAATTGGTTTTTGTTGTTCCTTTAATTCAAGTAGTATGGGGTAGTGATCCGATCCAGCATATGGTAATATTGTTGTTGTAATTGACATGTTTATTGTACAGATATCACCTCTAATAAAAAATCTATCTAGTCTCTCTGCAATATAGAAATATCCTTTCCTTCTATTATTCCATGTATACAATCCATTTGATGTTGGAATGTCCAAGAGAGAGTTTCCCATGATCCAATTTTTGAAATCTGTTGTAGCTTGTGATTCTGTTTGAATACCATTGGTTTTTTCATTGATGGTTTATATTGCATTAAAGTTCCCCCCCCCCCCTATATAAAAACTTACTGAGGTTCCATATTCATATAATTACTTATCTCTATCCAAACACCAAGTTTTTCTACTATTGGTGTGGGACTGTAAAGATAAAAATGGAGGGTCTTTAGATAGGGTTTTGAACAATGGAGATTTGCATGTAAAAGAGACCCTATGCCTCCATTAATTATCTTACATTTAATTTGTAATTGATAAGGAATGTAGAACTGGAAATGTTTGTAAAGGAAAATGGAATAAAATACATACCTCTAAAAAAGAACCTGCTAAAAAACCTGTCGGTCTCAGAAACTATTGATTTCTGATATCTTGAACCAAAACTATGAGATCAACAAAACCCATAAATATATTTCCGATGTGGCTCAGTTTCAATTTTGACCCTCAAGTCAATGTCACCTTTGACCCAAAATTTCTGATTTTGACCCTAAATAAAATGTCGATTCTAACCCAGAAATGAATGTTGATTCTGACCCAGAATCTATGATTTTGACATGCACAGTCCAACAAAAATTTTGTTTCCAGATCCTAATATTTTGCCGAAAAGGGTATCTAAATCTGCACTCCAACTCACTATTCTGAACCTGTCCCTACAAGAAAATGGTTTATTTTTTGGGGGAGGGGTTTGCCTTCGTTAAACACCAGTTTTGAAATTAACCTTAAAATATAATTGAAATTGCATAAATAAAACAAAGTAAATGAACAAGTTCACCTTGCTTGTATGGAAACCCTTGTGGCAGATTCCAATCCATAGATCCACAAGTATGTATACACCAAATGGATGTAGAATGTAGAATATATAATGTAGAATGTAGGATTTCTCAAATCAATTGCTTCTAGATCTTCAACACCAATCTTGAATGGATCTTGGAATAGGAAGAGGCTTGGAGGAATGTGGATGGAGAAATCTTCAACAAGAGGGCTCCATAGAGCTTGAATCCTTCAATAACTACCAATAGATCTCCTTGATGAATTGAATGCTTGAAAGTGCTTGAATTCTTGGATGCTTGATAGTATATAAATGCTTCAATAGATATTTATCTAGAGAGGCCTACATAGGAGAATTAAATTCCATTTAGACCTATATCCCTATAATTGGACCTATATTAAATATAATTTCAAGATTTGTTTCCTCGAAGACCGAAACAGGCGACCCAGAAGCGAGAATTAAATCTTTATGAAGCCCGACATCCAGAAAATTTGGGATCCTAAAATTTGGACCCTGGGTCAAGGTCAGGGTCAACCTTGACCTAGGTCAGGGTCAAGGTTGACCTTGACCTAGGTCAGGGTTGAGGTTGACCTTGACCTAAAAGTTCAACCTTAACCCTGAGGTCAAAAATCTCAGTTTTGCAGTTTAGGATGCTAGAAACAGGCTGGAGAAAAGTGGGACATGGGGCAGAACAGGGGGGAAAGCTAGATCCAAGTCAAAGACCCATTCAAGGTGCTTGAAATGAACCCAAACCACTTACTCGGAAGGCTAAACCAGTCCACAATGGAAGTGCTTCCATTTTCCAACTATACATTTAGCCCCCACTTTACAAAGAGTATGGATTCGATGCAAACTCTTGGTAAAGGAGAACATGAAGAAAAGATAATATTATTGAAATAAAAAGGGACAAAGGAATCCTCAAGCCCCCAAGGACTTAAGTTTTGATCAACCCTATTATCACGCTAAGATAGATATCACCAGTTAAAGAGAAAAAGAGAGAGGGTGTGATTACCTCGCCTAGTAAGATGTGTGTATCTCACTGTGAACCACAAAAAGGATAGGATGCCCCACAAAGAAAGAACTTACTAATCACCCCATAAATTTGTGGGCCTTCTAGCAGCTTTTTGCATGTATGTAGTGCGTCTTCTGATGGCTTTTATGAAGCGCCCATGGATCCATATCCTCATATCACCATGGAATACATTTGTAAAATGCATCTCTTCAGGATTTAGCAACTTATGTGCGTTACATTCCAAGGATTTAGCATATTGAATTGTAATTGAATGCGTATCTCTTCAGGATTTAGCAACTTATGTGCATTACCTTTAGAGGATTTAGCATGCTATAAAACAAAAGGTTAGAACAAAAATGCAAATATAGAACGAGGGAGACCGTATATATGCCCCTTCCTTAAGATGGAAAAATACATACTATTTTGACATGTTAAGGAAAGATAAGAACAAGGATTATACCTTCATTAGAAACATCAAGACAATATCCATAGACAACACCCAGTCCAAGCCAAGAAGGTCACAACTCCTATGAGGCCATGGAAGGGACGAATGCAAAGAGATATCATGCAAGAAGTGAAAAAGTAACCCTTGTGAGGGATAGCACATGATTTAGTTTCCAAGGTGAGAGATTTATCAACCATGGAAACCCAATGTCAAACAACAAAATAGGTTATAATCAAGGACATAGATCCTCAATGCAAACCAAAATTTTCATGCATGATTGGATATCACATAATAGATAGATACTGCTTAACCAAGGGAAAAGTGGATCCTGAAAAGACATAAAATAAGCAGATGACATCCTTTCCCCCTAAGCATAGGAACAATGATGAAAGGGGACCTATTATATTGCTCACAACACTATGCAAGACAACGAGCCCCCAAATATTAGGCCAACATTTTTTACATAAGGTGGAGCTCCATAATAAGAACATAAATATTATTTAGAGAAAACAGGATTGAAGTATAACTCATTGCCACATGTTAAATAAATAACTTTACTATCAATGAGCTGCCTAATATTATAATGTAAAGCTTGAAATTCATTAGTAGAGTGATCATGAAATCTATGATACAAACAAAAATGAAAAGTCTTCAAAGTGTGGACTACGTTTCTTTTTGAGTTTGGGTCTAGTAATCATCTTAGCACGAAGGAGTTTAGGCAAAAGAACTTCTTGGTCAAATTCTTGCATAGGTTCATCGTGTGTTGAAGTGTTATTTGAGATGTTGGTAAAATTGATGTATTGTTGAGGATTAAATCCCAATCCATAAGAACTCTCATGCCCCCCATTTTGTAAGGGCATTTGAATTCCCTGTTTATGCTTACCACATCCTTGACCATGGAATCCTTGTTTAACTAGTAAATGATAACCATGACCATAACAAGAAGCCATATCAAAAGGAGTCAACGGAACTTCAGTAGTAACTATGTCATCATTAGTAGGTTTGACAGATTCATAGTGGGTAGAAGCAGCGACAAATTTATTACGAAGGGCACTAGAATTAGAAGCAAAAGCTCGTTGTTCAAACTCTCTTTTTTGCTTCATAAAATCAAGATTAGAAGCCTTATACTCTCAAATAAAGGTAGGATTAAAATCCAAGGTTCCCCAATCATCTCTAGGAGGAGCATTAGAGGAAGAAGGATTACTATTAGGAATAGGAATATTGTGGGTTTGAATATTCAAACAAGGATTTGGTGCATCATCCGCATGAAGTGTATACACTATGTTGTTGTGAATAAACTTGACATTACAGTGAGGGTAGAAGGAACAACATGAATCTCATGCAACCAAGGTCTACCCAAAAGGAGATTATAATTAAGAGGTCTAGGCATAACATGAAAATGATTATTCAGGATGACCAGACCTACTTTGATAGGTAAGGTAATGATGCCCAATGTGTTCTTATCAATGTCATCAAAGCCACATATAGGATTATTATCATGTTGAATAGTTGAAAGATCGGCTTTAATCGCTTTGAGCATGTCCATGCTACAAATATTAAGCCCAGATCCATTATAAATCAAGGTCCTACGAATGGTACTCTTATTGATAGTAACAACAACCATAAGAGCATCATATTGATTCTGAACTTCTTTAGATGGTAAATCCTTTTGAGTGAATACAATTTCAAGAGGACCCAGGGTAGCATGCATGCATTGTAAGAAGGCATTGATATTCTCTTGATTAGGAGATGAAGTGGGAAGAGTTTCTAGATATTTTTGCAAGGATTCATGGTAGGTAGGTGAAGTTTGAAGAAGATCCCATAAAGATATCTTAGCGGGAGTAGCACATAATTCTTCAACTAATTCATACTCCTTGAAGGAATAAGGTGACCTAGGTGCTTGAGGAAGCACAAGTTGAGAAGGAGGTAAAGAATTAGGAACCACCAGATTAGGTTGAGGGTTATTCCTTGTACGATAAGCATGTGAAATGAAATCCATTTTATCAAAGAAATCCAAAGGATCTCTCAGTTTACCCTTGAAAGTAATGCGAGGACAACCTTTAATATTCAACAAGGGTTTTGGATAAACCATGTTAGTTGTCTCAACACTGTGGATAGATTCAAAAGAAGGATGTAAAGAAGACATCCTAGGAGGAGATGAGGAAAGATCTTGATTCTCCATAAGATCATCACTAAGAGGGATAGCATGAAGGGAATTCATATCATTCTCCACTAATGCCTCATCACTAGAAGGAATCCCAAATGGAGGTAAAGCATCTATAATGTCTTCTTCTTTCTCTAAAATGTCTGCATAAGGGGAGTGTGTTTTAGAAAAAGAGTCACCATCATGTATGAATATGTCATCCATTAATAAATCACCCTCTTGTATCAAAGCATCTTCACAAGGAGGGGATAAATCAATGTCTTTATCCAAGGGTTCATCCCAAAAAGTAGAATCATCCACAATAGCTTCATGAGGAAGAGAGTAATCAACATCCAAATACAAAGGTTCATCCCAAATAGGAAGATTATCCACAATAGCTTCATGGGGAAGAGAGTAATCAACATCCAAATCTAAAGGTTCATACCAAATAGGAAGATTATCATCCCTATCAATAAAGTACCTTGTAGGAGTGCCATAAATCACATAAGATTGATCCCTAAAGGGGAAATAAGGTAAATTATATTCTAAATTAGGCTCATAGAAAAGACATATATTAGGAGAAGGATTAACATCAATCCTCAACTCATCTCCATAAAGAGAAAGATTAAAGTCATCTTCTTGCTCTAATATATCCTTACAAGGTAATACAAGAGAGGACAAATCAACATCACACGCACTAAATGAAGTCTTTCTAGGTGTATCAATATTGTAAATAGTGGAACATGAAGGTAACCATGCACACACCCTATGGTAAAGGTCAATTGAAGATGTTGTAGAGGAGGATGAAATAGGAATAGGATCCATTGAGATCTTATTAGAACATTTTTCACCCTCACTTCCATGTACCTCATTAGGGGATCTATCCTCTTTAGCAACAAAAGCCTCATCATAGTATTCAAAAATAAAATCATACATGTTGAACACAAAGTAACATTACAAGCATGAAAAATGTAAATGTTTTTGTATTTTTAAAGAAATTTGTGATTTTTATTTATTTTTGACATATAAATGCAAGCGCATAAAAGAAATCTACTTTTATATGCATGTAAGACCTAACATAAAATACAAATCTAACACCGAAAAGAAAGAGTTGTTTATCATGGGTTCACCAAAATGTAAAGATAAAAATGGAGGGTCTTTAGATAGGGTTTTGAACAATGGATATTTGCATGTAAAAGAGACCCTATGTCTCCATTAATCATCTTACATTTAATTTGTAATTGATAAGGACTGTAGATCTGGAAGTGTTTGTAAAGGAAAATGGAATAAAATACATACTTCCATAAAAGAACTTGTTGAAAAACCTGTCAAACGGTCTAAAAAACTGTTGATTTCTGAGATCCTAAACCAAAACTGTGAGATCTACAAAACCCAGAATTCTTTTTTTGATCTGGCTCAGTTCCGATTTTGACCCTCAAGTCAATGTCACATTTGACTCAAAATTTCTGATTCTGACCCAGAAGTTCTGATTCTAATCTAGAACAAAAAATTTATTCTGACCTAGAAATGAATGTCGATTCTGACCCAACAAATTTTATTTTGACCAGCACAGTCTGACAGAAATTTTGTTTCTAGATCCCGATATTTTATCGAAAAGGGTATCCAAATCTGCACTCCAACTCGTTGTTCTGAACCTGTCCCTGCAAGAAAAATGGTTTGTTAGTTGAGGGGGGAGGGGTTTTTCTTGGTCAAACCCCAGTTTTTGAATTAACCTTAAAATATAATTAAAATTGCATAAATAAAACAAAGTAAATAAACAAATTCACCTTGCTTGTATGGAAACCCTTGTGGTGGATTTGAATCCATGGATCCACAAGTATGTATGCATCAAATGGATGTAGAATGTAGAATGTAGAATGTAGAATGTAGAATGTAGAATGTAGGATGTCTCAAATCAATTTCTTGTATATCTTCAACACCATTCTTGAATGGATCTTGGAATAGGAAGAGGCTTGGAGGAATGTGGATGGAGAAATCTTCAATAAGAGGGCTCCATAGAGATTGAATCCTTCTATGGCTACCAATGGATCTCCTTGATGAATTGAATGCTTGAAATTGCTTTAATGCTTGGATGCTTGAGAGTAGATGAATTATTCAATAAATATTTAGCTTGCTTAAAATCTTTCTTCTTAGCTTGTCCTTCACACTTAGATTTCACTTCTTCAAGTCTTAGAGAAAATGAGAGAAGGCTTCCTTATATACAAATCTAGGGAAGAATATTATAGAGAGGCCTACATAGGAGAATTAAATTCCATTCAGACCTATATCCCTAGAAGTGGACCCATATTAAATATAATTTCAAGATTCGTTGCCTCGAAGACCGAAACAGTCGACCCGGAAGCAAGAATTAAATATTTTTGAAGCCCGACATCTGAAAACTTTGGGATCCTGAAATTTGGACCCTGGGTCAAGGTTGGGGTCGAACTTGACCTAGGTCAAGGTTGAGGTCAAACTTGACCTAGGTCAGGTTTGAGGTCGACCTTGACCTAGGTCAGGTTCGAGGTTGACCTTGACCCTGAGGTCAAAAATCTCAGTTTTGCAGTTTAGGATGCCAGAAATAGGCCGGAGAAAAGTGGGACATGGGGCAGAACAGGGGGAAAGCCAGATCCAAGTCAGAGACCCATTTAAGGTGCTTGACATGACCTCAAACAAATTTCTCAGAAGGATAAACCTGTCCACAATGGAAGTGCTTCCATTTTCTGACTATACGGGGACCATAAACGTTAATTAAGTTAAATTCGATATTACTTCTAAAGTTTTTGATCTTCCTTGCCATCCAGTTGTTAATAGCTGTAATCAAAGTAAAGTCTACCTTTCTAGGATACCAAATAATACCCAGTCCCCCAGATTCTCCCAAAGATTCTATAAATTCACATTTTGAATATCCCAATTTCTTTTTAATCTTTTCCCCTTCTTCCTTATTAAGTTTTCTTTCCTGTATTAGATTAATTTTTGAGTCAAAGAGAGTCAAATTGTGCTTAAAGGAGTGCTTCTTGTTAGGGGTATTTAAGCCCCTAACATTCCACAATGAGATCTTCATATTTCTATGGGAAGGAACTTCCCCTTCCCAGCTTTAAGTATGTCACTGATTTTAGTTTGATTCTCATCCTTGCCTATAGCTGTTCTTAGTTCCACAAGAATCTTTCTTCCTCTTTTCTTGTTGATCTTACCATAGTTAGGTTCGTCTATACCCTTCAAATTTATTGATATACCTAAACAATATTGATGGTTTTGAGCATTAATAATGCTCGTTGCTATCTCTTCATCCTCTTTTTCTTGTTCCTCATTTCTTATTTCTTCCATTATTATTTTTCTTAAATGTTGATTATGACTTCCTTCATTCGAATTCATCTTGAGTTCCTCAATGTATTTTTCTATTCTTTCACTATCAGAGCTCTGGATTAGAAACCAATCTTTTGGTTCTTGAATCCCAAATTCTTCCCAAGACTAAGGATCACTCATGAATTTATGTTCTTACTCTTCTAAGTTACTGTGCATCCCACTCATAAGGATTGAATTTACTTCTATTGGAATATTCACTATTTTTATTCCCTTTTATGTATCAATAGCCTGCAGGGTGTCCACTTCGATGTCTTGAAATATCATTTTTCCATTGATTGGTGTTTGCCAAAATTTGAAGTAGTTTTGCTTTTTGATAGTTGGGGAACTTAAGGGGGACAATATGTCCATCTATTCAACAGTTGTCTCAGCTAAGTATGCCTTAGTCACCCCTTGAATTGGGCTAATTAACTATTCCTTCTTCTTTTCCTTGTCATTATTTCTGTCCTTATTCTCTGTTCTTTCTTCAATATGTGAGTTATCATGGGCAGACCAGGGAGTCTGAATGCCAGCTGAATATTTGTTTGAGTCTAGAAGGGCTAGATCAAGGGAAATTTTCCTATAATTATTGGGATCTAGATGGGAATGAATCTGTTTTACCAATGTGTGATGCTGATAAACAATGATACTTCTATGTTTGTCTGTTTCTCCCATATTTTTAGTTGAATGGCCAACCTCTTTATCTAGTTGTGTTTCAAAAGGTACCTAACCCCTTTCTAGAAAATTAGTAGCCATGTCATTTACCTTTTCCACAGTCCCAACCATATAGTCTTTGTGGGCTTCATCCCAGATGAATAGTTGATCACCAATTTCATTATGTATCGAAAGAAGGTCATTAATAAGCTTCCCATGAATTCCCAAATTAACGTCAATATCATTGATAAATAGATCTTGGAACATGCATTGATCACATTGTTGAGATCTTGTTTCATTCTCTATGAATTCCTCTTCCATATTTTCCTTGGATGTGATTGTACTATTGTTATCTGTTATCTCTTCCTTTTCCTTGATTTGAGAAGAATATTTATCTATCAAGTTTTTGTAATCAAGAGGTAAATTGTCTAAAATATCTACAGATTCTCCTTCTTCTATGACAATCTCCTTGGACCTTATAATACGAGGGTTTTGAGGAAGAGGATACATAAACTTGTCTAGTTTATCTGTAATGTTGAATACCAGATTTGTATGTTGTATTTGTTCCATATCCCCCTCACCACTATTGTGATTCTGAATTGTCTTATTATGATTGCTTCCTGAGGGAGAATGATATTTTTCTTCTATGATCTCACCATCTTCAATGTCTAGGTTATTACTACTTAATTTATTTGGAGAATTACAATTCTGGTCTAAATTGATGTTTGTATTAATTTGATTATCATTTGTTAAAAAATCTTGATTATAGTAAATTAATGAGGGAAACCATTCCTCCAAATTTGAATTCGTATGGGTATGTATTTTATTGGTTTTAAGAATCCCCTATTTATAATTCTTATTAAGAAGGGTGATATTGTTTATCTTCCTTCATATTTTGTATATTGAATGTTATATATCGATTTGTTAGTAATTATTTTGATACTATCTTTATCCTTTAAACCAGGAAACATTCTAATTAATAGCTTGACTTCCTTCTTATCATTATGTTGTATATCTACTCCTAAATAATCTCCTAAGGATGAACCTATTCTTTCTAGAAAATGCAAATGTAAACTTTCTACAGGAAGCTCATGAATAGAGATCCATGTGGGAAAATTCATAGAGCTGGCTACTTGTTCATTGATGTTTGGTTGCCAAGGAAAGAAATTAATATTGAAGCCTTTATAAAAGCATAAAGGGGACTGTAAGAGATCTATTTTATCTACTTCCTTTTTGCAATGGAGATAAACTAAACATGAAGTTAGGGATAGGATACTTATCTGTGACCAGTGGAATGAATTTAACCATTTGCCAAGATTAGGGTTTCTATTTTTTGGTCCATTCCAATATGTGTAAACCCCATGAGTATAACATTATTCCCATCTATTTTAACTAATGGTGTTGCTTATAATAATGATATTTCTGAACCGATGCTCAGAAAATCTAGATTCGAATTTGCTGCCTGGTTTAGCCGAAGTAGCTACATAATTGTAGTTTAAGAGTTGTTTGTTCAGTGCCCTATCCTTAGAGGAATCAGAAAGACATGGGTCTCCTTTTCCTATTGAATATATGTCTCCAAAGCCCCAAAATGTTTGTGGCTTTTTTTTGTCCGTGATAAAGATGGATCTGAGAGGCGACTTCTGTATTTGATTCTGAGATGGAACAACTTGTTTCCCTAATACCTTCTGCGTTGTTGGTCTTGGTCTTTCTTCATTCTCTTTTTGTTTGTTGATTGAGCCACCTTTTTTACGCTTGTATGGAGGGATATAAATTCTTTCTCTTAATCCCATGGTGTCATCGTGTCGAAGAGCAGCCGGAGAAGATTCTTCCCTTGATGCCTTCACTGGATTAATGGACGGACAAAAATGAGGGGGAAAATACAGAGAGGACTAAGATTTCTCACCAATCTTATTGAAATCTAAGGGCTTAAACATGTTGCCAAGGGGTAAGGGAAAGAGGGGGGCCTGAGCGGATCTAGAAAGCCATTTAAGTTTGTTTCTAGATTGATGAGCCCTCCTGGCATTTTGACGGTGAGTGGGAATCCACATACTTTCCTTTTGGAGATCTGCAGTCTGAACATCGACCGACAACTCCCGTGGAAGTACCCTAAGTAAAACCCTAGGGGAAGAGAGCCTCTGAGTTCCAGTGAAGGACATGTCTGGAAGAGCATCACGCGAATAGGAGGGAGGAATTTTTTTTTCCCAAGAACAACCTTTCTTGCATATTTTGTCTTAGCATAATAGCTTAATTGAGAGTCTAATGAATCTACAGTGCAGAAGTGATTTCTCGCAGAGCAGAGCAGAGCCATTTTTTGCAAACGTAATGTATTTTTATTTATGACTTTGATTTTTTATTTTAGATAATATATTTGAGTGTATAAGTATTGACACATTTTTATTTCATAAATTAATGTTTGGTTTTGTTATTTGTATTAAATTATTTTTCATATTTTTGTTTGTAACATTTTTATTCCACAAATCTTGGTGCACAATGAATGTAACTTGTGTACTAGTGTCCAATAATAGTGAAAGGTGTTGTCATAACCCATCTAGAGAAAATAAAAGTTTGTCAAATATCAATGATTAGATCTTTTAAGCTCATCCTTGTCTACGCTACCAACTGCAAGCCATGGGTATATTCTTCGACATAGTATTTGTGTATAGATAGATATGTGAGAATGAGACTGAGTCAAACACCCACCTACCTTCCAGATGTTAAAATATAATGATAAAAGAAATGAGCACAAGAGAGAATTAGACTGAGTCACATGGCGACTTTTCTAAAAGCTTTCGCCCAGCTACATAGTCTACTTCTCAAAAAATCTCGATTATTCTATCACCTTTTTTATATTAAAGATAGTAGAATAAAATGATTCATATGATCTGGATCATACTGTATCCATTGTTTTCAGTAGGTAATCATATGTATCAAATAATACAAGTATTATATTGTTATTGAATTACCTTTGAATACAATCACAATAACTATGTCTATTTTGAATAGGTAAGGGCATGTTTGGTGCATGGAATTAATTTATCCAGAATAGGCCTATTCTAGAATAAGGACCTATTCGAAAGCTGGAATAAGGTTTGGACCTGTTTGGTGCACCTAAAAGATAACTCAGAATTAATCTATTACGCGTTTGGATCCCATAGTGTGGAATTGGAATAAGGATTATTTTTTATTTTTTTAATTAATTTGAACAATATGTATTTTTAACTTATTAAAAAATTATAATTATAAAAAAAAATTCTTACAAATTTAAATTTTTTAACTTATCATTTTTGTTGTTGGTTTTTTAATTAAAATATATATGTATTTTTTAACTTATATATTTTTGAATTAACTGAGGGCATTATGTTTTTTTGATGAATAGTTTTCGTTTCCGGCTCTGCCGAGTGAACTCTGCGGGGTGATTTCTATATCCCCCGGCCCCTTTTTTGTGGATATGTAACTTTAATATTTTTTAATAGAAAAGGCACTATTCATCAAAAAAAAAATAAGATTATAAAAAAATTTATTTTCTTACAAATTTTAATTTTTGAACTTTTATCAATTTTGTTGCTCGTTTTTTAATTTTTAATATTTATCTATCGAAAGTCATATCCAAGTAAAAACTAAAAAATTGGCATGACAACATTATAAACAAGTTACCACATATATAAAAAATTGACATGACAACATTATAAATAAGTTACCACATATATACCGTACTACATCGTAAACCATTACATGTCCACATTTTGTCTTAAATTAATTGGGATACATTCAAAGTTCATCTTTTCATATGGTCCTAGCAAACAAACACAATTAAAATACAAATAAATGCAATTAAAATATTGTGAAGTCGTCGTAAAAATTTTATTTCAGCCTTCACCATTGACACGATCTCAGCCATAGCCGCCTCTCGAGAGCACAAGCTACACTGATGAGCTTCATCGACAACTGGTGAAAATAGGTGGACATATGCAGATGACACATCATCCGTGTGCGAGGTTTTCAAAATGCAAGGCCCTTCACCACACTCGCAGTCTAGCACATTTAGCACAACCATTGATATCCCCCACAAAACTGTAAAAAAAAAACTCATGTATCCATATCAATGTAGGTAATCAATATCAATTGTGCCAAATAACAAAGACATACAAAAGAGTATTTTTACCCATTGGTAGCATTTGTGAATGACTTTTTTGCCAAATTCAATAGACATAGGATTGGAAATTCCCTGGTTATCTTCCTTTACTCTGACAAACATCTATAATAAAGTACCCTTTATGGTTCGAAAAGCTTGCTACAAGAGTAAATGATATCAGTTATGTTGATTGGTAGACTACACCAAGTCATCCAATATACTCTGTGCATGCGTAACTATTAAATTAATTTTGATTTAAAATCTCTAAACCCACTACGTGCCCCATATCCTTCTCAATAAAAAGACATAATTTGAAGCTCTAGTAAACTGGATACTATTCTGACTGGTGTTCTACTGCTTTATACACCCTACCTTTCACCTATTCCAAAAATGGAAAGTATTTTTAAACTTATAAGCCAGTAGCATTTTTCACTAATTTTGCTAATGAATGAGCCCAACTACTTTATTGTGTCCCAAGAATATTTATGTTTTCACTTCTGTTTTCTAGTTTCTCTCCATTCCCAAAATAAAGCAGTTAAATGTGTGACTATATATTTCTAGTATTTATTGGTGTAGGAGCACATGGGCAGACTGGTGATAACACTGGCCCAAAAAACATTTTCAGTTTGTTTGCCTTCATTTTGGTAGGCATATCTCTTCTACACTTTATGAGTTTCTATTTTCTATGTTTAACTATATGACTACAGTGCCCACACCTCTTCAAATTCTACGATCCGATTAATAGATGTTAGAGTTGAAACAATCTTGGAAGACATGTTTGCACAATGTGAAAACATGGATTATTGTTAAACACCTCAAATAAAATTGTTGAAAAGTTTTGACAATTGTGATGCAAATGCAAGTGGAAGGTTCAAAGTTGAACTCCATAATTGTTAGAATCTTACACGCGTGTGCCTAAATGGAAGCTTTGGAACTGAGTATAGACATCCATCATAGCACAAAGAGAGGAGTTTGTTCCTGGTCATTACTTTGTGCTTTAGAGGTTACAAAAAAGGAGGCACTGCATACACTGCATGAACTGCATAATCTGCATACACTGCATCTTGAATGTAAGAATCTTTCCAAGTTTCTTTCATTTTACCTCAAAAATGAACAGGAACTTCATTAATTTAAAAGCCTCTGGATTTGTTCTTTCTGTTGGGATGTGAAGCCTAATGGTCACATGACCATTCAATTTCTCTCGTCTCTTCATATTAGAAGAGTTGTCTATAAATGACTGAGTAGTCATGTATTGTAAATTGATTAGATGTATTGGATTGTATCATTGATTGAGTTAATATATGAATTCCTTGCTTCGAGTGTGGACGTAGGCAAATTGTTGAACCACGATAAAATCATGTCTGCTGTGTTTTAACTTCTTTGTATTGTGTTTTCATTCCATTTCTCTGTTTGTTTAATATTTATGATTGGTATCAGAGCCTAGGTGAGGCTAGAGCAGAGATGGAAGAAGATGAAGTCGATTTTGTCATCAATGAATTTCTTAGAAATTTAGGCTAAGTAGAAAATGATGTTGGGCCTGCAAAAGATAAAAGAATTCACCATGTGCATTGGTAGGATGACTAGGAAGATAAGCATGAAGCTGAACCAGAAGAAGATTTAAGAGCTCTCAGATTTGAGCTTTATGCAATTCTTGAGCGCACAGGTGGTGTGCAACGTAAGAAAAATGTCATGAAATAATTGCATAAGAGGGCAAAGACAGACAAGTCTGGCAAGTCTGTTAAGGACTTGGTGATGGTCTATTATCAAATGGATTTCTATACTTCTAGGTTTAGTCTCGATAATCCGAATGCTTTGTTTCCAAAATTCATAGGATGTTGCAGTTGGATAATGAAGAAGCACTTGTTCTTAGAAAATGAAAGTATGTGAGAGACTTCGTTGTAGAAGAAGATGAAAGGGCAGACGACAAGTTGGCTGCTGAAGAAGTTGAAAGGGCGGAAAAAGTTGAACCAACGCAGGCAGGGGATGAAGTAAAGTGTGTGCCAAGGGGAGAAATTCCTTCAGCCGAAGTTATGTTGGATACCACAGAGAAGGATCATCTCCAGAATGAAAGACCACATGCCTCATTTGAAACTCCATTTAACATGGGCAGCAAAGGCAGGGATTATGTTTCTTGTCTTCCCCAATTCACTTCACACGTGAATGGTCCTTTACATCCTGCGACAACAGCAGAGAGAACAGACTCGTGCGCAGTGGACTGTGGGAGCCTTTCACATTCTGCGGCAGTAGCTAAGAAGGCTGGCCCACGTGAGGCACAAAGCGACATCCAGATAGGTGTTTTCATCCCTTGTTTCCCTCTATGCACTGCAACAATTCATGGCGATGATGTGGAAGCATGTCCACAGTATTCGGTCCCCTCTACCGCTGACTGTCTACTCCCAAATTTGGGAATGCACAATACAGTCCCCAGTCCCATAGTAGATTTGGGATCGCATCCATGGCATTTTCTTGCCATGTCATTCCCATCGCCCAATACACAGGGGTTTGACCAATTTTTGGACAGAGTATCAGCCAATCAGAAGATCAAATCAGCGGTGGACAAGGTGATTGGGTGGACGGACGACAATCAGGTTTTGGAGATAGAAGACAAATTGAACAACATAAATGATGGCCCCTTTTGGTCATCACCGTATAATGTTGATTACTCTAGACTGAGTAAAGATAAATTAATTCATCTCCTTCAATGTGGCTGTCAACCACAAGAATTTGAGAGTTACTCAAGACCAATTTATTTTCAGTCTGCAGAAAGTAGTAAATTTTTTTATGGAATGATGGACCAGCTTGTGCCCTGGTTTGTTGTTGGAGAGGATATATTTGACTACGATTTGATGTGGAGAAGATTTATTCAAAGTGTGTTGGAACAGAGTCTAGCGAAGTTGAGATCCTCTCAAGGTCTAACTACACTCTGAGTTTTTCAAAATGGGAAGCAGGGGATGCAACAATGCATGGTTGGGCCAGTTAGACTTCACGGGGGAGATTGTTGGGATGTGAAGCCCAACGGTCACATGACCATTCAATTTCTCTCGTCTCTTCATATTAGAAGAGTTGTCTATAAATGGCTGAGTAGTCATGTATTGTAAATTGATTAGATGTATTGGATTGTATCATTGATTGAGTTAATATATGAATTCCTTGCTTCAAGTGTGGACGTAGGCAAATTTACAAACTACGATAAAATTGTGTCTATTGTGCTTTGTCTTCTTTGTATTGTGTTTTCATTCCATTTCTCTATTTTTTTAATATTTACACTTTCGTGCACATTCTGCAATCATGGAAATCCTTGAAATGACATTTCTTTATGGAAATTGATAAAACAATTTTAGTATTTTGTCTCCCGTCTCTTTCCACATTCTTTGTCTTTCATGCATTTATCTGAGACTTTTCTACAACCTTTCTTACAAGTCCAACTTTGTGCATATACTTATATCATTATTTTCAAAAATTGGCATCACGATGAGACAATGAGACATTCTTGTAAAGTATCATCCATCTTCCTTTATCAATCCCATTTTGTGGATACAACTTTACCACCATATTTCATTTGTCATATTGTTTTTACAAATGAAATATGGTGGATACAAAGTATAAAGTATAGATGCATAGACTTTGATAGAAAATGCATAAAGTATAGATGCATACTTCAAAGTCTATGCATCTATACTTTATACATTTTATACATTTTCTGTCAATAGTTCGCATGCCCTGTTTGTGACTCCCATTTTGTAGAGCATATCCATAATGACAATAGAAACTACCATCCCTAACCAAATTTCAATGTTCATGCCTACTTCTATATGTATGCTTTCCAAATTCAAATAAAAACTTCCTCGTAAAATCTACTTCGGGCATATTCTAAAATCATAGAAATACTACCTAAGAAATACCAAGTAAAATAGTACTAGTAATTGTACGTGCATTAATAATTCTAAAAATCAAGTTCTTTAAAACAATGAAATGACAAATAACCATGAAAAGCTCCACAAGTTCATATTTATATGATGTTGGCATGACAAATTTGTCACAACTTCTATGCAAGCACAAGCTCAAGATGTTAATCCGAGTATAACTAACCATGTCATCCTGTAATGTTGCAGCCATATCTCTGCATGATGAATTTGTATGCCATAAAGCTGTTAAAATTTGCAAATTATAAAATAATTTTTTTTTCTCATAAAGAGAAAACCAAGAAACCCAATTAAGTACTACTTGTGTCATTATCACAGGTGAATTGCATTACACACATCATATTTTCTATTTTGCAATATATTAAGAGTAAGTTTGTCAATCTGATGATCCAAAAATATGCTTGCACCTTTTATTATTCCTTACAATTACACTTACTTGAGACACTCTCAGCACAACATTCCAAGTTTCAACATAAATAAGACTATGATATATGGAATCACATCTATCAAATAGCTAGGATGAAGAATGGAATCACATCAAACAAGCATATCTAAAAATGATATAACGAGTCCTTAATCATCTAATCATAGTCATAGGAGTCTCATCCAGGAGATCAAAACATTATCACTTTATAACATGGGTACGAAGAGTGTGGCAAGGGTCAAATAAAAAGCACACCTTACAGCTGACAGTCCATGGAGAGAATTATATGTTTTTTTAAATCCTCCAATGCAATCAATGAACACATACACCATTCCAGAAATCAATGAACACATACACCATTGTTGTTTAATCCTCACATACACCATTTCCATTTACCAAAAATAGTTTAAGGTCAACACAAACAATTCCCCAAGTTCAAATATGTATTGCAAAATAAAATTGTCATATGGTTGTATTATTAAATAAAATTGTCATTACACTTTTAAAGATAGTTTTAAGAAAACTATAGAACACCAAACTTTCTTCGAATGTATGTGACCTTCTACAATTCACTCATTATCAAGAACCCCTTTTCTCTTCCAGGTTCAACTAGAAAAGTGTCATATGCATCAACCAAGGTTTCTTTACTAAGCCCAGGGATTGCTTGTAGTGCAGCATATACTTGTTCATAGACAACATTCACTTCAGATGCATCTATTGTCATAGTTTGAGTCTCCCTCATGTCATCACCTATCTTACCTATGGTTTCACATATGGCATCTAAGGAACCTGCCATGCTAGAACGCTTCCTCTTTGGCCTCTTTGATGACATTGATGAGCGATTCCCACTGCCGAATGCAGTAGATTGAGTGGGTACATGTGTAGGGATATCATCATCATTCAAATCAGCAACACTTTCAAAAGGTGCAGTGATATCCTCCTCATAATTGGGATCAAAGATGTCATTTAAAAAAACCCCTTCTTTAGTCTCTAGAGGTGTTGCAGTTGTGTTTCCTTTCGCTATGTCATTGCCCACAATGATGGATAACTCATTGAAGTTGTAAAAGAGCCGCCTCTTAAACACCTTGGCATTTTTGAAATTTTTTCTCTGCATGTTGGCATAATGAGTGAATTAATTATTTGTATTTGGTTGGTAACTTGTTAAGATAGATTAACTTATAAAGAAAAATTGTTAAGAGCATTTCACCTTCAAGAGCCCCTCCCAAACCTTCTCATCATTGTCCATACATTGAGTACTCTCATTACATTCAAAACCACTTGTGTTTTTCAACTCTTTCATAGTTCTATAATCCTGTTTCCATGTTTTGAGTTTGTTCTTACAGTTTCCTTTGTCAAATTCATGTTCATTTCTTCATTGAACCTCTTTTCAATAGCAGTCCAAGCTTCCTTTTTGAATCTGCCTTCAGCTTTTCTTCCCAGCTAAACTTGCTCGTGGAGCAAGTCTAGAAGCTTTCTTTCCATATCTTTGTTCCATACAATCCTGGTACAAGGAGTTGCATGGCTGGTTTGAACAACATCATTGTCCATGCCATGGCTCATTTGAGAAGCATCGTTGTCTATTCTTGTCAAAAGGTTTGTGAATTTCATCGCTGAATCACATGAACATTTGGAGACATAAATGAGTCAGCAATTAATGCAATATTGTTCAGCATTGGTATATAATTATGGAAATTGGTGTATGCATTACCTACAAACACATTCCATAATTTTACTTGCATGCATTACCTACAAACACATTCCTTAATTTTAGTTCAGTGTTATTTACAGATTAGCAAACACGACACCAGGATAAAACTACTGCAATGGAGTTTTAGGATAAGATGGACAGTTTCTTAAGATCACAAAGACCCAACATGGATTTGTGATCACCAAGGGTTTGTTAAAACTTGAAATAAGTCTAAATATATCCACCCATACAACAATCACCCTTTAAACAAGACTAACTTAAAATCGAACAGTTAAAAAAAGAGCTTTTGATAGGCCTCACCTATATATCATTGAACCATGTGTAAGAGATAGGTGTACCTTATTTGTGGTAAATGTGTGACATATTCAAGGTGCCTACTAAATGCATCATATGTATGATTTGGTGTGTCTATGTGCGTTTGTTGAGTACAGATGTGTATCATCTACTACTAAATTATTGTGGGGTGTGCTGAGGGGCCCTCCAAGCAACTCTGGTATTATGTACGGACATTGGTAACAATCTGAAATGCAAAAGATAAAGTGAAAAAACATGATAAATTGAAACAACATGCAAATGTAATGACAATTTGTGAGGAAGAAGGCAAATACATAGCCTCCATAAACAGTGATATCATGCAAGTTTAGTATTACAATAGTCCATGATTGATTTTTCATGAGTAATTTGTAGGCTGAACACACAGTGAGGTATGAGAGACATTCGTGTCCAAGCATGAAAGAGCATGTGACATAGGGAAGACAGTCCTTGCAAAAGAATACATTTGATTGTTCATGAGTAATTTTTAGGATGAACACGCAGTGAGGTATGAGAGACATTCGTGTCCAAGCATGAAAGAGCATGTGACATAGGGAAGACATTCCTTGCAAAAGAATACATTCTAGTGATGGTAAATTTGTGAATTCATAACAAGAAGATATAGTATATAGGCCTAAGACTATGTTTTATGATAGGTTTTTTATAATAATGATAAGGGGATAGTCAATAGTGACAAGTTCATGTTTTGAAAGATAAAGAATGTCTTGCAAACCATTCTCATTGATCTCTGATAGTCATCGAAAGATGTAAAGATAGTTTAATGCTTTGAATTTAAGTGGTAAACACAAGGCTTCCCAAAGAACAATGAAAGTTTGAAAGATAAGATAAAAGATCACCACTCCACAACTTTGTGAAGGAAGATATATTGGAAGACCAATATGACATATGCAAGCTAAAAAAACACTATTTGTTATCGTTAAAGATGAAGAAACCATGGAGAATCTTGTTGGAGCATGGACTATATATCATTATATTTTAGTATCTAATGAGGAGTATGAAAAAGTCATGACAATGTATCAAGATAGTCAAGAGAAAACCATGTAGGATTCACAATATCAAAACCTCAGAGTTTGAAGTAAAACAGTGGACAAAATGTTTGTCATCTGCCTTTCACTATCACCATTTGAATGACATTCCTTCCATGTTAACATCAGTTCTGGGAAACAAATACTTGTGTGCATGTTAGTAAACTTGGGTGGTTTGGATTGAACTATGACAAATTTTCTGTCAGAGGTTTGAGAGCCTTCTATGGGTGGCAAGAGTGATTGATTGAGAATAGGTAAGTATAATGAAGTATAGTACAAAGATAGGAAAATGCCTTTAGGGCACAAATGGGATGGTGATCAGAGATAAATATTCAAAGGATGGTCATTTATAAGACAACTTAGATGAGCGAGCATAACACTAATACATTTGGGCCTCATTTTTTACCATTATTTTTTACCAAAGGCCATTTTGGCTTGTGATGTTCACTTTTTTTTTTTGTTTATGTCCCGATTTTGTTGAAATTTTGACTCCAGTTAAATTTATTGTCAAAATTTTGAAGAAATCGGGATATAAACAACAACAAAAAAAGTGAATGAACTCACTTCATTTTGTTTTAGGCAGATCATAGGTGGGGGGAAGGGTTTCAGCAAGAAAATTCATGTCATTTTACAGGTTGGAAGTGTTGATTTGTGCTTCGTGTGATGGTAACCTATGATGTATGTAATTCATGCACAACTAGAACGTGAATTGTGGGTGTATTCTCATTTTCCCCATTTCCACTTGGCAGCCTCTCTGTTTTCTCTCTAAATACAAATATAATTCTCCGGCTTTGTGATATTAATTTTTTTTACAACTCTCTGGGGGGCTCAAAATTCAAATGCTTTTCACTTGATTCATTTTAACTGCACATCACTGTGTGAGTGCAATAGTTATTCTCATAGTTGATGTGCAATAGATATTCTCATACTTGTCGTATTAACCTACCTATAGACGATGACCAATCCCCCCAATTGATAAATCCCATGGAGTTTTAGCTATGATCCCTGATAAAGCCAGACAGATTCATACAACAAGATCACCACAGTTTCTAGGTATGAAACCTACTGCAGGATTGTGGCCTAAATCAAACTATGGGTCTGATTTGGTGTAGGTGTTCTGGACACTGGAATATGGCCCGAGAGGAATATTTGCAGTGATCACAGACTTGGGCCTATTCCTAAACATTGGAAAGGTTAATGTGAAGAGATAGTAGGGTTTTCTAAGTCACTATGTAATAGGAAATTGGTTGGTGCTAGGTTTTTCCCTAAGGGATATGAAGCAATGGGTGGAGGAATGAACACTTATGTTGAATTTAGGTCTCCTAGGGATTCATATGGCCATGGTACTCATACATTATCTACCGCCACTGGAAGGTATGTTTATAAATCCAACATGCTTGGTTATGCCAATGGGATTGCGAAGGGGATGACACCCAAAGCCGCAACATATAAGGTATGTTGGTTGTATGGTTGTTATGATTCTGACATACTTTCTACATTTGATACTATTCTTGAAGATAGCATGGATGTGATTTCGCTATCTGTGGGTGGTGGGGTTGTGCCATATTATCTTGATAGTATTGCAATGGGTGCCTTTGGATCTATCTTGATAGTATTTGTATTTTTTTAAGCTTCTGTTTAAAGAATTCATTTGCAAGTTGTTTATTTATCTTGGAATTAGAATTTTTATATTATTTTGTTCCCTAGATTATCCTAATAGAATTTTTTTAAATGTTGATTTCTCTTGGATTAAGAATTTAGATATTACCTTTTAGAGTAGATTTTTCATGAGATAGTATATGCTCATTTCTCTCACAATCATCAATCTATTTGAAACATGATCTACAATGGTACCTTATTGTTTATATGGTCAATGGTGTTCTTACTTTATAGATTTATGTCTCTTACTATTGATGATGGGGTAGTCCTTGAACTACTTGTATTTTTATTTTATGGATGTAGTTTTTAATATTTTTTTCTCTACTTATCACCCACTCATGCCTTTCCTTTTCATTAGGTTTTGTCTCCTATTAAGGCAAAGACTGGGTGTGCAAGTGTGGGTTAGTTCTAGTGTAAGATGTGGTTCATGAGTGAATCTTTTCTCTAATGTTTTCTCTCTCTATTATTGCAAGAGAGGTTGGTACCTTCCTACTATTTGTTTGATCTCTTGGCTGCTTTAGTACAAAGGGTTTCTCTAAAAAGATAGTTTTGGGTTCCTTCCTAAGCCCCTTTTCTTGGATTAGGTGATCTTTTGGGTTGAGACCCTTGTTCTTCTTAGTTAGCTAATTCGGTCAAATGCCTCTCTAATAATATCGGTTTCCCTTTTTTGTCTTGGTGATCTTGAAAGGAAATAGTATTACAAATATTTTTAAATGGATTTTTTTGGGCAACCTCCATTGTTAGCTCTATTTGCTATGTTTTTATATTATCAGTTGTAAAATAAAGGTGTTGTCGGTTCAATTATCAGAAGCACAATATTAATACCACTTTAACAGTCAATTAACATCAAAACTATAAACAAAGTGTTAACAACATAGCACTATGAACTACTCAAGTCTTAACAACAACACTATGAACTTCTAAAGTCTTAACAACATAAATCAGAAAACTACTTAAAGTCTTAACAGTATTCAACGGTAAACCACTAGACCACTAGACATAAATACTAATAGTATAAAGCAAAAAACCACAACATTCAATTGGAAACCACTAGACTAGATGATATTAATAGTATAAAGAAAAAAACTACAACCAACAAGTCCATACAGAGGCTAGCGGAGCTCAGGACTCAAGTCTTCAATAAGGAATTTGAACCTTCTAGTTTCCCTCCTCTGCATCATTTTTAGCTAACATGTTTTAATACTTTTTCTCTGCTACACTAGCCCTTTTGTTGTATCATTTAATTAATTTAAACTAAAATATTGCATGGTTTTCTCTCTGTTTATTCCTTTTTCAAGACACTGTATCCATTTTCAACACTTTCATTCAGTAGCTTTTTGCTTATAGAAACCCCAAGAGCTCATAGCAAATCTTATAACATAAATAAATTGTGACAAATACAAGAAGCCAAGGAATAGTCTGCTATATTTATGTTTGTCTCCTGGATTGTCTTTAATATGAAAAAAATGTGTTTATGAGGATTGAAATACTAGGGTAATAAGACATACAAATCACGATGGGATGGAATGGAATCAAGTCCAGAAAAAATAGTGATGAAAGAATTTGTCAAA
This sequence comes from Thuja plicata, assembly GCA_018584345.1. Taxonomy (NCBI): domain Eukaryota; kingdom Viridiplantae; phylum Streptophyta; class Pinopsida; order Cupressales; family Cupressaceae; genus Thuja; species Thuja plicata. The sequence goes on from MU223944.1 coordinate 1,063,294, forward strand.
TGGCAGTCCATAATTTTGTTTCCTAGGATTGATAGCTCAACATTTTTCTGTCAACTGCAATTACCCTTTTCAAAAAAGCTTACCCTCATCTAAAATCACAATCAGTGGTGTTCATCTTTTTGGAGTGTTTTGGATAATGGAATCTTTTCTCCCTGGTATCCTCATATATGCAGAGGTGCAAGGTGATGGTAACATTCAGAGGGCTAACATTTGGCTATATATATATATATCTAGGCCATATGACACTTGGAAATGGTATAATACATAGGCTGAGATAGACTGCAAAGATACCACTTCAAATCTACCTAAACTAAAATCTCAAATGGAACCCCAAAAAAGCTTTTTAGAAGACATTAGGGAATTCACAATTATAGTGACCCATGCAAAAACACCACTTTAAATTTACTTAATGTAAACTATTAAATGGAACCCTGAAAAAATCTTTTTAGAAGACATGAGAGAATTCACAGTTTAGTGACCCATCCAAGTAGTTTAGGATGACTCCATCAGACAAATGCTCGTAATTTTGGTTGTGATGTTTTTATGGGGGCAGGCTGTAAATCACTTTGTACTGTGTGACATGGGGCCAACTAACTGTATCACATCAACATGGCAAATCAACTGTCTAGCTTTTATTTAGTTCATTTTGTTTGTTACCTGTGCATCCAACCTAAAATTTGCATTACAATATGTCAAGTGGGTGTCGTCTAGAAGTAGGAAACAAACTGTATTGGAGGTATTGTTCAAAGCCATTAATGTGTCTGGTATGGTTGGCTGCCCACAACTTTATTGGATGTCTTCCTGCTTGAGATCCAAACTTCTATCCTAAACTATAGGGAAGAGCAACTTATCAAATATCTTGAAGGATAGATGATCCCATTTTTTAATTTTTTTTTTTTCAATACAAGATTGTGAAGAATTTTATCCCTTAGAAGAGTAAAGGCTACTAAAAACATTTGAAAAGCGAGCTAAAAATATTAGGAAAGATGATTTGGGAAGGAATGTGCAAATTGGTTGGCCTAATCTAGTGAGCATGATTTGTGTGTGTATTTGTAAATCTTGTAATATTTTATTATTTTTTATTATATACATTTGCTGAGAGTATAGTACAATTATGTCTCAAATCTTCTTATTAGAGTAGCAATTATACTTTATGTCTCTATTGTTGGACACTTGGTTATAATTTTGCACACTTGAATAGTCCTACTACGCATTTGATTGACTATCTACATACTTGGTGTAGTTTTTTGTGCACTTGGGTACTAAAATTACACTTGGATGAGTTATTGGGCTCTTGGTTGATCTCTTGTGCACTTAGCTGGTAAAAATATGATTTTGTTTGAAAGTATAATTTCTATGTTTTCAATTTTATTGATTTCTTGTAGAAAAGAGTATTTCTATGTTATTGATGATTTGTGTAGAACCTTGGAAATTGTTGGATAAAGAGCTTTCATTGAAACTACTATTGAGTTTCTTGTAGGACACTTGATGAAGAAATTATGTTCTCAAAACATTATGCATTTGTTTGGTTATGTTCTCAAAACATTATGGTTTCTTTGATTAGAATAGAGAACATTTCTTTTCTAAAGGTTAATAAACTTTGTTTCAATTATTTAGTGTGCTTGCACATCATAGGGTGGGCCTACTGCTACATGAAGTATCCTCTCCACTTTCCTACGAGATCCTTGGTATAAGATAAAAGTGATAGAAATGCCCATTTTTATTTTTATGCAGGGTCTTCCTTGTGGAAAAAAGTAATCACCCAAGAGAGTCACCCAAGCGGTAACACTCTAAGGCCAAGCTTCATTCAAACTTCTATATAAAAAACATGGCTATGATTAAAGTCATAATCAACAGGTGCAGATATGTCATACTAACAGAAGTATCCCTTAGTATTTGTGTAATGTGTAAACCACATAGTAAGTCATAAAACCACTTAGTTATTTTTATTAGTTAAGTATCCCTTAGAAACTTTTGTCATGGTGTGCTTATTTTTCAAATAGGTGAAAGTTTCCATCTATTTGTGGCTCTATGATATCTAGTGTTGTCATGACCAGACAGATCAGTAATATTGCAACTTATTAATTTATGAAGATAATTGATCATCATTATTTTCTTCTTCCCCTTTGTGGGGCCTTCCTAGATTTCAATTTTTTTTAAATTTATTTCCTTCCTTTTCCATTTTTGCAAATCCCATCTTTTGGAAAAAGTACCTTTTCTCAAACTCACCTAAATTGACACCCATGGGCACCAAATTCTCTTTTTAGAAGTACTCCCATAAGTTTTCCATATTTAGAAAGAGTGATCCCAAATGCAGGTAAGCAAAGAAAGACAACTGGGAAAAGCTCCTGTCTTGGAAGGCTCCCCCAAACAAGAAGCAAAAAATTTCAAGAAAAGATTAATGACATCCATATCCTAGCTTCATTCATTAACTATGTCAACAAGGAGATACAAAATCCATAAACGTACATAAGTCTTCATTGATTCAGATTATGTGTAAGGCAGTGAAGGTTTTGGATGAGGTAGAAGTGTCTAATCCTTTACATATGCATCCCATAAAATGTATTTTAGTCCAGATATGCCATAAGTATGGTTGTGCCCCATAAATAGAATTGCATATACCATTTTTTCACACTAGCATGTTCATATCTAAATTTATCAATTTGATGCTTAAGAACACCTTTGAAGATATCACTAACTTGATATGTGAGCATGTTCTTCAAGTTGTTAATGTAATTGGGCTGGTCAAGTTGTTAATGATAACCATTCATAATTAAGCTCACCAAAATAATCATAAATGATTACTTTGGCGAACAACATAATTATCATTTTTTATGAAGGGTAGTTGATTACTAATGAAATTTCATCAATGGTGGCTGATTATTAATGTTGACATTATTGTTTTTGCAACTTTGCATTCTAACCAATTATGAACTTAAAAACCTTAATCACATTAAAATACTACTTCTAATCTCCTCTTTGGGTCTGTAATGGATTTCGAGTGTTCTATGATTTCATTTAATTCTTCATTGGGGTTGCACTTCCATTTATTTCCATCCTTGTAGGTCTGTTAGGAGGCCTTACCCTAGCAGTGACTTTTGCATACCCATGTTTTATGTGGATTTCTATCAGAAGCCCAAAAAATATACTTTTATCTATTGCTTGAACTGGGGTCTTGGCATACTTGGGATTGTTTTCAGCCTGGCATTTTCAGTTGGAGGAGTGTGGACAATGGTTGACAGGGGCTTAAAGCTCATGTTTTCCAAGCCAACTTAGCTAATCTCTGCAATGTTTAATATCAATAGCCTAATATGTTCTTTATAGATGAGTGTGTTGATGTTCTTTGTTTCTTAGGATCCTTAAAACATATAAAATATATAGCTAAAACATCCCACAATCTGGTTATCAAGGATTCTTACTATATATATAGTCATGATGGTATTAACAGACAATCATCAGTTGTATTAATAAGCCCATTATTTTTCAGATAATTTTTCAAGCCCTAAGGGCTATTTGGCCCAAGAATTATCAAGGTGCCTTTCTGGGCAACAGTCAAAGAGATTGTGAGTGCCATATGCTTAGAATCTGAAAGTTATTGTGAGTGCCATATGCTTGGAATCTTAATTTTAGCCCAAGAACTATCACCTTCTCATAAAGTTATTGTGAGTGCCATATGCTTGGAATTTGAAAGTTTGGGATGTAATGAAGGGTCCACAACTTAGGATGTTTTGATTGCTCACACTTTTACCTCGCTATATTGGGCAATTTCCTCTTGGCTAAGATAGAAGAGAAAGGACCAAAAAAGAAAAAATATCGTCAATAGGATGATCTGATATTGTTTAGGATCTAAATTACATGCTAACTTACCATGCCTCTTTGAATATCACAGCTAACCCTTTTTGTTTTGCCTATGTGGAATCATCCTTTCTTAGGATTGCATCTCCATCATTTTTATTTCTATTTTACTCATTTTTATTCCCATTTCATAGTGCCTTGGGCTAAAATAATCAAATGATTACTTTGTTGTATTTCTTTGGTATCCTTATCATGTCATGTCTCGGTCTTAGTTCATGTCATGGATAGCCTTGAAGTCTCAGTGTACATCTTTCTCTCAGTGCTTACATGATTATTTTCCTTCCTACATAGGCTTGTATTCAGAGACCTATTTAGGAATACCAATAAGCAGAGTTGTGCTTCACTTTTTAATGTTTTTAAGGCTCTCAAAGTTTCGTGTTTTATATTCCAAATTTGATTGCAGTCTGCAAAGATTGATAGAAGAATTACCCAGGAAGGAAAGTCTGAGAAACACCCAAATTCTACTTTGTTTTCTTTTTCATTTGCTAGTATCCCCTTGTGGAGTGACCTTTGATGTGGACAAGGGTTATCTCCTTAACCAAATTCACCCAATACTTGAATGTTTAATTTTACCACTGGAGCTCTTCTTATTTGACAACTTCTATTATGATTTCTCTAAGGATTTTCAAATTTTCTTTTGATTATGTCTATTCAATGCTTTCCATAAATACCATTGTTCTTCATAGGATAATGATGACATTCTTACAAAATTACTTTCAAATCTCTTTTCTACAATTTATATGACTGCATAAGTTTAATGTTAAGACACAATAGTACTTGATCTCTATGAGGAAATTATAATATATGTTGTATTAGTTATTGGTTTCACTTACATCCTAGAATTATCTAATATGCATCGTATGACTAAGGATTTCCCAATTTTATTTTTTTAATCCATACTTAATTCTCACTTTAAATTAAT
>MU223944.1:1089469-1101163 GCA_018584345.1 Thuja plicata
TTTATAATATATGTGCAATACACCCAAAGATATCCTTATGCATTGTATATATACTAGCACTTGCACTGAAATGAGGTGGAAGGGATAAGCCGACAAGTCTTTGATGTGAAAGCATAATTGAAGGTTTACATATTAAAAGAAGTGTATTTAAGTATCATTCTAAAAACAAGTGTCACTATAGCTAATTATATAACATCATACACAAGTGAAGTAACATGTTTCATATCACAATTGCTTTCTCAAAGGAAGGTGCTCCAAATTCCCTCACCGAGTCTATACAATTTAATAAGTTATGGTTGCAACACAAACTTACTTAATCCGTTGAATGCCACAAAATGTCATATTTTTATCACTAAGAAAATGTGAATGTCAACACTCAATATCACTGATTAACGAACAAGGACTACAAAATGAGTTTGAAATCAATGTGAAAAACTTGTGCATTAAATTTTATTGTCGTCATTTCAAATCATGCAATGCTAAGAGGTTTCACCAATCTATTGTATAAAGAGAATTGTTGTGTCTAGATTCAATTGCGCAAAAGATGTTTGCATCAACATTTAGAATCACACTTTGTGATCCATCATTAGAATTAAGACAGCCAAAAGAATCATTTATGATAGATCATAGAGTCTGATCTAAAATATTGATGCGAAAATCTTGTATACAATTGAATTTAGAAATAGCATTCTCTTTATAGGACTTTTGTAAATCTATATTTTTTACGTTTACTACATTAGAAAGTTAATGAAACAATGTTCTATCTACAAAGTAACATGAGAAATCAAATGATAATAAAACATATATATATATATATATATATATATGAATGAAGTAACACAACAACGCCCAGAGTTGACTACAAGATACTTCTTCTCACTTTGTGTAGCTTGTCAATCATCATTGAGAGTCATAGTACAACTTCGATCCCTATTTCCTTTGTAGAGGTTGAGCCTCCTATTAGGTGGATTTGTTATTAATATTTTTGTAGTTTCTATTCCCAATTCTTTAACTATAATAGTTGAACAGAAAAAATAAAAATAAAAAAATCAAAATTGTCTTGTCAATTGTTAGCGCTTAGTTGAGAAAATTTGATAGTTTTTCCATTATTCTAGCATAAGGAAATGCATTGATAGAAATGGTAAATTTTCTTGCCAACTCAATGTCAAAATAATTATAGTTTTCAGAAGAAAGAATGAAATTATGTTAATGTCCACACATGAAAAAACATACATCAATGAGATTCAAATTGTAAACCATTTATAATAGAATAACTGTAGGAAAACCCCTAGCTGAAGAAAGGCAACTCAACTCATAGAACTATATGAGGTAAATAAAACAAAAAGAGGTAAATTACAAATAATCAATTCCCTACCCATGGAATATATGTAATGATTTAATATAGTCCAAGTTGAGGAAAAAGAAAGAGGTTAATGTCAGAGACTAGTAATGTCACATATATGTAGCAACTCTTTTGCTGGGGACCATTATTTCAATAAAATCTTGTTCATGTCTAACAATACACCTTCTATATGAAGAGAGAAAAACTTGTTCATGACTAATTATCACATGCAGATGCAGATCTTTCATTAGAAAGGGAATCACAAAATTCATCACTGTCTTGGGACGCACAAGAACCATGAAGTCATTAAACTTCTAAGGCCTTTCATTTATTGGAAACCAACATTTATTGGTGACCCAAGGAGCAGAATCCTTGTGTAAATATAAGAACAAACAATGATTGTAACTAATAGTTATAATCATGTACTCTACACAAGTCACAACATTTTTATAAAAAATAATAGTTCTGATAAATATTTATGGTCCCAACTATACAGTTAATGGTAATGAAGGGGTGTTATATGTTATGAATGTCTCGTACGTATTGCACCATAGGGTGATTCCGCCATATGGTGGTCATGTGCGGTGAGGCACCGTAAGTGAGGCTACCACCGTACGGTGAGGTGTAGACTGTGCAAAGGTGTAGACCATGTGGAGATAGTTGTGCAGCCGCATGGATTAGAGAGATGCACTCCTTGTAGGACTCATACGATGATTGCCATGAACGGTACATGGATGTCATGGCCAAATTCCGGATGCCGAAGGGAGTGGACTAAGGGAGTGAAGTCACGACACCCGAGGGAGTGGCCTAAGAGAGTGACCACCTGAGGTAGTGGAGCCAAGTTGTCTAAGAGAGTGGAGGCTCTATATGGTCGAAGGAGTCATACGGTGACATATAGTTTAGCTTATGGAGTCACTGTACGGGTGATGTCCCACAAAGATCCAAACCATCGGCTGGAGGTGTGACAATGACGTCAAGTGTGACAACATGGTAGTATCCGAGGCGAAGGGAGTGACCTGAAGGGAGCCTCTGAGGTGAAGGGAGTGACCCAAGGCTAAAGGGAGTGTCTGAGGCCGAAGGGAGTGACTGGATGCCGAAGGGAGTCTCCAAGACAAAGGGACTGAACCGATGCTGAAGGGACGGTCAACTAGAGGAGGGCCAAGGTTGCTAGTAACCATTTCATGGAGCGGTTGTCACTATACAAAATTCTATAACGAATCATAGAGTGTATAAATGTTTGCAGAATTCACTATAAATTTGAGGCGAGTAGCATGGTGCTATGTCAGGTTGATTGTAAGGCAATCTGAGCCTGTGTAACAATCCAAAGTGCGTTGTATGTAAATCTTTTTAAAGTAATACAAAGTTTCTCGAGGGTTTTTTGGGTAGTGGGTTTTTCCCGAAAGGGTTTTCCCACATTAAATTGGATGTTTTCTCTGTGTGTTTTGTGTCTAGTAATTCCATATTTTATTGTCTCGCACATCTCTGAGATATAGTTGCTTATTTCCTTGTTAATTTGGCATTCAGAAAGCGTTTCTGCATTATTGTTTTCCTAACAAATGGTATCAGAGCCTGGACAGTTGTGATATTCATGCAAAATGGGCAGCTAGAAGTCCCCAAAAGACAAGTTGATGCTTCAAATCTTCAAACTCAACAAGGTAAACCACCCAAGTTAGGTGTTCCAAAAGGTAAAGTGCCTCTACACTTATCACAAGTGTAGAAAAGACTTGTGTCTAGGTTATCACAACCTATTCCAAGCAGGGCAACCTAATCACTAGATTCAAGCAAGTCTTTAACACCAACTTCCAAATGGTTGGCTACTAGGCACTTACACCAGAATTACACTAACTCCCCATGAAATGACTCCAAGGACCAGGGGTGACCTATGCTCAAGTATTTGGTCTATTTAGGTCCCTAAGACAAGGATCCAATGATCCTACTCAACATGTGCAACCCTTTGGACATAGTTGCTTCACAAACCCACTTTTTGGCTTGTAACCTTTTCTAGTAGGATTTTGACTTAACACAGAATAATTCCACATAACCCCCCCAAAAAATTAGAGATCCAGATACCCTTTATTGCGTAAAGGATTATACTTAAGCACCAAAACATGGAAATGAAAGGAAGACGGGATGACACCAAATTTTGATAAGGCAATTAGGCCTAATTAGGTCTGTAATTGCACTACAAGTGCTACTTCCTTGCGAAAATATCCAAAACAACACTTGGATCATGTGAGGTCATACATAAGGACCTTGCACATCTATTTATAGGTCTTGGTGAATCCCCAAAGGAAAGTTATGTGGACTGTCCTCAATTAGTACTTGATTTATGCACACATGGACATATACACCTAGGGTATTAAGGCAAACCCATATCCCTGCAAGTTACCAAACCAAACCTGCATAATCTCAAAGGAAATGTTCAATTCTTGAATTCCACCAAGGGGCATTAGATTCCCATGGGGGAATCGAGAGGAAAACACAATTATTTAATGAAACCTTGATTTAGGGCCTACAAACCAGGCAGCAAGATTAAAAATTCAATAACTTTCAATGGACAAAAGATTAGGACATGAGACCAAGTGCAAAAGGAAGCTAATTCATAGGACCAACTTAATGTGTCAGACTTTCATTCAAATCCTTCTGTACCTGTCCGTACCAATTGACTGTTTCACGAATTTGCAGAGAAATGGTTGATCTTTATTGATTTTTAATGCCAAATTACAAAATTTACCCTGCCACCCACCTATAAGGGCTTTTGTAGGCATTCCCAATGGTTACACCCACTTTTTAAACAAACTAGCCATTTGGGAATGGATTTACAACTTTTTACCAAAAGTTGCATTGACAACTTTTTAGCAACTTTGCAATATTTTGCAAATTTCAACCTAGGTGACCAAACTTGGTCAAAACCTATAAGTTATGATCCCTTATTGACCAAAAAATATAAAAACATGAAAATATAATAAATAAATCTATTCCTAAGGTTTGGGGAACTAGTTGACCAATAGTTGACTAAGGGCTTATGAATGCCAATCTTGGGACTAGGTCTTACAAAGATGTGTCCAATATGAAACCTTTATGACCAACATGTCCTATGGACTCTTAGGGACTTGAGAGAGCCCAGAAGTGCCAAAGAAAGACTTAGTTTGTCTAGGGTGCTCCTGCACCATACTCCCCATGAGGATTTGAACTCAAGTTCCCACTTGAGGTTAATTGATCAAGAGTGATGCCATGTTGTTTGATTTGCTCCTCTATCATCTGGGTAGCATCAATATTAGGGAGTCCTTTCCACTTGACTAGGTATTTCATATACTTTTGTTTCCTTGTTTGTTTCAGCACCTTGGACTCAAGAACTGTTTCCAAAACCACTAGTTTGCTTTCTGGAAGATTTGTTATATAGTCTCCATCTTCCTCGTTTTGTGGACCTTGCACATTTGTTACATTTGAAACATATTTGTAAGGATTGAGATCTGAAACATTAAATATAGGAGAGACCAGTAAGGTAGGAGGAAGAGAGATTTCATTAGCATTTTCACCCATCTTATTGAGAATGGTGCATGTCCCAACTTTCTTCATGTGTAGCTTTGAGTATTTTCCCTTAGGTAGTCTCTCCTTCCTTAGATATGCCCATACCTTGTCTCCAATTTTGAAATGAACCTCTCTCCTTTTCTTATCTATATATGCTTTGTATTTCATGGTGGATTGCTACAAGGTATCATTTACTTTTGCATGCACTTTAGTGATCATTTTTTCCAATTCTTCACCTCTTGCTCTAACTTTGAAATCAGAAAGTGATTCCACCAAATCTAGTGGACCTTTTGGGTGAAGTCCATAAACAGTTTGAAAAGGTGTTTTTCCAGTGGATCTATTCTTTGAATCATTGAATGCAAACTCTTCTTGAGGTAAGATCATGTCCCAACTTTGGGAATGATGTTTAGTCATACATATTAGGAAGTTTCCAAGTGACCTTTTACCACTTCAGTTTGTGGGTCATAGGAAGAGCTATAGGTCAGATTTGTGCCAAGCTTTTTGAAAAGAGTCCTCCAAAAATGTCCTTGAAATTTAACATCTCTGTCTGAAACTATTGTCTGAGGTAATCCATGAATTCTGACTACTTCTTTGAAGAAGAGATGTGCTATGTGAGATACATCATTTCTGCTTTTACAGGGAACAAAGTGGACCATCTTGCTAAATCTATCCACTATGACAAACACACTGTCAAAACTCTGTTTGGTTCTAGGTAAACCCATTACAAAAACCATTGAAATTTATTCCCATGGCCTAGTGGGAATTAGTAGAGGCTAGTATAATCCTTGGTTAGTAGATACACCTTTGGCTTGCTGACAAATAGTACAAGTTTCTATGAACTTTTGACTTCATTTCCCATTTTTGGCCAAAAGTAACTCCTCTTTACTAGGTTTGTTGTTTTGTCTATTCCAAAATGACCTCCTAAGACACCACAATGTTTTTCTCTTATGATATTTGTTCTCATGGAGCATCTAGGTATGCATAATTGAGCCCCTTTGAACAAGAGTCCATTCTGAATTATAAAATCTGAAAAATCTGAATGATATTTCCCTATCATTTTGGTGGATACCTCAAACATTTCTCCCAAATCTGAATCATCTGCATATAAGTGTTTTAGTGAGTCAATCCCCACACACTGAAGTTGTATTTCTTCAACCAATCCAACCCTTCTGCTTAGGGCATTAGCCACTTATTTTGCTACCTCTTTCTTGTGCTTAATGTTGAATGTATATGCTTGCAATTGTTCCATCCATTTGATGTGTTTGACTCCAAGTTTTTCCTGAGTATTTAAGAAACTCAATGCATGGTTGTTAGTATAAAAAATAAAATCTTTTGGGAGTAAGTAATGCCTCCATTTTTGCAATGCTTGTACCATTCCATAAAGTTCTAAATCATATGTAGAGTATCTTTTCTTGGCATCATTTAGCTTTTCAAAAAAGAATTCTACAACCTTACCTTCTTGGCTCAAGACTGCACCAATTGCGAAGTTACTTGCATCAGTTTCAACAATAAATACCTTAGTTAAGTCAGGAAGCACTAGGATTAGATATTGGGATACTCTGTTCTTTAGGTATTGTAATTCATCTACAGCCTCTTTAGTCCATTCAAATCTGATCTTTTTACCACCCTTGATAGTGTCCAACATGGGAGCACACACATGACTAAAGTTCTTAATAAACTTCCTATAGAAAGTGGCAAGACCATGAAAAGTTCTAACATCACCTTAATTCTTTGGTGGAGGCCAGTTGACAATTGCTTCAACCTTTCCAGGGTCCATTTTTAGGGTGCCTTGTGAAATGACAAACCCTAGGAACACAAGTTCCTTCTTCATAAACATGCACTTTTCCAAGTTAATCACTAACTTGTGCTGATGAAGACTCCTCAAAACCTTTTCAACATGGCCAAGATGTTCTTCCCTGCTATGACTGAATATTAGAATATCATCAAGATATATAACTACAAATTTTCCAATAAAATCAATAAATATTTCATTCATGAGTCTCATGAATAAACTTGGGGTGTTTCTTAGCCCAAATGGCATCACCAACCACTCAAAAAGGCATTCAGTTGTTTTAAAAGTTGTTTTCCATTCATCTCCTGGCTTTATCCTTATTTGGCGGTACCCTGATTTTAAATCAATTTTTGTGAAGTAGCATGCATTTCCCAATTGATCAAGCAAATCCTCCATTCTTGGGATAGGGAACCTATATCTTATAGTAATCTTGTTGATGGCTTTTCTATATGTACATAATCTCCATTTACCATCCTTTTTAGGGGCAAGGACAGATGGGACTGCACATGGGCTAAGACTTTTCTGAATTAAGCCTTTCTCTAGCAGTTCATTGACTTATTTTGTAATTTCTTCATGTTGAGCAGATGTCATCTTTTATGGAGCCTTATTAGGTAAGGAGGAACCAGGTATTAGGTCTATTTGATGACTGATTTCTCTTAAGGGAGGGAGGCTTGTGGGCAAGTCACTAGCAATGACATCATTGTATGTGTTTAACAGTTCCTTAACTTCATTTGGTACGGGATCCTTATCATCATATCTTATGCTATCCTTGGGTTTAGAGATTAGTACAAAACCTTCAGTCTCAAGTTCTTTCAATACTTGCAACATTTCCTTTTCACCTATGGTGATAACAGTAGGTTATTTCTCTGTTTTAGCATCCGGCAGGGGCTTCATGGTATTACCCCATTTTTGGTGATGGAGTAGGTGTTCTTCCTACAATGGTATAGTTCTAACCACTTTTGACCTATTTTCATAATAGAACAAAGAGTTGCAGTTTTTAGAACTACAGGTCATACACTGCTAGATTCAGGTATCGAGACATTTTGGAACTCTATCAAACAGAAAATCAGCATTTGAACACCTTCTTCCTCTCCCATTTTCACGTACACACATTATTATTTCTATATCTTGCATCTAATTTAATAAATTATATCTTATCTTCCATTGTACCCTGTTGTTAAATCTTCTTTTAGTCATAAAATAAGATCTCTTATCATTTTATTCCATATAGGTTACAAAATATACCCTAAATTCTCCCCTTACCTAGATCTTGAATTTGTGCCCTTTCATGCTTTGGGTTGAACAAATCAGATTTGGCTTGAGGATAGGATTTTGGGTCATTCAATGTATATGTGTGATTTGGTAATCTACCATTGATCACCATATCACCATATACATTTTTGTGAACCCGACCTATTACATTTCTTGTTTTGATCTTTGTGCTAGATTTCCTTTACATAGCTAGATTACCTCTTGCATGCTTTGGCTAGATATATTTTCCATTCCCATAATTAGATCTACTTTGTTTTGGTTACATGGTATGCATTTAAATATTGGTTCATTTGGTGTTAAATCTTCTTTCATATTTAGATTTACTTTGTATGCATTATAATAATTTTTATTTACATTACATTTTTATATTATATCTTCCCTTTCTTTCATTCCTTTGTGTCTGAGCTTTATCACTTTGAGTCCAACCTATAGTGTTCTGATTAGAAGAAGTCTTAGACTCATAGGTTAGTTTGATCCTGAACCACCCTTCTTTCTAGGGAATCTTGATGAAACCACCATGCATCCTAATGACATAAATCATATCATGGAGAATAATCTTCTTATGGTGAAGATGAAGCATTAAGAGTTCGTCCTACCCAAGTGAAAAAGCTTACTCATGAATTTGGAGAGTTAGAACATTGGTTAGCTCAAGAGAATCACAATTTTGAAGCTCTTTCCACTATAGAAAGTTTAAATAAGCTCATTCATAATTATGAACATGGTCTTAACCTCTTGCATTACATTTAACATCTTATTAATTCCAGTGTTAAACCTATTACATAATGTGCTCAATAATTAGGCTATGTCCCCCCTACTACAAGTGTTGAAACTTCTTTGCCTATAACCACTTCTATTCCTAGTATTTCCACTTATGCTCCACCTTTTATCATAACTTAAACCCAAACTTCTAACCCCACACATATGTGTCTCCCTAATCTTATTTTTCCTTCTCTTTCTACGAGTGTTCCATATGCTTTATTTCCTTCCTCTATGCCTTCTGATCATAGCATTCCTTATTCATATCCCAATACTACTTCCAAAAATGCTCTTACCATGCTTCATGCTTGTTCCAACATTCCCCCAATTTCAAAAAATATTCCTAACGTTTCCAATGTTTTTCCTCCTATCATTTCTTCCACTGATTCTACCATTAATAGCTTAGCTCAAATTGTGTCCTCTTTGCAACAATAACTTGCTCCTTTGACTCCATCCAAATTCAACATTCCCACATGTGATATTTCTAGTCCTTTGTCCATAGATATTATCCGAATTGTTATTCCACAAAGTATTGAGATACCTCATCTTGAGACTTATAATGGTAAGGGTGATCTTGTAGCTCATGCTAAAACTTTTCAAACCTTGTGTAATGATTTCTATCACGACTTTCATGACAAAGTTGTTTTCTAGAACCTTTCAAGAGAAATCCTTGCAATGGTATTGTTCTTTGCCTCCTTATTCGATTGATTTCTTCCAAAAGATTGCTAATGCTTTTATTCAACAATTTCAAAATAATATTCATCCTCAAATTTTTGACTAATTTGATGCATTGTAAACAAGGTGTTAAATAAAAAGTTAGTATCTTTATTGGTAGATTTAAGCATTTGCATGCTCAAATTTTGTATCATGTTCCTGATATTGATATACAATGTATATTTATTAAAAATTTACAAAAGGACAATAGAGATAAGATACTCCTTACTTTGTTCTCTTCCTTTTCACAATTGTGTGCAGTGCTTCATCATTATCAACTTCAAGTGATTCAATTTAATTGTAACACTCCAATGGCTCCTCTTCCCATCGATAAGAGTGATGTTGCATCCATTTTTTTTTAAAATACTAAAAACTATGTATCAAATCAACAAATCATCCAACACAATTGTTGAATAAGTGGCGAAAACATCTAAAGGTGTGGCTCCTTTGTCCTCTATGTTTAGAACTTCTTGTACTTTTACTCCACTTTCTGAATCTTTGCATAATGTTATGTTTACATTAATGAATGTAAACATGATTAAACTTCCTCCTATCAAGCCAATTGACCCATCCAAACCACCCTTTAGATTCTTTGATCATAAATATTTCTGTCAATTCCAACGTCAACCTGGTCATGATACTGAAAAGTAATATTCCTTTATGAATGTGGTTCAAGATCTTATTGATTATAATGTTATATCTATAGATGCTAATATCAACCAAGGAAATAAATCAGTTCCACCTCCTAATCAGAATTTTTGAATATACACTAATCCATTGCGCTCTCATTCAACCAATACTATTAAGAAACCTTCTTCTCTCTTTGGTTATGATGAGAAAGTTGATGAAGCCACTCATATTGTCAACCAAATTGAACATGTCCATCCTCAACCTCCATCTCCATCTTGCACAACCTTTGATCCTGCTGAAACAATTAAGACACCTGATGGTCCTCTTTACATTCTCGCTAGGGTTGATGGTATTCCATAGTCTTTATCAGCCTTATATGCCTCGAGACTCTATTGACCTCGATTTATTTTGGACATACGTTCCTCAACCAACTAAAGTTCATCCTTATTATCTTTTTCAATCATACCAAGCCTTTAAGATTTTAAAAAAATGTGAACTTAGCAAATCTAAGGATGATCCTAGTCATGGCCTTCTTCCTACACCACATTTTCCTCCTTATCCACATCCTCTTCTTGTCAATTCTCAACCTAGTTTGGTTCCTTCAATTCTTCCTCCTCAAGAAGAAAAGGACCAAACGTTGACTGATCCTATTCTAGCCCAAATATATAGTAAAACCAAACGTAACCATCATGCTCTTGATTTTCGTCACAAAAGTTGAGCTAGAGCCCATGAATGTGTTTCTCAAAACATTTCTTCACTTCGTAACCCTCCTCATAATTCAATTTCCTTTGATAAACCCATGCTTGAGCCTATGGAGGAAGTGAATTTAAATAAATAAAAATGAACAAAAAAGACAATGCTATTCATATCTTGGATTCTATTAGTATTAATCTTGATGAATAAGATACTCTTGATGATGATGTTCATGATACTAAAAATGATATGCATGCTAGTGATTCTGATGATATGTACATGAGACTATTGATCTTGATAATTATTTACCACCTATTCTTTTGCATCAACTATCGATCACTCCTAATAAAAAACACAATGACCTCTCTTCACAGCAGGGTCCTTGTTTAGTTATTGTTGTTAGTAATAACTGATAGGGGGGGTGAATCAATGGCCTCAAAAATTTATCCTTCAAACTTTAATCCACAAATCAATACACCTCAGATTATTAAGTCCCTACAAGATGCATGCCTTAAAAATTCTTGAAATAATTAACTGTCTGTCAGTTTACCTTGTCTGTCCTTATTCTCCTTGATAACCGATAAGCAGTAAAACTTATTTATCGATACTCAGTAAATATGCAGAGTATACCAATCAATCCAGAAATGTATATGTGAGATTTAAAACAATAAATTAATAACCATACACACATAACACATGGATTTTAACGTGGAAACCCTGTTAAGGTAAAAAACCACTAGGACCGGTACCCCAAATTTTCACTCTTCTGAAGTGAGCCCTATTAGGAGCCAACCCTATTAAAGGTTGCAAACACACTGTTAAGTGCGACCTTGTCAAAGGATTTTTATACATAGGTTGTCACTTAGTATCTGGCATCTATTTTGCTACCATCCTTGAATCAGCCTCCTTCTTAGACTGTCAATAGGCTTTAGGAAAATCTTGCTACCATCCTTGAATCAACCTC
>MU223944.1:1105106-1117248 GCA_018584345.1 Thuja plicata
CAGTGTTCTTGCACAATCAACTATTGATTTGTTCCTTCTCTCAGCAATCCCATTTTGTTGTGGTGTTCTTGGTGCAGAAACCTGTCTTTTTATACCATGCTCATTACAGAAATTAGTGAATTCATCTTATATAAATTCTCCTCCTTTATCTGATCTTAAACATTTTAGATCCTTACCACCTTTTTTTTCTACCATAGCCTTATATCATTTAAACATCTTGAATGCTTCATATTTTTATTTTAGAAACATGACTGTCATCATTCTAGAGTAATCATCAATAGAGAGAATAAAATATCTATCTCCATAATAACTCTTTGTCCTCATAGGTCCACCTAAATCAGTATGGACTATTTCTAGAATATCATTAGATGTATGGGTTTTGTTTTTGAAACTAGACTTTGTCATTTTACCTTTTTGACAATTTTTGCACATGTTGTCTGGCTTTGTCATCGTCGGTAAGCCTCTTACAGTTCTTCTTTTACTTATTTTCATCATGTTGTCAAAATTCACATGACACAATCTTTTGTGCCACAACCATATGTCTTCGTTTATAGTCATTAAGCAAGTGGGATTAGTATCATTCAGATAGAATAAGTTACCTTTGGTCTATTCACCGGTACCAATCAGATTTCCTGATTCATTGAAGATCTTTGCCTTCTTGTTGTCAAATGCTACTCTGTGATCTAAATTATTCAGCTGAGAAACACTCAACAGATTATAATTCAATCCTTTTACCCAATAAGCATTTTCACATTTAATCAGGTTATTCAACATTATTGTTCCTTTACCTTCAATTGGACAAGGTGTATCATTTCCCATTCTTACTGTACCACCATTATAGTATTCAAAAGTATTAAAATTTTCTTTGTCACTGGTCATATGGTGACTGCAGCCACTATCTATAATCCAGATATCATTCTTACTAATCTTAAATATGAGTGCAGTTTCTCCATACCTTTCATCTTCATCTGAATCATCCTTCATAGCTACAAATACCATCTCGATGTCATCATGAGGTTCGGTGTCAGTATCTTCATCTTTGCAAGCGGCTAGGTAGCTAGCCTTCTTGCCTTTATCCTTTCTGATCATCGGTAACCTCTGTAATCTTTGTTATCACCTTTGTCATAATTCTTCTCAAAAGATCTGTCATCACTTCTGTCATCTTTTCTTCTGTTAGGACATCTAGTAGCAAAGTGTCCAATTTCTTTACAATTAAAGCATACAAGTGGTAACTTGCCTTTGTATTTACCTTTGACTCTCTATATTCTTCTGGCCATAAGTGCTTCTGTATCATCTAGATCTTCTTCTTCACTTTCACTTTCACTATCTCTTCTAGATGAGCATCTATGATTGGATTTGCTTATTTTCATAGACTTAAATGCGGACTCTAAACTTGGTAAGACATTATTGTCAAATTTATTCATCTCAAATGAAATCAGTCTACCAATTAAGGTATCAAGAGTAACTCTATTGTTTTTAACTTCTCTCATTTCTTGAATAACAGAGACTCTAATAGCATATACAGGAAATAAGTTTCTTAAGATTTTACTTACCATTGTTTCCTCTTCAAGTGTACCTCCAACACCTCGTATAGCATTGACTACTTTTATTCTTGTGATGTACTGTGTGATGTTTTCACCTTCTTTCTTTCTGAGATCATCAAACTTTCCTTTAAGGCTTTCTGTCTTGGCTCTCAGAACATTTGTATCACCTCCATGTACAAGCTTCAGTTTGCCCCACATTTTATTTGCAGTTTTGCAATCCTTGACATCTTCAAATTCAGCATCGGAGAGAGAGGAAGAAAGCTCTATAACAATGTAGTTATGCTCATGTTTCACTCTCAATTGATCTACTGTCAATGGTCCTGTAGGAAATACATATTCAATATCTAAGTATTGATTAATATCATTGCCAATACCTGATAAGTGGAGTCTTATCTTGCTTTGCCATGAAGCAAAGTTGTCTTTGTTCAACTTGGGCACATCTTGTCTGTTCATCTTGTGATCTTTACTTAGGTATTAAAACCTTCCTTCTAAGCACACAAGCTCTGATACCAATTGTTAGTAATAACTGAGAGGGGGGGTGAATCAGTGGCCTCAAGAATTTATCCTTTAAACTTTAATCCACCAATCAATACACCTTAGATTATTAAGTCCCTACAAGATGCATGCCTTAAAAATTCTTGAAATAATTAACTGTCTGTCGATTTACCTTGTCTGTCCTTATTCTCCTTGATAACCGATAAGCAGTAAAACTTATTTACCGATACTCAGTAAATATGCAGATTATACCAATCAATCCAGAAATGTATATGTGAAATGTAAAACAATAAAGTAATAACCATACACACATAACACATGGATTTTAACATGGAAACCCTGTTAAGGGAAAAAACCACTGGGACCAGTACCCCAAATTTTCATTCTTCTGAAGTGAGCCCTGTTAGGAGCCAACCCTGTTAAGGGTTACAAACACACTGTTAAGTGTGACCTTGTTAGAGGATTTTATACATAGGTTGTCACTTAGTATCTGGCATCTATTTTTCTACCATTCTTGAATCAGCCTCCTTAGACTGTCAATAGGCTTTAGGCAAATCTTGCTACCATCCTTGAATCAACCTCCTTCTTAGGCTGTCAATAGGCTTTATGCAAATTCAATGCTACTTTCATGAATCAACCTTTTTGGCAATCTGTTAAGATGTACCTCAATTATAGAAGACTGTTAAGTCCTGCTCTACTAAGAAACTTGATGCTTCAATGGTTAAACTGAAACATTATGACCTATTTTTGATGCAACTTTGAATTGCAGATTTTCAGATCTATTTAAGTACAATACCTCTCTGATAAATGCATCAATTTAATTCCTTTTTCTCCACACTTTCTACTCTGTGATGTTGTTCTTCACTGTTTGTCAGTGTCTACAGAATTCTTTAGCTCTCCTTCAGCTTGATTGATCAGGACTGTATGAAGTTTATCCTTCACCAGTTTCTCTTCAGCATCCTCTTTCTATTCACTCCCCTTCCATGTATCTAATTGCTTGTGGAAATGAATTATGTTTGTCTCTTATATAGACATGATACTCCTTATTTCATGATTCTTGATTCTTGATTCTTGGTGTGAAAAACAATCCAGCCAAATTGATTTATGGCTTTAACTCCTGATTTATCTCGTAGTTATCTTCTTGCCAACTGTATAAATATTCTTTAAATCAATTACTTAACTATGGTCGAATAAAATAAATAAAACAACCAGTTAAGTCTATCCTTAAGCTCTGCCAGCTAGATATTTTGTCATTTTCTGAACTCTTTGTTCCGTCGGTCAATTCTGCAGTTTGTCGTTGGTGACAACTGCCAGTTCCATCGGTGTAACTTCAGTCAGCTTTGAGATCTCCGTCCGTCAGGCATCATTGGATCTTTCTCATCGGGCAACTCTATTTTCAGCTCGTCGGGCATCCTGTGATTTTTCTTCGTCGAGCAACACTGTCTTCTTCTCATCGGGCATCATTGCGACTTTTTCTCTGCCTTTACCGATGGTGTGCACTCCGTCGGTGTTGTCTGTCACTTAGTGAATACTTGACTTTTATGCATTGCTGAAATAATAATCATTGTTCCATTCATTCTCTGAAGTCTTTGGCATTATGTACATGCCTGTACAAATGATATCAAGTTCAAATCAATGACAATACAAACCATTAACTGATTTAATGTCTTGCATCATCTTCAACTTAACATTATCAAACATTCAATCAGTTATATGTCATCAATTGTTGCGTCCTTTTTGCTTGATGTTGTTCCTCTTGTGAGTTTCCCACATTTCCTAAACACTATGTATTGAGATTGGGGGGCAAAAACACACTTGAATAGCTCCTCTTTCACAATGGATCCTTTCTTTTCTTTTCTTTGTCTACTTGTTTGTCGTGATGTGTTTTTTTTAATATGTTTTGTTTAGATTTCTTTAAACAACCCTTGTTGCTCCATTGGCACAAGGTAATAAAGTAATAACAATTTTGTAATCCTTCTTCTCTTTGTATCTTACTTCTTTTATATGTTGTTACATGTTATGTTGTACACATGCCATTGTTCATAAATGTGTCTTTGTGTTCTCTGATTGGGATGATGCAAAGTGGTAGCACCCATTCTTTTTCGTCTCTGTGATGTTGGAAAAAAATAATATTTTTCATAACTCTTACGTTTCTTTCTTCCATTGTGTTGCAGTTCTACTTCCTTTGGGAAAAGGTGACAGTTCATTTTTACATAATTCTTATATATATGAGTTATCATATGACCTATTGACACCACAGTTAGTAGATCCCTTTCGTGCTCTCTTTTCTCATGTACTCATTTCCCTTGATTTGTCTTTTCTTTGGGGCATTTCATAGTGTAAATGTTTCTAGTAGATGCATGTACGCTTTCCTAAAGCCAGTGCTCCCATTAATGTGCTTGCAGTAGCTTTAACATGGGGGTATACACTCTATTCACATTTTTGCATACACGCACTATTCCTCAATGATGCTTTACAGTTTGGATCCCTTATGGACATACAATCCTTAAGAAGTGATCTCTCCTTTTTCTTTTGATCCCTTATGGACATACAATCCTTAAGGAAAGATCCCTCCTTGCTGGATCCCTTATTGACATACAATCTTTAAGGTTAGATCCTAGATGGATTGACTAGCACAAAACACAAACCCTACTAGAACTTTCAATTCCATCTCTTGCGGCACTTTTGTGTGATCCACATTAAGACATACAATTTTACAAGGCCCATGGTGGTCACACTTTTCTTTCTTTCTGTGGTTCACAATGAGCCACACAATCTTATTGGGGTTAAGGTACTCTCTCTCTCTCTCTCTCTCTCTCTCTCGTGGGGGATGTCTCTCTTATCCTAGTTTTGGATTTGATGAGGACTTAATTCACTTGGGGGATTGATGTTTTCCTTTTATCCTTAACTTTGATGAGATCATCTTATGCATTTTATCTACTTCACAATGAGCATGATCTTGCCTCATACTCCTGCTAAAGTGGGGGCTAAATATATAGGTCTAAAAAATTAGCACCCATTAATTTGGAAGCTCTAGGACCTATCTGGGCCCCATTTTTGTGATCTCCTTGACTTTGGACGTATTTATGCTTGGTTTTCCCACTTTTCTCTCCATTTTACCCTAATTCTCTTACTACTTCTCGAACCCCACAAATTCTACCTCAAAATTTACCCTTCTGGGCATAGGTAGAACCTAGTTTGACCTATACTAGGTATAGTGCTTGAATTCCCAAATGGTTTAATAACTAGGTTACACAACTCAACTCAGGGATTGGGCATGAAACTTGAAAATTGTTTAGACTAGAGAAGGCTAAGGATAACATGAAATGAACTAGGAATTTCAATCATGACTTCAATAGGTCCTTAACTTGACACCATGCCTAACAATGGCTCCAAAATGCTTGACTTCCCAAATGGTTTAATAACTAGGTTACACAAATCAACTCATGGATTGGACATCCCACTCGAGAGATATATTTTCCATTGTGAAAGCTCATTTATATGTAAAACCGGGGTGTGTGAACTTGAAAAGAGTCTACAAAGTATATGCACTTAGTTCCTATAAAAGTCATGCTAACCTATAAATTTTAAGGAAAAGAAATACTTAAAAGGTAAATGTCAGAAAGATAAATGATAGATTTGAACTTCACTTTAAATGCAGAAGGAAATTCAAATGCTAAATGAGCTTATCCAAACTGATACAACTGAGTTGAGGAGGTGCAGACATGAACTACCCTATCTTCTATTGGCTGCAGGAACACTCACAAGAAGTATCTTCCAGTGGCTGCAGGAATAGTCAAACTCCCAAACTTGCAAATGAACTGAAAGAAACTACTTGCAAAAACTAAAGGGAGTTACTCACCAAGTGGGCCTCCTTGAGTGAGTACTCAAAATTTAATTACACAGTTGTAAACTTAGAACATATCTTCTTTATTCATACTTGAAAAATGTATTGATTTCAAGCCATTGCTGGAAATACTAAACTCTATTAAAACTAATATGTTATTCCATCAATCATAAATCTACTTCACTGAACTATCTTTCCTTCGAAGAGGTTCTGCTGCTTATTTATAATAGAAAGATTTCTAAGTAACTAGCAAATCAACGCCAAGAAAATAGGAAGATCAAAATTATTATAGAGCTAGAAAGAAGGGGAAAATTATCCACTATGTGAAGAATATAAGACTCGTTCAACACAATGATGAGAAGATCTAGCCTCCACTACTTCCTAGATTTATTCCTTAACAAAAGTAACCAACAAACTAGCTCAACACGAGCTATGGCCAGATCATCAGAAAACTTCTTCAACTATCGATCCTTGTTGAGCTATAGGGACTTAGTCTTCAATGATGCATCCTGATTAAGTTTCATTTGTTGATTACTTCTTCCTTCAATATTTCTACAATCACAAGTGTTAACAAGGACAAACATATGCAATACATAATGTATATCCGTTCATCACAAGATTAACTATCCATTAATCTATAGTTATAAATAACATATAAATATTGCATATTATCATAAAATGAGTGTCTGCAGCCCTCATCAGGGATATAAAAGTAGAACTTAAAGTCTTTGTGACCAAACCCAGAAACTCACTTAAAAATCCACTATGTAAGGTTTATGAGCTGACTAGAAAACACCCTAGGAATAGGACACAACAAATATGACAAAGTATCATAATTAAAAGAGCCATTAATGTATCTCATTGTTTTTCCCCCTACTAAAACTATGGCTATTCCTCCAGTACTATGAATTTCCTGGCACTAGCGTTGATTCTGAATTTGCCACACTATTATATCCCTATCCACCATGTTCAAGGCTCCAATAAAACCCCTTTCTCTTTTCCACCTTGGCCCACATGGAATTCTCTGCTTCTTCATTATATCATGCCTCTGCTTCACTACAACTTTAAAAATGCCACAACAAAAGAGGTGGCTGAAATGAAAAGGGTAACCAATGCTCATGTTTTCTTCTACCCAAGTCAATGTACCTGGGTGCTCACTTACTGGCAGCTCTGAGGTTGATGACATTGTGTGATTCTTCCTTCTTGAGTCCCATAGTCAGCTTGTTCCACCATTGGAAAAGGGACCCTGTTACAACCTGACCATCATTAGCTACCATCCCCTCAAATTCTCTATGAGTTTCTTCCCGCCAAGGAAGAATCCTATTTATGTAGCTATCAGTGAGAAACCCATAAAATAACTTCACCCAATCATAATACAGGGTCTTAGGATGCCCACTTTCTAGTCTAAGGGGCGGCATAATGTTCCTTTCTTGTTCCATGTAGGCCCTAAATTCTCTCCCATGTTGAGTTCATTCTTGATCCATGACATGATGACTCTAAGATGAATGTCACCTATGTAAAGCAAAGGGTTCCACTATGTATCCAATGGAACTACATAATTGTGAAGTTACAATTCACAAAGTAGATTCCTAGTTACTCCCTGAGATGTATGGAAGATGTGGTATAACTCATGCAGTGTGTCTAAATTAGGATTGAGGTCCCTGATTATTATCATAAGTTAGAAAATAATAGATGTTGTTCTTTAAGACATAGGGCATAAAACCTTGGTGGTGCCCTACATTCCATGAGTTGAGGGACCATATCTGTGATAGTCTCTACCTTACACTTAAGTTAGTCTATTTATTGTTTTTGGTCATCAATTATTTTATACATTATGGACCTCTCAAGTTTTCATTCAAATTGTTTATATTGCATTTATTTAGAAAGGTCAAGAGATAATGAATGAGAATTTAAATACATAGGAGGATTATGAGTAGAAACTATTAGCCTTGCATCTTCACTACCAATTTCTTTTTCCATATTCTCCTCTTGTGGTTCTTGCTAAAATCCATGCAATTATGAGGGAGAAGCAAGTGAAGGTTGCTCAGATTCTACTATCCTCTCTACTACAACAACTGATTTGTCAAGTCCCTGTAATTCATCTTTATCATCACATCGCACAAGGGGATCATTTTCCTAGTCTTTTGTTGTCAATGGAGGTTCATTTCCTCTTGAAGGTGATCCTAGAGTATCTTCTTCTGATCCTTCTCCTTCTTCTGATTTCTCAATACTCATAGCATATTCTTGTTGTGGTCTCACCTCTTCTGAATCCTTGACAATGGGCACTTTTTCTCATGTAACTTCCTGGTTGGACTCAGAGGTTTTGATAGGAATTTCTTATATTTCCTCCTCAGCCTGCCCTAAACCTTTCATACTAAGTTGACAAATTATCCTTTTGGGAGGTTCTGCAATGGCTCTAGGAGCTTTCTTTCTATTCTTTTTGCAAGCAGACTCAGCTATAGGAATGGTTTTTGTAAGACATGGGGTGTGTTCTATCTTCCTTCGCTTAGAGATAGGGGTAGAAGATTAAAAATTATAATTGTCCTCAATGTTTTGAATATTTTCATCAATTTTCCCTTTCCCTTTTCTTTTCTAATGGTTTCCCTAGTTCTTGCAGGGGTTTTTAGTGAAGTGTTAGGAGAAGGGTTTGTAATAGGGGTATTCTCAACATTAACAGCAGAGGGCTCTGTAGAAGATAGTTCTTGGGATGTTATGTCTATAGGAGACCTATTAGCAGAGGATGCTCGAGAAGATGAAGATCCCAAGTTTATTTTGGAAAACCCTTGAGGAGTTTCAACTCTTTGTATTATAACCCTTCCCCTAGGTCCTACATTTCCCTGCTTGATACTTCTAGCAGCTACAAAGTCATCCTAGGTCATTTGAGAAACATCCCTCAATGATATTTCTACTAATAACTTAATCAACCCATGATGGATGACGGAGTGAGGTTTACCCTTCCGAGTCTCCCTAACACTAATGTTGAGTATATTATGCTAAAAATTTGAAACATTTCCTAAGTACCCATGGCGCATATGGCTTAATAACTTAAAATGTACAATATCCAAACAAGAAAACCTACCCTCATAGGTTAAATATCTAATGATATAGAAAACCACTTCTACCCAAATGAGATGTAGTGAAAGCCTCTTCGTACCTTTCTTATCATTCTATAAAGGGGGGTCTAAAGGATGTGTAAAATGAGCTCATGTCATCCTAGTATCATGTTCTTCAAGGTATTTCTCTCATGGGGTTGGAACACGAGTTACTTATGCAATTATTTCTTCCACAACGTCAATCCTTAACCGTTTTACTCTTGCTACTTCATTTCAAAATGTGCTAGCAAATTCCATTGTAGTGTCATTGTCATAACTGTTTAGCTTTTGAAAATAATTAAGTCGTCCACAATTTCAGAATCTATTAACGCAAACTTGATCCTGAAGTATCATGGTATTAACTATGGGTTCATGTCTCATAGGTGGTCCTCCCATGGTATCTTTTTCAACCTCTACTGAAAAGACAATCCAATAATTTGCCAATAAATTGAATGACTAGCTCTCTTCCCCTAACACTTTTACAAAATTTGAAAGAAACTAGCTTCGATTTCACTTCAAATTCTAAAATTATTTCCTTTTGAGACTCTAACTCTTTTTACGAAACCCCTGCTCTGCCTAATTTTAGAGAGTTATCTAACAATTATAGAAAATATAGGTGCTTGACTTCACAAAGGGATCAATAAATAGGTTCTTGACTCAACTCATGGATTAGACATCCAATCCAAGAAACTATACTCCTTGTTATGAAGGCTCATTTAATCATCAATCTAGGGACATATTACTTGAAATGGGTCTGCAAGATATATGCATCAAGTGCCTACTCAAGCCACACTATCTATGAAGCTGCAAGAATAAAGATTTGAAAAAAAACATACTGTAGCTTATCGATCATGGACCTATAAAGTGACTCATCCACCTCTTTAGAATCATCTTCCCTTGATAGTTTGCAACCAGTTACATAGGGGTACCAACCGGTTTTGTGTCTTCTAACCTAAAAGTCCTCATTATTTCCCTTACATATTTGGATTGGCTTATATAGATACCATTTTTCATCTGTTGAACCTACAACCCAATGAAGAATTTAATCTCACCGAATACAGACATCTCAAATTTTTTCCTCATCTCATCTACAAATGATCTGCTCATTTCTTCATTTCCACCAAAAATGATATCATCTACAAATATCTCTGCAATCAGCAACCTATCATCTTTCTCAATCTTTACATACACATTACTGTTATCACTTGTCCCTAAGAAAACAATCTGAATCATATATGAATTCAATCACTCATACCATGCCCTAGGTGCTTGTTTCAACACATAAAAAGCTTTCTGTAATTTACACACCATGTTCTTACCTTCTGAATTAGAAAATTATACAGGTTGTTCAATGTATACATCTTCTTGCAAAACACCATTAAGAAAACTTGACTTAACATCCATTTGATATACCTTGAATCATTTATAAGCAGTATATGCAAGCAATTTCCTTACACCATCAATTATGGCCATAGGTGCAAATGTTTCACCATAGTCTAGGCCTTCCTCTTGTGCATATCCTTTGCACACCAATCTGGCCTTGTTCATTACCAATTCACATGACTCATTCATCTTGTTTCTGAAAATCCACTTAGTATCAATCACATTCTTGTCCACTAGTCTGGGCACTAATGTCTAGGCTTTGTATTCACAATTTGCTATAATTCATCTTCCATAGCTTTCACCCAATCTTCATCTGGCAATGCATCTTTAACTATTTTAGGCTCAAATTCAGATAGCAAACATGTACCTTCTCTCACCTTCCTTCTTGATAACACACCTGAATTTCTGTCACCAATAATTTTATCAAGGGAATGGTTCATGTTCATTGACCTATCTCTCCATCGGTTCTTCTATAGTGGCCTACTCCACCAGTTGTACATGTACAAACCCATGATAGACTCTGGGCTCCTTCTTGTTGGATTCATCATTTTTCTTAGGAAATTCATCTATTCTTACACTAGAACTTTCCACTATCTTATTTGTTCTCTTGTTTAAGTACTTGTAGGATTTTCTCTTTGAGGAGTATCCTAAGAATATCCCCTTATCACTTCTTGGGTCAAACTTACCTATATTTTCATCTCTCTTTATATAGCATCTACTCCCAAAAATTTTGAAATAACTTACACATGGTGATCATCCATGCCACATCATAGGGAGTTTTGTTTGTACCTTTCTTCAACTGAACTCTATTCATTGTGTAAACAACAGTGCTCACCACTTCTCTCCAAAATGTCTATGCAACACCCTTCTAAATCATTAATGTCCTGGCACAATCAATGATAGACCAGTTTCTTTTTTTAGCAATACCATTCTACTAAGGTGTTCTAGGAGCTGTGATCTGTCTTTGAATTCCCTGTTCTTCCCAATATGTAGTAAATTCATGTGAAGTAAAATCACCTCTTCTCTAAGATCTAAGACATTTAAGAATCTTACTGGTCTCCTTCTTCACTCTAGCTTTGTAGATCTTAAACATGTGAAAAGCTACAGATTTTTCCTTTAAAAATATAGCCTAGATCATTCTAGAATAATAATCAATAAGCAACATGAAATATCTGTCACCATAGTAACTCCGAGTTCTCATTGGAACACACAAATTGGTATGATCCAGATCTAAAATAATTTCAGAAGAATAAATTTTTACTATTGAAACTAGAACTAGTTAACTTCCCAAGCTGGCATTCTTTACACATTACATTGTCTAGTTTCACTAGGTTAGGCAAACCTCTTACTATCTTTATCCTACTAACTTTGATCAAGTTATCAAAATTTACATCAAAAAACCTCTTATGCCATAACCAACAATATTCTACCTTAGCAATCAGACAACTCTTAATAGTAGAATTCATATGGAACATGTTACCTTTAGCTTGTTCACCGGTAACAATCAATTCTTCTAATTTCCCAATAATCCTGCATGTACCTCCATTGAACTCCAATCTATATCCTTTTTTATTCAACTAAGAAACACTTAACAAATTGTATCTCAAACCATGAACCCAATAAATATCATCACAATTTGTTTTATCATTCAAAGCAATAGATCCTTTACCTTTTACAAAACATGGAGCATCATTTCCAAATCTTACCGAGCCTCCATCACTTTCTTCCACCTTGATGAATTTTCTGTTAGAAACACTAAGAGGGGGGGGGGGGGGAATCAG
>MU223944.1:1131685-1146092 GCA_018584345.1 Thuja plicata
AATGGGGATTTGCAAATCCATATTCGCATTCAATTTAGAGGTCACCAAACAAGGAATTGCACCCCATAACCGGGTTATGGGCTGCATAACCCGGTTATGGGGTGCAACCAAACGGGCCCTTAAGGAAGACCGCATTTTCAAAGAAAGCATGGGCCCTTCTCAAAATAAATTAAAAGGAAAATCAGAACTTCGTTCAAATGAGGAATCAGTCTTTCCTATCCCTTTCATAGAAATTACCTAACAGTTTTTATATATTCAAACTGGGCCTCGCCAATTTGAAATTTTGGTGCCAAATAGATGATAATATTGTTAAAACCTTTTATCTAAAGTACCATTCTGACGTATGCAGACGACGCATTTGTCTTTACTTCATTTCCCATATGAGACTGTCAAAACTGAAAAATATAGATGACAAAGGTGATTGTATTCTCTAGAGAATGAAGACCAAAAAGATTCGAATCCATCTAGTAATGTTCACATCGGTGAAACATCAAGCCTTCTCTAAAGGTCACCCTAATTAGTGCTCCAACTCAAACATACTTAACACAAAGATGAAAATTTATCTATGTATTCCAAATTTTCTTCTATTTTATGCATATACGATACTTGTTTCTAATTTTGTTTAAAAATATAATAAATAAATTTATTGATTCTGCAAATTTAAGACAGTTTAATTAGTACTGGAAATCGTATTCAATCCCAAGCAAAGAAGAAAAGAAAAATGGATGATCTATTCTGTTTTCTACTATAATGCTTGTTTTTTGTTGATTTCGGATTTTAAATACAATGCAGAATAAACGAAAAATATAGAATTGCAGTCAAAGGCATACACACAGAAAGAACACAATAATTTATAGTGGTTCACCTTTGCAGGCTACATCCACTTTCAATGGAGGGATTCTCAGATTTATTTAATCTCTGTTTTCACATACAACTCTGTCGTTGTTTTAACAGCAGCTATCTATATAGAAAAACAAGCCCCTTTCCCACCTTCTTCTGTCACTTCCAAAATTAGCCAAGGAAGCCTAACAATTAGCTGTTTGCAAGAACTGCGGTTACAAGGAGGAAGGGCATATTCATGTCAGAGCAGCTAGAGCAGTTACGGGAATGATTGGGCTGCACCACCCAACAATCTCCCACTTGAAGACCAATCAATAGCAGAAAAAAAGAAAAAGAAAAATTGCACACATAGATATCCCCCCATTTTGATCTTATGGCTATGTCGTGACAATGCTGATAGAAGTTCTATAAAATTTGAACTTCTCCCGGCGAGCTACAACCTTGGTAAACATATCTGTAGGATTGAATTTAGTATCAATTTTCACTAACTGTAACTTGCCTTCCTCAAGAGCAGGACGAATGAAATGATATCGAATCTCTATGTTTTTAGTGCGACTATGGAAAGCGGAGTTCTTACCCAAATGAATGTCGTTGTTACTATCACAAAACAAAGTGAAATTAGATTGCTTATATCCCAACTCTCCAATCAATCGTTGTAGCCATATCATCTCATTAGCGCCCTCAGTGAGAGCAACATATTCAGCCTCAGTAAAGGAAAGAGAAACTATCAGTTTCTTACAAGAGGCTCAGCTAATCACTGCCCTGACAAAAGTGAATGCACAACCGGTAATAGAACGTGGCACTGTCTATGAGGCTGGAAATTTGCACCTTAGTAAACAAAATATGTTGTTAACACAATATGTTAACAACATGTGTATGTCTATTGTATTTGTTTGCAAATTACTAACACACGTTAACGCAATAGACTAACACACATGTTAACATATTGTGTTAACAACATATTTTGTTTGCTAAGGTGCAAATTTCCTACCCCATAGACAGTGTCATAGAACGTCTCGTATCTAAATCACCGTCCATATCAAAATCAACATAACCATAAAGCTTTGTATTTTCACCTCTAAAATATAAAACATAATCAAAGGTACCTTTCAAGTACTGAAGAATCCATTGAACTGCTTGCCAATGTGTTTTTCTTGGATTAATCATAAAGTTGCTCACAACTCCCACTGCATGAGCAATATTCAGACGAGTGCAAACCATTGTATACATAAGACTTCCAACTACAGATGAGTAAGGAATATTATCCATTTCTCCTTCTTCTTCTAGAGTAGAAGGACACATCGCAAAAGACAACCGAAAGTGATCAACCAATTGAGTAGCAACAAATTTTGCATTTGACATATTAAATCTGTCCAAAACTTTTAAAAGATAGTTTGCTTGAGACAATTTAATTTACCGTTTCTATCTATTACAAATTATGTTCATTCCAAGAGTCCTCTTCGCTACCCCTAAATCTTTCATGACAAAACGAAGAGCCAAATGCCTTTTTATTTCACTAACAATTCACACACTTGTTCAAGCAACAAGCATATCATTGACATAAAGCAACAAAATGAAAAACTTGGCTTTGGGAAGTCGCTTGTAGTAAACACATGGATCTGATTCACAACGTATGAAGTTTTGTTGTGTTAGAAAGCTATCAAACTTTAAATACCATTTGTGCGAGGCTTGCTTAAGCCCATATAAACTCCATTTTAATATGCAGCTTAAGTGTTCTTCACCATTTTTAATAAAGCCCTGAGGTTGCTCCATTTACAGTTCTTCTAAACAATATCTCCATGAGGGAACATTGTTTTAACATCAAGTTGCTCAAGCTAGAGGTCCAAAATTGCTGCCATACCCAAACCCCGCCAGATTGTTTGCATTTTCACAACTGGAGAAAAAATATCATTAAAATTGATGCCCTTTTGTTGAACAAAACCTTTTACCACCAATCTAGCCTTGTATCTTTTCCATCCTCCAGCTTCTTCTTTCAGACTGTAGACCCATTTATTTTTCAAAAAAACTGATTTGGTGGAGCAGGGACTAAATCCCAAGTATCATTGGTTTGCAAAGATTCTAGTTCATCCTTCATTGCATCCGTCTAATGCACGAAATTCTCATCATGACATGCTTTTTGAAATGTCTATGGCTCTGCCTGCTTAGAACATAAATAAAATAAAATCTCATAGTCATCAAATTTTCTTGGACATTTTTTGTCTCTAGTAGACCTTCACAACTGAATATTTTGATTATCGTCTTGACTGTGAGCAGCATCAAAACCCTCTATATTTCCAAATCCTAGTATATTACAGACACTTTTCTCTTTGCCAAACTCTGTATCATTGTAGATGCTCTGGTCTCTGCTTACAGAAGTTTCCACTCGCGACAGAAACTGGTCCACACGTGGGAGAGTAGAGTCCACGTGCAACAAAAGGGGGAGTGGAGGGAGCAGAGGATGCTTCACGTGCGGGATTGTATGCTCCATGAGAGACAAAGTATGGTCTGCACACGACAAATGAAGGTGAAGTGGAGGAATTTGGAATAGAGCCTCCTGCTCTGCCAATCCACCGTCGCATAAATGGTCAGGTTGTGAGGGTAGTGAAGCGGCATGTGGAGTGACAATGGGTTGTGTAGTGGTGTTTTCGGGCTGCGTGGGAATTAAGCAAGGAAGAGACTGGGTAGTAGAAGTTCTTCCAATAGGCACTGCAGGATATAACAGTAAATGGGTGAAATGTAAACCATGGAAGTCTTTGCACCTTAGTGTCATTGTCAAATAGATCAAATTCGATAGAGTCACCAGAAGTGCTTTTCTGATTTTGCAAACTTGAGAAAAAAATTTCATTCAAGACAACATCCCGGCTACGGATAACTTTCTTTGCAGTGGGATCCCATAGTATAAAACCAAATTGATCTTCACCATACCCCAAAAACATACACTTGTTAGACTTGAAATCCAATTTTGTCCGCTGCTCTTTAGGAACATGCACATAAGCATCAAAGCCAAAAATACGCAAATGACTAAATGAAATGCATTTCCCAAGCCACCTCTCTTCCAGAATATCAAAATCAAGACGAGATAAAGGTGCATGATTGATTAAATAAATAGTAGTATTACATGCTTTTGCCCAAAATTCTTTCCCCAAATTAGCATTGGAGAGCATGCACCAAGCTGTTTCCAAAATAGTCTGATTCAACCTCTCAGCGGCACCATTTTCTTGAGGTGTATAAGGGACTGTTTTAATACAACAAATATCATCATCTGCACAAAAATGATCAAATTCTGAAGAAAAAAACTCACCAGCATTGTCTGTTAGTAGACATTTCATTTTCTTGCAAATCTGATTTTCAACCATATCTTTGAAACTTTTAAATTTAGAAAACACTTTTGATTTCTTATTCAACATATAAATCAAGACTTTACGAGTGCAATCATCAAGAAATGTAGCAAAGTAATTTGTACCACCGATACAAGTTATCTCTATAGGACCGAAACCATCAGAATGCACAAGCTCTAATGGAGAGGATTTCTCATCATGACCCATACGATTAAAGTTGGTTCAATTTCGTTTGTCATAAAGGCAATGCTCATATCACTCCAAATCAACCGATTTAAGACCCGAAAGCTGATCACGTTGAAGCATTACTTCAAGACCCTTCTTACTCATGTGACCGAGCCTCTTGTGCCAACGTTCAGGGTTACTATCCGTAATGGTCATAGAAGCTCCCACTTCACCATTGCACTCTAAAACATATAAACTCTCTAATTTCTTTCATTTTAACTATTAAGAATTTCTGGATTTGATTGTGTTGTAAATTTTTGTACCGACATTTCGAATCACACTTTGTGATCCATCATCAGGATGAGCAATAAGAGAGCACAAGGAAAAATGAATAAAGTTGCAGACCTAAGCAGGTTAAAAGAGGGGAAGAGGTGGAAGGAAAGAGGTTCAAGGGCACATGTGACAGAATGATGTGATGGAAAATAATAAACATTTAGAGGGGAAAAATAAATGAGAGAACTAAGAGAAACAAAAAGAAGAGAGGCCCAAAGACTTATAATAATAATAATAATAAGGAAGAGAAAGTGAAAGAAAATGCAAGCAAATAAATAAAATCAAGCGTGTACATATACACCTATAAAAAAATAAAAATAAAGGAAAATAACACTATGTGTGTGTGTGTGTGTGTGCGCACGCGCGTGCTAGAAAGTATATACATATACATATATATACATATAAATGAATGAACATATATATATATATTTATATTTATATTTATATATTTATATATATAGGTACATAAACGTATATCTATGTATATGTATATATGAATATATATACATATATATAATATGTATATATATGCATAAACATATACATATAGATATAAATATATAAGTGTGTGTGTGTGTGTGTGTGTCACAAGTGAAAAATGAAAAAAGACCCAAAAAAAAAAGATAGAAAAGGACAAAACTCGGCAAGGGACTAAGGGGAGGAGGAAAGGAGAGGATGAGGGGATAGGGATAAAAGACAAAAAGAAAAAGAGGGGGAAAGAAAGGAGCACAGGCTAGGGGGAGGAAAAATGAGGAGAGAGGGAGAGAAGAAAAAGATTAGCGAAGATTGGATAAAAGAGGACACCATGAAACACTAACGTTCCATCCATCATCACGATTAAGGTTGGTCAGGTGATTCAAGATTTCGATGGCTTCCAATAGTTTTCTTTTGAAGAAGTTATCTTCTTTGCATAAGACACAGGTATCCTCAAGGCAAATATGGTATTTGGTGGAAGAGGAATGGTCGTCTAGAGCTGATTTGAGAGTCCGCTCATGTTTAATATTTGCACTGTGCTCTTTAATTCTAGTGCAAATTGAACACCTTGTTCCCCCTATATAGGGAGTACCACAAGAGAAAGAAATCTTGTAAACTCCAGCATCTAGCAGGATGTCCCTTTGGTCTTTCAGAGGCGGGATGTGACTCTTCACCAAAGAGAAAGGCTTGAAAGCACACCGAAGAACTTTCTTAAGATGAATCTTAGTGATTTTATGGGAAATGCCTTCAATGAAAGGGATGGAAGCGCAAGGAAGGGCATGAGGTTGGGATGGCTAAGCACTAGAGAGAAACAGAGACTTGGCTTGGTTGAAAGCTCTAGAAATCTGTTTGCTGGTGTACCCATTAAAATTGAAGACATGATGGAGATGGACCATCTCTTGGCCAATATTATCCTTATCACAAATGTGATAGGCCCTCATGGCCAAGGTCTTAAGAATTCCAATTTTTTGGCTAGGGTGATGATGAGAAGACAAGTGGAGGTAGCAGTCGGTATGGGTGGCCTTGTGTTA
Organism: Thuja plicata; assembly: GCA_018584345.1. Taxonomy (NCBI): domain Eukaryota; kingdom Viridiplantae; phylum Streptophyta; class Pinopsida; order Cupressales; family Cupressaceae; genus Thuja; species Thuja plicata. The sequence continues at coordinate 1,137,867 of MU223944.1, forward strand.
AACTCGATGACCAAGAGAGCCATCAGGTTTCTTTATGAGAAGAATGTCAAGGAACGAGAGTTGGTTATTGGTTTCCAGTTCCTTGGTGAAGTAAATGCAGTGGGATATGCTATTGAGGTGGGCATGAAATTATTCTAAGCTCTCAATGTCATGCGGCCAACAAATGTTGGTGTCATCCACATATCGTTTCCACCACTTTAGCTTGAGAGGAAAGGATAAAATTTCCACTTCTTTAAAGTGCTCCATGTAAAGGTTGGCAATAACTAGAGAGAGAGGGGAACCCATAGCCACCCCATCAACTTGCTCATAGATCATATCTTGGGAGGAGAAAAAGGTTGATCTTAGGCAAAGCTCGACAAGGGAGGCAACTTTGTCATTAGATTTTCTCTTGACAATCTCAATGGCATCCAGAATTGGGACCTTAGTGAAGAGTGAGACCACATCAAAACTCACCAAGAGATCATGGTCCTCCAACCTCTTGTCCTTGATCAAATCAACGAAGTGGGTAGAATCTTTGATGAAGGACTCAAATTTTCCAGTAAGAGGGTTGATTAATTTAGCAAGGTGTGATGCTAACTTGTAGGTGGGAGAGGAAATGGTGTCCACAATGGGTCTAAGAGGAATGCCCTCTTTGTGTATTTTTGGAACACCATAGATTCTGGGCATTATCTCTTTTGAAGGAAGCAAGCACTTCTTGGTTTTGGTATCTAAAGAGGACGAGGACACTACTGACTTGACCTTTCTTAAGATCTTGGAGCATGGGTTATGCGTCAATATTTTGTATCTATTAGTGTCTGAGAGAAGGTCAAGCATTTTGGAAATATAATCAGGCTTGCTCATGAAAACAGTGGCATTTCCTTTGTTCGCTTTGACAATGACCAAGTCATTGTTTCTCATTAAATCATTGAAAAATTTAAGCTTAGACTTGGGAATGTTGCACTTTGGAGGCTTGGCACGTTTAAGAGCAATGGAATAAACCTGCTTGACTTCTTCAGCAATGTAGAGAGGAAGGGATCAAATCATATTTTCAATCTCTACGAGGAAATTAAGGCGAGGAATGGTACGAGGAGAAACAACAAAGTTAAGGGAACATTTTAAAAAATTAAAAGAGAGGGGATCAAGAAAGGCATCTGACAGGTTAACCACAAGTTTTCTTTCCCACTCTTGAATGGAGGGAGAAATTTGGTGGGCCCCGTGAGATTGAATGTCAGGAAAGGAAAGAGAAGAGAAAGAATAAGAGAGCAAGGGCTCACTACAAAGACAAGAGAAGGGTTGAGTTGGAATGGTAGAGTTAGAAATGAGAGGCAATGAAGGCACGATGGAATTAATCGAGGGAGAGGGCTCCTTGATTGAGGATGACCCAACAAAATCTGGTCAATCCAAGTTGGGAGAGGAGGGATGATGGCGATTAGACAGGGGTTGCGCTCGATGACCATTGAAATCTACCAAAATAATAGTGCAATTAATGAGATGAGCTGAAGAAGAGTGACAGCACCAAACAGACGTACCATGTGAAGGGACATTGGATGAAGAGAGATCCAAATAGAGAGCACAATTGTCTAGTGAGAGGACAATGGAAGGAGACCGTTGGGAGGACCAATCGTAGTTGTCTGGTGAGAGGACATTTGAAGGAGATAGTTGGGAGGAGCGGGCGCAGTTGTCTGAGTTAACACGTTGTTTGGAAAGACACTGCAAATCTACGAAGAGATTAACGTCTCTCGAACGCTTTTTAACATCGTCTGAAGAAACAACAAGATGCTTGTGGTAGCCAGGAGAAACATGGACCAAAGGATCATTTGCAGCAATCTGAGAGGGAGGCACGGGCTTGGGATTCATCACAGAGGCAGGAGGAAGCATAGGATAAGGAGAACGAGGACACCCGATGCCATTCGAGCTCAACTGATTCAGGATGGGAAGCTCATCTCTTGTAAGATCAGAAGATATGGGGGCTGGAGAAGGTGTGCAAATGGACACCCGCTCGGTGGAAGCAACTTAAGAAGTGCTCGTGAGCGAATCTGAGGAATGTGCAGACCAAGAAGAGGTCCAAGGGGATGTAAAAGTGGCTGTTGCCAGACTATGAGGAAGACATTTGCGCTGCAAGGAAAGATACTTCTTCTTTTGCCTCTTGATACATTCTTCCTGGCGCCCAATGAATCTGGCATGTGTGGAGGTATCCAACCGTATCCACAAGTTAGGTCGCAATGAGGAAGCCAACTCTAAGTGCAATGGACATAATCTGGAATTAAGATGATTGATCAAATATCTGGTTGATTTGATAACCACCCTAAGAAGGGATAAACTAGCTCGTGAGAAGATTTTACGAGTGCTATAGCTCCACAGATGATGACTGATTCTAACAAAAGAAGGGATTAGCTTAGTGTCATGACACCTTTTCAGGAAAGCTAGGTCTGCAACTTTCTTTGCAAGATTGATCCTCTGTATCTCAAATTATTATGATTTGAAACTAATTTCCCTCCCATGAAGGGTATCAATCAAAGAGAAGAGATTTCCAAAATCTATGATAATAATTATTAATAATTTCTAGATTTGATTGTGTTGTGAATTTTTCTATCGACGTTTCGAATCACACTCCATGATCCATCATCAAGATGAGTAATAAGAGAGCACAAGGAAAAATGAATAAAGTTGCAGACCTAAGTAGGTTAAACAAGGGGAAGATGTGGAAGGAAAGAGGTTCAAGGGCACATGTGACAGAATGATGTGATGGAAAAAATTAAACAAAGAGGGGAAAAATAAATGAGAGAACTAAGAGGAACCAAAAGAAGAGAGGTCCAAAGACTAAAAAAAATAAACAATAATAATAATAATAATAATAAGGAAGAGAAAGTGAAAGAAAATGCAAGAAAATAAATAAAAGCAAGCGTGTACATATACACCCGTGAAAAAATAAAAATAAATGAAAATAACACTATATATATAATAATATATAGTGTTATTTTCATTTATTTTTATTTTTTCACGGGTGTATATGTACACGCTTGCTTTTATTTATTTTCTTGCATTTTCTTTCACTTTCTCTTCAATATATATATAGTGTTATTTTCATTTATTTTTATTTTTTCACGGGTGTATATGTACACGCTTGCTTTTATTTATTTTCTTGCATTTTCTTTCACTTTCTCTTCCTTTTTATTATTATTATTATTATTATTATTACTATTATTTTTAGTCTTAGGGCCTCTCTTCTTTTGGTTTCTCTAAGTTCTCTCATTTATTTTTCCCCTCTTTGTTTATTATTTTCCATCACATCATTCTATCTCATGTGCCCTTGAACCTCTTTCCTTCCACCTCTTCCCCTCTTTCAACCTACTTGGGTCTGCAACTTTATTCATTTTTCCTTGTGCTCTCTTATTGCTCAGCCTGATGATGGATCACGAAGTGTGATTCGAAACGGTGATAAAAAAATTCACAACACAATCAAATCCAGAAATTCTTAATAGTTATTATCATGGATTGTGGAAATCTCTTCTCTTTGATTGATACCCTTCATGAGAGGGAAATTAGTTTCAAATCAAAACAATTTGAGATACAGAGGATCAAGCTTGCAAATAAATTTGCAGACCTAGCTTTCTTGAAAAGGTGTCGTGACTCTAAGTTAATCCCTTCTTTTGTCAAAATCAGTCATGATCTGTGGAGCTATAACACTCGCCACATATTCTCCCGAGCTGGTTTATCCCTTCTCGGGGCGGTTATTAAATCAACCAAATCTTTGATCAATCATCTTAATTCTAGATTATGTTCATTGCACTTAGAGCTGGCTTTGTCATTGCGACCTAACTTGTGGACATGGCTGGATACCTCCACACATGCCAGAGCCAGTGGGCGCCAGGAAGAATGTATCAAGAGTCAAAAGAAGAAGTATCTTTCCCTGCAACACAAATGTCTTCCTCATAGTCCGGCAACAGCCACTTTTATGTCCCCTTGGACCTCTTCTTGGTCTGCGCATTCCTCGGCTTCCCTTGCGAGCACTTCTCAAGTTGCTTCCACTGAGCGGGTGTCCATTTACACACCTCCTCCAGCCTCCATCTCTACCGCTCTTACCAGAGATGAGCTTCCTATCTGAATTTAGTTGAGCTCAAATGGCATCGAGCATCCTCGTTCTTCTTATCCTATGCTTCCTCCTGCCTCTGTGATGACGCCCAGGCCCGTACCTCCCTCTCAGCTTGCTGCGAATGATCCTTTGGTCCATGTTTCTCCTGGCTACCACAAGCATATTTTTGGTTCTTCAGACAGTGTTAACGAGCATTTGAGAGACGTTAATCTCTTCAAAAATTTGCATTGTCTTTCCAAACAGTGTGTTGACTCAGATAGCTACGCCCGATTCTCCCAACTGTCTCCTTCCAACATCCTCTCACTAGATAGCTACGATCGGTCCTCCCAATGGTCTCCTTCCATCGTCATCTCACCAAAAAGTTGTGCTCTTGATTCGGATCTCTCTTCATCCAAAGTCCCTTCACCAGGTACGTCTGTTTGGTGCCATCGCTCTTCTTCAGCTCATCTCATTAATTACACTATTATTTTGGTAGATTGAAATGGTCATCAAGCCCAACCCCTGTCCAATTTCCATCATCCCTCCTCTCCCAACTTGGATCGACCAGATTTAGTTGGGTCATCCTCGATCAAGGAGCCCTCTCCCTCGGTTATATATATAGTGTCATTTTCCTTTATTTTTATTTTGTCATAGGTGTATATGTACACGCTTGCTTTTATTTATTTGCTTTCATTTTCTTTCACTTTCTCTTCTTTTTTATTATTATTATTATTATTATTATTATTATTATTATTCTTTAGTCTTTGGGCCTCTCTTCTTTTGGTTTCTCTTACTTCTCTCATTTATTTTTCCCCTCTTTTTTTATTATTTTCCATCACATCATTCTGTCACATGTGCCCTCGAACCTCTTTCCTTCCACCTCTTCCCCTCTTTTAAACTGCTTAGGTCTGCAACTTTATTCATTTTTCCTTGTGCTCTCTTATTGCTCATCCTGATGATGGATCACGGAGTTTGATTCGAAACATCGATACAAAAATTCACAACACAATCAAATCTACAAATTCTTAATAGTTATTATCATGGATTGTGGAAATCTCTTCTATTTTTTCTTTCATTTTACCAAAATCAGCAAACCTTTGGTTACTTTCCATTAATCTAAAGAAAAAATGAACATTACAGCATTGCGCATAAAGCTGACTTATAGAAATTAGAATTCTTTAAGAAAGGGAACATGACGTACATCTCTCAAAAGCCATTTACTACCATTTTCCGCGATAATAAAATATCACCCTTTCCGGCAATGTCACATTTTTTGTTATCACTAAGAAAAACTTTACCAAACGCACCTTCTTGATAATTTGTGAAAGCACTCCGACATGGAGTAGCATGGAAAGAAGCTCTAGAATCTAGAACCCAGGAACTTGCAATTGTGTAACCAGCTGCAAGAACCAATACACCATCATCCTTAACAACTGTAGTTTGTGCTCCATCATTTATCACTCTATCTTGGGCCTTTTTGTATTTCCAACATTTCTTTTTTGTATGTCACAGTTTACCAGAAAATCAGCATGTACTGTTTCTACCTCTTGATTGTGACTGATGTGTGGAGTGAGACCTTCCATTATTGTTTTTTCTGCCTCTTTCTTGACTCCTACCTCGATTGCTTGTGCTAACCACTGTTAATGCATCACGTGAGGAAGACTCGTGATTCTTCCTACGCATGTCTTCTTTGAGAAGTGTAGCAGCAACCTCATCAAATTTAAGTTTAATTTTGGCAGCCACTGAAGTGTTGACTGTCATTACCACTCCTTCCCAACTATTTGGCAATGAACATAGCAACAGAATAGCTTTCATTTCATCATCTAATGTTATGCCTACTGAAATCAATTGAGAAAGTAATGTATTGAACTAATTGAGATGATTAGACATAACTCCTCATTCTTTCATTTTCAGATTGTTTATCTTTTTCATAATGAATACCTTGTTTGATGTTGAAGCTATCTCATATAATGAAGATAATTTATACAATAGCTCTTTCGTTGTCTTCTCTGTTGAGACATTGAAGAGCACATGGCTTGAGAGTGATAGAAAAATTGTTGCATGTGCTTTCTAATCGAGCTTCTCCCATTCTTCTGGTGTTAGTGCTCCTTGACCCTTGGTCTCTCTTTGCAACGCGGCTGACAGATCCTGCTTAATCAATAATGATTCTATCAGCACTTTTTATAGCCCAAAATTTTGGCCAGCAAACTTCTCGATTTTCCATTTGTCTGCTTCATCCATGACTCCGAGAAATCTTCACCAATTTCAAGAAAATCAAAACAAGCTTTCAGAGTTCTGATACCAATTGTTGATTTTGAATTTTAAATAGAATGCAGAATAAACGAAAAATACAAAATTGCAATCAAAGACATACACACAGAAAGAACACAATAATTTATAGTGGTTCACTTTTGCAAGATACATCCACTTTCAATAGAGGGATTCTCATATTTTATTTAATCTATGTTTTCACATAAAACTCTGTCGTTGTTTTAATAGCAGCTATCTATATAGAAAAACAAGCCCCTTTCCCACCTTCTTCTGTCACTTCCAAAATTAGCCAAGGAAGCCTAACAGTCAGCTGTTTGCAAGAACTGCTGTTACAAGGAGGAAGGGCATATTCCTGTCAGAGCAGCCAGAGCAGTTACATGAATAATTGGGTTGCACCACCCAACACTTTTAAGCCTACTTAGCTTGTATATATAGCAATTTTCAATTCCGCTCCTTAAAAATTACAAGAGAGCATAATTAAATAATAATAACAAAAAATAACGACATCTACTACTCTACCTTCAATGTGAATGGATGCCTATTTATTCTTTCATCCCCAAACCTTTTCCAATCGTGTGTCGCCTTGTCTGTTTTGATTCCTGCTGCTTTAATCTGCTCTACCATGGCTCCTCTTTTTTTCTTCCCTGTGATGATGCTTTCCGTCTGCATCTTTTACATTTCCGCTCTTCCTCACGCTCTCAATAATCAACACCAACAACAACAACAGTTGCTGTTACGATTCAAAGCAGCCATTTCCCACAATAGCACCGCTTCTCTGCCAGACTGGATTCCCCATGTGCCCCTCTGCAATTGGTCTGGTGTTACCTGCGATCCCTCTTTTCCCACTGTCCGTGCAATCAATTTATCGTATATGAATCTACACGGCACAATTTCTCCTGTGCTGGGGAATCTCTTACAAGTCATTTTCAGGTACAATATTTATTGATATAGCGTCGATGGCTTTAGTCACAATATTTATTGATATAGCGTCGATGGCTTTAGTCAATGTGCCTATGTGTCAATGTGGTGTTGGCCCTTGTGTGTTGAAGATGTCACACACAACAAGTAATCTTGGGTGTCAATTTTGGGGTTGCCCAAACAGGAAAAAGGTCTGGATATGGAATTATATTTTATGTCTAAAAGTAACGTGACAAGTAATCATTTTAGGAAGAATTGATGTAGATTGGTATTGCAGGGAAATAGTGGATGTCAATACTTTTGGTGGGTCGATGAAACCACATTTACATCTACCCCATCTACGTCTATACCTGTTGTAGGAAATGAGTGCAACTTGTGAAAGGCTCGAGAGGCAGCTAGTGCCACCAAGATTGCTTCAATGGCGAAAGAAGAAATCATGTTTTTGCGATGCCTTCTTTGTGTAGTTTGTGCACTACTTTGTTGGGACCATATGCATAAATGTGATAAAAAGAGGGCTATTGTAGATATTGAAACTTTTTTAGAATTTCATGTAGATACGTTGGACATATTTTGATAAACTCATGAACTTATTGTTGTTTATGACTTCTTTATGATTTTCTATATCTTGGATGGGTTTTTGTAAATTTTATCCTTGTTCCTTTTAGAAGTGTATGGATTGACTATGCACATGCATAATTGTAGATGAGGATCAGTAATAGGGTGCCAGGCATTTCTTAGATCCTTTGGATCTAACCCCATCTTTTCCTTCCTTGCAGGTTCTGGATCATACATGAGCATACTGGATTCAAACCTGGAGACATTGGCAAGGATCACCCAACTTCATAAAACAAGAACGGAAATAGAATAACTTAAAAGTAGAAGACATACAAACCTATTTAGTGATCATATTGTGATTAAGGTGGAGTTTGATGCTTCTTCAATGACATCTGGTAGTGATGCAAAATTTAATGTCTGTAGTCGTTGCA
>MU223945.1:3901-22980 GCA_018584345.1 Thuja plicata
AACCTTGATAATTTAGGAATTAAATATAATGTGAGATTTATGCAAATTTAGGTTTTCTGCATTTGAGACCAAGTCAATTAAAGTCAATTAGGAAGAGAATTTGCCTAGTACAATAGGACTTCGATGACGAGAAAATGCACCAAAATTGATTAGAATCGCGAGGTGCCAATTTTGGGGTGTTACATATATCACTCCAAGGTTTCTCAAGAACAGTAATTGGTGTATACAAACCAGTATTCCAACTCTCTCCTTTTGCAACTTGATAAACTCCACAACTTTTCACAAATTTTTTAACATCCTTATACAACTGAGGCCAAAAATACCCTTCGTTAAGAAAACTCAATGTTTTATCAATACCAAAATGTCCACCCAAACCACTACTATGTTTCTCTTTAATCAAATTAGTTCTCATTGAACCTCCTGGTATAATACCTTTGAACAACATATCTTCCTGAATGAAATAGTCTTCATACTTACTTGATTGATTTGAATCAGGTTCTCTACACACTCTCCACTGCTCATAAAAATCAAGATCACTTTCATACAAACTATTCATGTCATCAAAACCAAGAAGTTCAATTCTCATTTCAGTCAACAAAGATCTTCTACTCAATGCATCAGCAACTCGGTTAGAAAATCCACTCTTATGTTTAATCACAAATGTGAAACTCTATAAATACTCTACCATTTCATGTCTCTGATTCAACTTATTTTGACTACCCAAATACAGTAAAGCCTTATGATCATTATACAACACAAATTCATTTGGCATCAAATAATGTATCCATTTCTTCATAGCTTGAACAATAGCATAGAACTCTTGATCATAGAAAAAATATTTCCTCTTAGCATCATTCAAATTTTCAATAAAGAAAGAAACAAGTTTACCTTCTTGAGTCAACACAGCTCCAATTGCACTTCCACTTGCATCACATTCAACTTGAAATACCTTATTGAAATCAGGTAATGCTAACACAGGTAATTCAACAACCTTCAAATTCAAAGTCTCAAAACTCTTATTAGCTCCATGTGTCCATTTGAATTCTCTTTTGTCTCCTCTCATTGTCTCATTCATAGCATTACAAATAGAACTGAAATTTCTAATAAAATTCCTGTAAAAAATTTCTAATCCATGAAATGATCTTACCTCATTGACATTCTTAGGTGTAGGCCAACTAATTATAGCTTCAACCTTCTCAGGATCCATCTTCAGACCATCTACTAAAATTACAAAACCCAAATACACAAGTTCTTCTTTCATGAAGGAAGACTTCTTCAGATTTATCAGAAACTTTTCTTCTTTCAATGCCTACAACACTTGCCTTATATGCATCAAACTCTCTTCTCTAGTCTTACTGAATATCAGAATATCATCCAAGTATACAATCACACATTTATTCAAGAATTTCTTCAAAACTTCATTCATTAACCTCATAAAAGTACTTGGTGCATTAGTTAAACAAAAAGGCATAACCAACCACTCATAGAAACCTTCATTTGTCTTGAAAGTGGTCTTCCATTCATCACCTTCTCTAATTATGTTCTGATGATATCCACTTTTCAAATCAATTTTGGTAAAATATCTTGCTCCACTCAAACAATCCATTATGTCATATATTCTTGGTATAGGAAACCTATACTTCATTGTGATCTTTTTGATTGCTCTAGCATCAGTGCATATTCACCACTCTCCATTATTCTTAGGTGCCAACACAACTAGTACCCCACATGGACTCAAACTTTCTCAGATCAAACCTTTGTTCAACAATTCATGAACTTGTCAGTTAATCTCTTCATTCTCGATCAGTGTTAACCTATGTGGTGCTTTGTTTGCTAAAATAGCTCTAGGAATAAGATCCATACAATGACTAATATCTCTCATTGGTGGAAAACTACCAGACCTTACATTATATGAAATTATCTCCTTGTACTCAGTAAGTAACTTCTCAGCTTCTGCAGAAATGTCATCTTATGTATTCTTACTTGGTTTATTAGGAATCAAAGCATAATGAATGTCATTTCTTTTCAAATCCTTAACAAACTGTCTACCTTCCATGAATTTTTTTCCACATATGTACATATGTCACCAACAGATTCTTCAACCAAAGGTAACAAAATTTGCTTCTTACCATCAATCCAAATAGAATATCTATTCAATCTTCCATCATGTATAGCATGTCTATCATATTTCCAAGGTCTACCCAACAAAATATGACAGTAATCTATAGGCATAATATCACACAACACCTTATCATAATACTTTCTAATTTTTAGATTCACAAAACATTGTTCACTCACCATTAATGTATGCTCATCCTTGATCTTTGAGATCTGATAGGGTTTCAGATGCTTCATCCTCTCCAACTGCAACTTTGTAACTATTTCCTTAGATGCCAGATTCTCTGAGCTTCCACTATCAACAATCACCTTTGAAACTTTGTTTGCAACTCTACATCTGGTCTTGAACAAAATTTTCCTGACAGGATCTTGCTTATCCTTCTCACTCCATTGTATCCTTTGGATCATGAAATTACTTTTAGGTTCATTAGGTGATTCTTCTTGCACCAAAGCACTTCTTCTACTACCAACTTTCCTGCTTGCATGTGTACATTCAAAGGATTTATGTCCTTCTTCACCACAATTGTAACAAGTTACTTGGAATCCTCTTCTATTATAACCACCTCGGGAGTAATTGCCTCTTCCTCGGTATGAACTTCCACCTTTCCATTCAGTCTTTCCATTGTCTTGAGATGTGTCTAAAATTGACTTGTCTGGTTCAGATATACTGTTCTCAACATGAGATCTACCTCTTCCACTAGGGAATCTACCACCTCTACATCTTTGTCTTTGTTCATATCTTTTGTTCAACTTCTCCTCAGCTTTTAGGGTAAATTGATATGCCTCCTCAATTCTTTCCATCTTGATCGAGCTGATCTCATCTTGTGTAGAGATTCTCAATCCATTTAGATATCTTTCTACTCTTTCCACTTCATCTTCAACATGTCCAGATTTGATGTCCAATCTATAGAATTCCTCAGTGTAGTCTTTACATATCCATCTTTCTGCTTCAAAGTTTGCATTCTCTGAAGTAGGTTAATTTCATAATCACAAGGTAGAAACTTGCCTTTTAATTTGTTTACCATCTTATCCCATACCTTGATTTTGTCTTTACCTTTCTTCTTTCGATCCAATTACAGATGTTCCCACCATAAGGATGCATGACCTTTCAACTTTGTGCTTGCAATCTTGACTTTCTTCTCCTCTGATACATTCTCATATTCAAAGTTCTTTCCATATTAGTTATCTAGTCAATCAATTCATCAGAATCTAGTTTTCCACTATACTTAGGGGGATTAAAATGAGGTGTGAACTTCAAACTTGTCAATGCTCATAGGAATCTCTCTTCTTATTGATCCATAACAGGTGCAAGTGAAGCTTCACCTTGAACCTCTTCCAATTCATCGTCACTAACATCCTCAAGATGTCTTCCTCTGCACTGGGTCATCTCAACAGCTTCCAATCTTGCAGCCATCTATCTAATCATATCAGCTAGACCTGGATCTGTATTTCCTCTCCCATGAACCATCTTGAATCCCTTTAAAATTTTAGGTCAGATCGCAATTTTCTACCCCATAACAATATCACCAACTAGGGTCAGGGTTTACAAGAAGGAACTTAGATCTCACTAAAGCTCTGATACCACCTGATGCAAAGAAGGACAATAGGAGGGGCCAAGGTCTCTCCCAACTACCAAACCAACTTGTAGATACAATGCGGAAGCAACAACAACACAGTGAGAGAAGAAGAAATAGAGATCATTTTCATTAATTGATAAAACTCATTACATGTCAGGCTATAAGGCTTTCCCAGTTTGGGCCATATACATTGAATGAATTACATATTGATCTTCATATATGTGAGGTCACAGACCTTCCTTCCAGATAATTCAACACTTAATATTCTTTTACAATTTGATATCAAAACCCTACTTCTAACTGCCTCCTAAACTAAGAACATAGAAAAAAATATATACAGGAGTCCACCAAAGAGGTCGGTGCTCAAATATGTAAGTGAGACCTAGATTTACGTCCACACAAATCCCAAATAGAGACCCCATATTAATTAAGCCACGAAAAATAAATGCAAAAGTCGGTCACCAAATCCAACTCCAAAATAAACAACTCAGGTAAAGGATGATCGAGCAACAGAGTGACTCAGGCAAAGAACACCCCGAGCAATAGAACATGACTCGGGCCAAGCATACCCAAGCAACAGAAGACAAACCTGAGCAACAAAAAATAAACTCAGAAACAAGCATGCCCGAGAAAAAGAAACCCGAGAAAAAAAGACCAACTCGGAACAAACATAACCGAGCATCAGAGCCTGAGTAACAGAGTAATTCACCGAGCAACCTCCAAACAAACTTAAGAACAAAAGCAAACATATTTTTGGTTGAGCAGGATTTCCAAGGACCCAAGATGCTCCTACATCAGGATTGATGGACAATTTCACATATGCAAGAATACATTTCCAATTGGTAGTATACTTTTAGTCATTGACTTTGCAATGAACTACACACTTGAACCACAAGAAGAGATCCAACCAAAATATTATAATTCAATATAAGTAATAATGTTTGTTCATATTGTCTATAGGCATGCCCTTGATAGTACATAAGAGGATCAAAGAATTTTGAGAGAGTACCATTTCTATGAGTGATAATAAATTACACTCATCGGATTTTGTCCAGTATTGCTTTAAGACCTTTTATGAGAATTTAAGGGAGAGATAGATTCATATAACACAACATCTAATATGGTCAGATAATTGCAGAGGGAAATTCAAGAATGCTAGAACGTTTTATTCGTTGAGTAGGACACATATGAAAATTAATGTCCAACATATTTGGAATTTTTTTTAGGCTGGACATGGTAAAGGAGAACATGATGGTGTCAGTGCATGTTTTAAGAGAGCCCTTTGTAGAGATCAACTCAAATTTAAGGAAAAGACAAAATTTAAAGATGCACGTGCAATTATTGAGTGGTGTAAAACAAGTTTGTCTACAGGATCAAGCCAAAACTCTACAATCAGGCATTTCTTCTAAATAGTTGAAGAGAATTATATCATTTCAAGATGTGATTATGATACAATCAACAGGTGTGCTAAATGGAATTCATTTAGGAGTCCCAATTCTAACACTTGAATTATATGGACTAGGGAGCTTACATGTTTTTGTCAATTTTGTGTTGCAGGTGAATGGGAAGAATGCGAGAATATGGAATGGGTTGAAGAATGGAAACATAAATCCTTAACACCTAGTGATCTAGAAGATCAATATATAAGAAATGAAGACCTAAATCATGCATTTGCATCAGAAGACTATGATCGTATTTCAGACCTCATACAACCTGGTAATTTAATTCAATTTCTTGTAAAACTTTAAATTATATTATTAATGTATGTCATATGATTTATTATTGTATTTGAATTAAACATCTAAGAATTTTTATTTATCCACGTTCTTAATTTTGTTTTGCAGGACATGTGTATGTTGTTGTTGCACCTGAGGATAATGAAGAGCAGACTAATTATTGGCTAGCTTGATGTGTAGAACCTAAGAAAAAGCTCATATGTTATGAAGTAGATGATGATGGTTTTTAGTATCTAATTGGGTCTGTTGTGGTTATTGGTACATGGCTACACAAATACCTAACAAGAAGGAATGGTTTGCCATATTTTGAAGACTACCAATCATAAAAGAAGATTATACACTATTCCCATTTGGTAGTGACAACAAATATCAAATTGGAAAGATACAAAGGGAGACCTGCTGATAAAATATTATGGACACTTTCAATGGAAGAGCATGAGGAAATCATAGACGCATTACAAAAAAGAGAGGATGTTGATGCTACATTAGGTTGAATCAAATTTATACATGTAAGTTTTTGTTAATTATTTTATATTTATATGTAGTTCTATATGTAGATGTCTTCTTTCAAGTCTCATATGTAGAGCTAATTGTTATAATAATTTAGAATAACTAAGAGGGGGGGGGGGGGGGGGGATNGGGGGTGAATCAGTTATCCAAGGTCCATATGTACCAATTGAAATTTCAAAAAATTCAACCAACTCAGATCCACTTAGTAATCCACTTGGTCTCTATAACATATAATCAACAATATAAACTTGCAGTTTACTGTCCTACTATAATCAACTTGCAGTTTACTGTCCTTAATAGTAAAACACATAAAATAACATTCACACAAGTATGAAACCAAGATTTAATGTAGAAACCCAATATGGGAAAAACCACCAATAACATGTTACCAATTTTTACTCTTATGAAGTGAGCTCTGTGAAAAGCCAACCCGGTTAAAGATTACAATACACACTATTTTTGATTAAGGTAAAAATAGGTTTTGAAAGGACCTCGAAACCTTTTACAATAGGATATTAAAGATAGTTAATGAGGACCCTTACAAACATGATATGCCTACTGTGAACAAAAGAGCAGGACCCAAACAAACAACCCAAAACCCGAAGGAACATAAAACTAGACTAAAAAGCACAGTTCCCAGTAAAACTACCAGCAAAAAACCAGCAGACCATCTAGCGCAGCTCCCAACTTAATGCATTTTTTCATAGGCTTTCTCAACCTCTTTCTACATGTTTTCCATCAAGTCAATAGACTCCTTCAGCTTTAGCATCTCATTAGGGATCTCAGGAACTTTTCTTTTGACTCCTTTGCGAGTTCTAGAACTCGGGCCCCCACTCTCAATATCACCCTCCACCGTGAAAGAGGTTCTTTCTAGCATACTCATTTTCAGGTAGGCATATAAAGCTTTGAGGTTCTGGACAGAAACTTTCAACCCTTCATTACAATACACACTGTTAAATATGATTCAGTTAAAGGATTTAATCACTTTGGTAGAATTGAGCCTTGTTAGAGGGATTAGACCATTCCATTAGAATCTCACCTTGATTAAAGGATTTAACAATATGACTGTTAGGTCAACCTTGTTTAAAAGGATCTTGTAACTGATACAATAGTTAGAAAGTAACATAAAATTGTGATCTAAAACACACAAATCACTTTGCAAATACATATCCAATTGTATCTCAAATGCTAATTCATTGACTAGCTTTCATTGTCATATCTATCACTCAGATCTACTTGGAAATCCTTCAAGCAATCGCCACTATGCATTCATGTAAGTTTCTCTCTTCAGCATTTTCTTCCTTCTGATTAGATTTTGGCAATCAACAGAATTAACCTCATACCACACACACATAACCTAAAATTACGTTAAACTTATACCTCTCTGATTAGGTAGCTCAATCTATTGTCGCTCAATCATCACCTTAGATCTTAGGGTTAGGTCAGATCTAACAAATCCTTCCATCATTTCATTTCCATCTACATTGTAGAGTACATCCTAAAATTCCTTGAATCCATACATAAAATGGTTAAACATATATTAAATTCTCATTTAATTCTCCACAACAATCATCCTTATCTTAAATACACTTCAATCCTAAGAAAATCAACTATGTTGGCTAGGATCTCAGACCTCTCTCAAACTGTCATAATATTGACACTCAGTCAATACTGTGTTTTATCGCTCAGTCATCTTTATGTAACTTGGTAATTCTCTGAAACTTGGAAAATACCGATGCTCGGTCGACACTAAATTTTCTCGGCACATACTGGCACTCGTTCGACACTGGCATCACTCGACACAAACTTAAGTTTCTTAATCTTCTGCTCTATTACTCGGTCAAGACTAATCTTGTAGTCATCCAAACTTCACTTAGACTTAAGATAAATAATATATTACTTTGTCAAGGTGTGATCTCATCAAGTACCCATTTTAGTTTCACATAACTCAACCATTTCACCAGGTCTTCTTTTTTATCTCTCCTTTTCAAATTTTCGTCATCAATCAATTGATATGGCACTTTACAAGATAGCAACTATCTTACCAGTTAAGGTTTGACATAAATGGAAATATAAAAATTATTTCAATTGTAGTTTCCAACAATCTCCCTCTTTGGAATTGATGGAAAACACATGCAAACAAACAACATATGAAAGGTTCCCAAACAATCCAAAAAGTATGTTTTGTAAATAGATTTTCATTAATGTCCTTAGCTTCATTTTAATTATCTTGAATACAAATAGTGTCTCCCTCTTGGATAGATTTCTGTTTGTGTAATCATTCTATGAACATCTCCCTCATAGTATATCTCCTTCAATGTTTCCATGCCTTATTCTCCCTTATGTATATCTCCCTCTTTGACAACAATGCCAAAGACATACATCTTCATTATATAGATATCTCTATGTCAGGTTTCTAAATTTAATGCGCCCTCTATCATCTTGCTTATGATTGATCAAAATCTTTTTCTTAACACTTCACAGCTTCAGGTGACTCCTAAAGTGTGACCACCTTTTGCATCAATCTGTCAGGTATTTTTTGTAGTACATTTGATGCAACCACTCCATAATGATCTTAATTAGCCTCAGATAGGGGAATCACCCCTAATTTACCTCTTAGATACTTATGAGCATCCTTAGATAAATACTTAGTAGATATATCTGTCAACTATTCCTTTGTATTAACATATTTAATTCTTACTTCTTTGTCTTGTACTAGCTCTCTCAAAGAATGATACTTGATGGAAATATGCTTGGTATTTGTATGCATCACGGGGTTCTTTGAAATATTTATAGCACTAGTGTTATCGCAAAAAATAAAAAATTGGGTCTGTGATCTCCTCCTTCATACCTTTCAACAATTGATTTATCCACACTTTGTTTGTACAATTCACTGTTGCTGCGATATATTCAGCCTCTATTGTAGATTGAGAAATACAGTTATGTTTCTTGCTTGTCCAAGAGACTAATCTCTTCCCTAAAAATAATTCACCTCCACTTGTTCTCTTTTTGTCATCAACATTACTTGCCAATCTGCATCTGTGTAAACTTTCGGTTCAAACTTCGCATTCTTCTTGTAATATAATCCATAGTCTTTTGTTCCCTTCAAATATCACAGAATCCTTTTCACTACCATTAAGTGACTATATTTAGGATTTGCAGAAAATATTTCAACAATCCCAACTGCTAATGCAATATCTGGTCTACTGTGGACAATATAATGTAGTTTTCCAGTCATTGATCTATACATGGTTTGATTCACTTTAGTTCTCTCATCAGTCTCTTATAGTTTCTGTCCAATAGCCATAGGAGTACTTACAGGTTTGGAGTCCTCCATGCCAAAAAATTTTAGTATCTCTTTGATATACTTAGATTGTGTAATGTAGATACCCTTCTTCATCTGATATACTTGCAAACCAACAAAAAATGTGATCTCTCCAAACATAGACATCTCAAATTCAGTTTGCATCTCTTTTACAAATAATTGGCATAAACCATATTTTCCTCCAAATATGATATCATCAACAAATATTTCAGCTAACAATATCCCTTTACCTTTCTCAAACTTTAAGTACTGATTATTGTTGTTAGTTTTCCTTGTAAACCCAATCTTGACTAAGTAATTATGCAATCTCTCATACCATACTCTGGGGGCTTGCTTCAATCCATACAACACTTTATGTAGCTTGCAAACCATATTCTTCTTTCTTGAATCAAAAAATCCTTCAGCGTGTTCAATGTATACCTCTTCTTATAGTATACCATTCATAAATGTTGATTTGACATCCATTAGATATACTTTGAATCCCTTGTAGGCTGCATAAGCCAACAAAGTTCTAAGTCCTTACAATCTTGCAACTAGGGAAAACGTCTCACCATAGTCAATGCCTTCTTCTTGTGCATAACCTTTGCATACTAATCTTTCTTTATTTCTTATAACTTATCCATGTTCATTCAACTTGTTCCTAAATACCCACTTTGTTCCAATAACATTCTTATCCTTTGGTCTAGGTACTAGTGTCCAAGTTTTGTTCTTCTCAATTTGTTCAATTTCTTCAATCATGGCTTGTATCCAATCTTCATTCCTAAAGCATCTTTCACTATTTTTGGCTCAAGTTCACACAATAAACATGTTTAATTTTTCAATTTGCTTCTTTTCATGACCTCTGAATCTTTATCTTCAATAATTTGATTTGGTTTATGATGTCTTCTTACATATTTTTCTAGTGTAGGCTCTGGTCTTCTTTTTTCTTTCTTTTCATCCTCATATTCATCGTCAAAGTTTATTTTAGGTTCATTTTGTGTCTCTGCTTGTTCCTCGAAAATCTCCTCATGATGCTCGATAACATCTTTCTGTAACTCGACATTTTCTTGTTGTTTCTTGACAACTTCATTTTGTTGTTTGGTAGCATCTTTTTTAGGGTTAGGCACGCTGATGAGCTCTCCTTCGTTCCTATAAATGAAAGATTTTTAATCTTTAGGATCTTGCTTGCATTCCACTTCATTCTTTTCTGCATATTCATTAATTCTAACATTTGCATTTTCCAAAACTTTTTTAGTGTTAGAATTTAAACACTTATACGCTTTTCTCTTAGTGGAATAACCTAGGAATATGCCTTCATCACTCTTAGCATCAAGTTTTCCATTTTTTTGTCCTTCAGTATATAACATTTTATTCCAAAAACTTTAAAATATTTTACATTAGGTACATAACCATACCATAACTCATAAGGTGTAATATCAATACCTTTCTTTACTTGTACTCGGTTCAAGGTATAGACTGTTGTACTTACAACTTCTCTCTAGTAATTTTGTGCAACATTCTTTTCTATCATCAGTGTTCTAGTACAATCCATTATTGATCTATTCCTTCTCTTGGCTATGCCATTTTTGGGGGAGTTCTTGGAGAAGACATTTTTCTTTTAATCCCTCTATCATTGAGGAATAAGTTGAACTCATTTGATATAAACCCTCCTCTGTCAGATCTCAGACATCTCAAGCTCTTACCTGTCTCTTTTTCAACTTTTTCCAAATGCTACTTAAACAACTGAAAAGCATCAGATTTTTCTTTGAGAAACATTACAGTCATTCTAGATTAATCATCAACAAAGATTATGAAATATTTATCACCTTGGTAGCTTTGTACATCAATAGGTCCACAAAGCTCAGTATGAACTAATTCCATTACATTATCAGAAGTATAGGTTTTTCTCTTAAAACTAGACTTTGTCATCTTGCCCAACTGATATTGCTTACACATAACATTATCAGGTTTCTTCAATCTTGGTAACCCTATTACTCTTTTCATCTTGCTAATGTTTACCAAATTGTCAAAGTTCACATGACATAACCTCTTATGCCATAACCATATATAGTCAAATTGTGCAAAAAAACATGTCTCATCAGATAAATCTAGATAGAACAAATTACCTCGTGTATGATCTCCACTTCCAATCATTTCACTAGTAGCATCAAACATATTAGCTTTTCTATGATGGAACGCAACTTGGTATCCACAAGTATTTAACTAAGAAACACTCAAAAAATTACATTTTATTCCTTCAACCCAATAAGCATTGTCACATATGGTCTTATCAGTCAATTTTATTGATCCTTTTCCTTTCAAAGGATATGGTAATTTGTCATTTCCAAACTTAACACTACCACCTTTGCAATAGTCTAAGGTTTCAAATTTACTTTTATCAATAGTCATGTGATGTGAGAAACCACTATCAATTATCCATCTATCACCTTTACTCATATATGAAATAAGTGCAGTTTTACTCATCTTCATTAGAATCATCTTTCATAGTAATATAAACAACTTCCATATCACTGTCATTAGATTTATCAAATTCACTATCATTTTCTTCTTCAGCAATATTGCAAGATTTCTTACCTTTATCTTTATAGTCCTTATACCTTCTAAAATCTCTATCATCCCTTTTGTCTTTATACTTGCTTTCTATTCTCTCATCCTTGTCATTCCTGTCAGGACATCTTGCAGCAATATGACCAACTTTGTTACATGAAAAATAGATTATAGGAATTTTACCTTTGAATTTTCCTCTTCCACTTGGTATTCTTCTATCCATAAGTGCTTCAAGTTCATCAAGACCTTCATCAGAAGTGTCACTGTGAACATTCACATGTCTTTCTTTTCCTTTCTTTGATTTATGAAGAGTCAATTGTGATTTGAATGCAAAATCAACATGATGAGGAGTGAAATTATCAAAATTTGACATTTCAAAAGCAGTAAGTCTACCAACTAGACCTTCCAGAGTTAATTTTTGTCCAGGAGTACATCTTAGTTCTTGTATAGTAGATACTATAATAACATACATAGGAAGCAAGGTTCTCAGTACCTTTCTAATAACATTATCATCACTAATATTTCCATTTTCTCCTCTAATAGCATTTACAACCTCCTTAACTTGGCTACAATACTGAACAATAATTTCACCATCGTGCATTCTCATCTCATCAAAGTTACCTCTCAAGCTTTCAGATTTGGATCTCAGTACATTTGTATAACCTCCATAGATAGTTGCCAGTGTATCCCATATTTCTTTTGCAGTTTTGTAATCTTTTATGTCTTCAAATTCAGGATAGCTTAGGGCTGATGCAATCTCCAACATTGCTTGGTTGTGTTCTTGTTTTTCTTTCATCTGCTAAGCTGTCATAGCAATAGGCATTGTTATAAAATAATTTTCCACATAGTATTTTGCAACATCTCCAATTCCAGCTAGGTGTAACTTCATCAAACTTTTCCATGCAGGAAAATTCTCCTTGTTCAACCTCGGTACCTCCTTTTTATACATCTTGATCTTTAGCTTCAAGTACCTTCAAAATTTTCTCTATAAGCACCAATAGATATGATACCAATTGTTTGAATGATTTAGAATAACTGAGAGGGGGTGAATCCGTTATCCAAGGTCCAGATGTACCAATTGAACTTTCAAACACTTCAACCAACTCAGATCCACTTAGTAATCCACTCGGCCTCTATAGCATATAATCAACAATATAAACTTACAATTTACTGTCCTATTGTAATCAATTTGTAGAATATAAATCCTTAATAATATGACACATCAAATAAAATTCACACAAGCATGACACCAAGATTTAATGTGGAAACCCAATATGGGAAAAACCACTAGTAACATGCTACCAATTTTACACTCTTCTGAAGTGAGCTTTGTGAAAATCCAACCCAGTTAAAGGTTACAATATACATTGTTAAATGTGACCCAGTTAAAGGATTTAATCTCTCTGTTAGAATTGAACCATGGCTTAGACCATTCCATTAGAATGTCACCTTGATTAAAGGATTTTAAAATATGAGTGTTAGGTCAACCTTTTCTGAAAGGATTTTGCAACTGATACAATGGTTAGAAAGTAACAACAAATTGTGATTTGAAACATACAACTCACTTTGCAATTACAGATCCAATCGTAGCTCAAATGCTAATTCACTAATTGACCTCATTGTCATATCTATCAATCAGATCTACTTGGAAATCCTTCAAGCATTCACCACTGTGTAGTCTTGTACTACTCTCTTCAACCTTTTCTTCCTTCTTCTTAGATTTTTCCAATCAATTGAATTAATCTCATACCACACACACATAACCTACAATTAGGTTAAACTTATACCTCTCTGATCAGGTAGGTCGATCTATTTCCTCTTAATCATCACCATAGATCTTAGGGTTAGGTCAGATCTAATGAAGCCTTTCATCATTTTGTTTCTATCTGTTAGTAATAACAGAGAGGGGGGTGGGGGTGAATCAGTGGCCTCAAAAATATTCTAATAATCAACCCTTAAAACTTAGTACCACAATATTATACCTCTATTTATCTTTAGTCCTATAAGATTAATGCCTCCAAATACTTATATTAAATTACTATTGCTCAGAATGCTTTGTAAAACCTTCTACTGTAGATTTACTGAATAACAGTCTGTTAATTTACCAAAAGACAGTAAATAATCTAGAGTTTGCCGATCAATCCAATTAAGTTAAGTGTAATGCAAAACACTAAAGTAATGAATCATAAACAAATTGACACATGGAATTTTAACGTGGAAACCCTATTAAGGGAAAAACCACTTGGGACCAGTAACCCAAAATTTTCACTCTTCTGAAGTGAGCTCGGTGAAAAGCCAACCCTTTTAAAGGTTACAAACACACTGTTAGGTGTGACCTTGTTAGAGGATTTAAAATTTTAGTCTGTCACTTGGTATCGGGCATCTCTATGCTACCATCCTTGATCAAACACTCACTTGGCCTATCAATAAGTATCTAGCATCTCATGTTATCTTCATGATCAAACTTTTTGATACTCCATTGGATGTATCTCAATATGGAAAGGATCTTTAAATCCCACTCGGTTAAGAGATGTTCTAAACCAATGGTTAAACTAAAATAGTATGATCTATTCTACTTATAGATTTTTAGATCTATTGTAATCTCACAAAACTATTCTGATCAATATAATTCTGTTTATACCTTTGCTCCACTTTGATTATGCTCGGTGATGCTGTGCTCTTTTGCTCGATGTCTACAGAAATCTTTAGCTCTTTCCTCAGCTTGTTGATCAGTACTATATGAAGTTGCTCTTCATCAGTTTCTCTTCAGCATCCTCTTTTTCTCCCCACACCAATTCATAATGAATTGAGTTGTCTCTTAAATAGACATGATATCACCATTGTTAGGTTCTTGATTTTATTGAACTTGGCATGATCCACAATTCTTGCCAATCATATTTAAAGAAAAAACCATGTTTTATCTCACTGAGATCTTCTTGCCAACTAGAAAAAACATATTTAAATCAATTACTTATCTCTGGCTTATCTTGTCGATGAAAACAATGATAACTACCAGTTAACTCTATATTTAGCTCTGCCAGCTAGATATTTTTTTCATTTATGAACTCATGTTAATTTTAGTTTAACTCTCTAATAGTGTCGGTCAACACTCCAGTTTTCCTCAGGCTTCTTTGTCAGTTTACACTATGTTTCTGGCCATCGGGTTTGCTTGTGATTCTGCTCGTTGGTAATGCTCATCGGTTTTCTTGCTCGGGCATCACTGTGACTTGACTGTCGGTGATCTCTATCTGTCGGGTTCTACTGATCGTCAGTGTTTGTAGTCACATTGTGAGTACTTGTCTTTTATGCATTACAGAAAGCATAATCTTTATCTCTCTGATTCTTTGAAGTCTTTGAAACTTTGATTATAACTAATTATATTATATCAAATTGACATGAATGACAATACAATCCATTAACTAATTTAATGTCTTGCATTATCCTTCTACATTTTGGTGATCAACTTAACATATTCAAACATTCAATCAGTTACATGTCATCAATATCTCCCTTTGGCATTGATGGAAACATACTACATTATCATACTATACTATTACTAATAAAATATGAAATATACAGTTTCATCAAGCTTTCCTAATGTAACTGTTACAAATTTCTGGCTCTTGGTAAGCTCAAAAATAGCTTAGATTTGTTTCATGCAGAGTGGTTGTCTTGAATCTTCAATCCATTCATTGGATAGATATATCATCTGATATCTCTAAACTGATATGTGCTCTGCCTTGACTGTTCCTCTTCTTGATAATCTCTCACTCTTTTTTTTGACAACATTCTTTCTCTTTGTCTGAACTCTCTCCCTTTGTTACTTATCTCCCTTAGATGGATATTTCATGTGTAATTAATTTCTCTCCCTTAGAATATTGATTAACTCTTCATTCATGTATAATGATATAATCTCTCTATTTATCACATCTCTCCTTTATGTGATATGGAGATCATCTCTCCCTTTGTATGATAAAGCAGATTTCTCCCTTATGATAATGAGAACATCTATCCCTTTTCCTTTATGATAATTTATAATATTCCTTTATGATAATTAGAAGATCATCTCTCCATTTTTGTATGATAATGAGATATTTCTCTCCCTTTGACAACAATGCCAAAAAATACTTCTCTTTATCTTATCATCTATATCATGTTCTATCCCTTTGTATAATATATTCCTTGAATTTCCCTATCCATCAGCAATACAATGTCTCTGGTGTTCGGTGTAGATATTGTACCTTGTAATGTACAGATGCATATGTTTCTATCCATCTTAGTGTTTACATCAACATGAGTGATCTTCAGATTTGGGATAGGCTAATGCAACTTCCTAGATAGATTACTGACTGATAGACAAGGGTTGAACCCCTAGTCTCTGTCTCAGGTACTCAAAAGTATCCTTCAGTAATGGCTTGGTGAATATATCAGCTAACTGTTCTTTTGATTAAAGATATTCTAGTGTCACTTCTTTTTCCTGCACTTATTCTCTCAGATAGTGATACTTGATAGCGATATGCTTAGTCTTAGCATGCATGAATGGATTCTTAGAAATGTTTATTGCACTAGTATTATCACAATAGATAATTACTGGTTCAAGGATATTCATATGCATACCTTCTAGTAATTGTTTGATCCATGCAATATTAGATCAATTTGCAGCAACAACCACATATTCTACTTCTGCAGTAGACTAAGAGATATATCCTTACTTCTTGCTTAGCCATGTGACAAGTCTGTCACCCATGAAGAATGCTCCTCCAGTTGTGCTCTTTTAGTCATCAATGTTTCCAGCCCAATCAGCATTTGTATAGACTTGTAGCTCAAATTTTCCTTCTCTTTTGTACCATAAGCCATATTCCTTGGTGTTCTTCAGACATCTTAGAATTCTTTTGATAGCAGTCATATATGATTGTTTGGGATTAGTAGAGAATCTTGCAACTATCCCCATTGCATGTGCTATATCTGGTCTGGTGTGAACAACATATATAAGTTTTCCAATCATTAATCTATATAAGGTCTAATTTAACTCATTTGTCTTGTCTTCTTTTGTTAGCTTGCATCCAATAGCCATAGGTGTTCCAACTGGTTTGGAATCTTCCATCTTGAATATCTTTAGCACTTCCTTGATGTTTTTGGACTGAGCGATGTATATTCTTGTATCTTGTTGAAGAATCTGTAGACCAAGAAAGAATTTGATCTCTCCAAACATAGACATTTCAAATTCCTTTCTCATTTCATCCCTCCAAAAATAATATCATCAACAAAAATTTCAGCAATTAGAATATTACCATCAGTATCTTCTTTTAAGTACAAATTGCTATTTTCACTTGTTCTAACAAATTTTACGCTAATGAGAGATGAGTGAAGTCTTTCATACTAGGCTCTTGGTGCTTGTTTCAATCCATACAAGGATTTGTGTAGTCTGTTGGAGATTTATTTCTGTGTAGTTGATTGATTGTATGTTTGTCATTGATTACAACATATAATACATAGTAGTGATTCTATATGTACTTATCAGAATGATGATATCAAGCCCTGCATGGTTAGATACATATTTTAGACATGTTTATTATGTTATGTTCATACACACAGATCCAGATATGATGTTTGAGTCAAGTTGTATAATTCTATTATTGGCAGTTACAGTTCTGGAAGAGTATCTGTTCAGAGTCGACGTATGTAACGTGTTTCTTGAGTTGTGCCTATCTTCATGATATGCATGTGTATATTCATGATTAGTTATGAGTTGATGATTTTTATCTAAAGGTTCTTAACATGTTTCAAGAAGATTACAAAGTTAGAGTTAATTTGGTGAGGCCGACTTAGTGAAGCGTCGCATCTATTTCAGTTTGTGTTGCACGGACTTAATATTGCTTGCATGCTTGGTGAAGCCGAAAAGGATGTTATGAAGAGTTGTATTACAAGTCTCATGATCTCATACTTTGAGGAAGATACTTATAGCAAGTCATTTGTGATACGCTAAGTGTGAATGATTCAAAAAAGAGACAGAAAATGTACAGAGAAGAATATCAGTTGTGGTTCATTCATCAAGAGTCCATGTGAAGAAGAAGTAGAAGATTACAATACATTGGAACTGACCAAGATAGCAGGTCTACTCTACAGTTCATCATCAGATATAGTGCATATCTTTTTTACAGAAGGTTGTAGCCTTCACCATTGAAGCAGTGAGCTTTTGGACAGTGAGTCCACCACCCCTAATAGGGTTATTTGTAAAAGACTCATAACAGGGTCAGGCCCTTAACCAGGTCACTATACTTATTGCATTATAAAGTACAACTCCTAAGATGGTTGAAATATATTCTAACAAGGATTACTATAAACAAGTATAGTTCATTGTGGGTGCTAATTCCCACCAGGGTTTTTACCATTTGGTTTCCCCATAATCAAATTGTGTGTTGTGTACTGTGTTATCTGATTAAGCATTTACTTTATTGTATTATGAATTTAAGAAAGTAAAAAAAATTAAAGTTACTGATAACT
The DNA here is from genome assembly GCA_018584345.1 of Thuja plicata. Taxonomy (NCBI): domain Eukaryota; kingdom Viridiplantae; phylum Streptophyta; class Pinopsida; order Cupressales; family Cupressaceae; genus Thuja; species Thuja plicata. The sequence goes on from MU223945.1 coordinate 22,219, forward strand.
GATTCACCCCCCCTCTCAGTTATCCTTTGGGACTATTCCAACAATTGGTATCAGAGCCAAGTGCCTTGGAGAAGAAGCCTAACAACTTAAGGTAGATCAAATGTCTTACTTCAGAAAATAGAGCCCTAAGTTCCATGGAGAAAATTATCTGGATTGGAAAAAAAATGATAACACATCTACAGTGTGTTGGCTTTGAGATCTTTGAGATAGCTACACAAGAATTTGTTATTCCATCTTTGAAAGACCATGCAAAATATGATGCTACTAATAGACAAAAGGAAACATTTACCAATAATGCAATTGCTAAAGAAGCCCTAATCAACGCCCTATCTGACAGTGAATTTTTTGAGATCAAGAAAATTGACAGAGAATATACCATATGGAAGTATTTAGAAGATATGTTTGAAGGAGATATTCAAGAAAAGAATGTGTGCAAGAAGACATGGAAAAAGAAATACAACAGTCTTGAGATGTTACCTGAAGAGAACATTAGAGCGTACAATCAAATGACTAATGAAGAAGTCTCTGGAATCAGAAACAATGGTGGAGAAATATCAAAAGAAGATATAATGGACAAGCTGTTAACTACCTTAACATCAGACTATGAAAACAAGATAAGTATTCTAGAGGAAACTATGTAATTCTCACAAGACTTCAAGAGAGAGACTTTGATCAGCAAAATATCTGCATTTGAGATATCAAGATTGAAGACTGAACCTAAAAGTGAAACAAATTTCAAAGCCTCAGTCCATGGTAAGAAAT
>MU223945.1:37855-50405 GCA_018584345.1 Thuja plicata
TGTGATCTTTTGCTTGATCTGTTAAACTTCCTTTCTACGCACACAAGCTTTGATACCAATTGTTAGTAATAACTGAGAGGGGGGGGGGTGGGTGAATCAGTGGCTTGAAAAATATTCCAATAATCAACCCTTAAAACTTAGTACCACAATATTAAACCTCTAGTTATCTTCAGTCCTATAAGATGAATGCCTCCAAATACTTATATCAAATTACTACTGCTTGAAATGCTTTGTAAAACCTTCTATTGTAGATTTACTGAATAAAAATATGTTAATTTACCAAAATATAGTAAATTATCTAGAGTATACCGATCAATCCAATTAAGTTAAGTGTAATGTAAAACACTAAAGTAATGACTCATAAACACATTGACACATGAATTTTTAACGTGGAAACCTTGTTAAGGGAAAAACCACTTGGGACCAGTAACCCAAAATTTTCACTCTTCTGAAGTGATCTCGGTGAAGAGCCAACCCTGTTAAAGGTTACAAACACACTGTTAGGTATGACCTTGTTAGAGGATTTAAAAGTTTAGTCTGTCACTTGATATCGGGCATCTCTATGCTACCATCCTTGATCAAACACTCACTTGGCCTGTCAATAGGTATCTGGCATCTCATGGTATCTTCATGATCAAACTTTTTGATACTCCATTGGATGTATCTCAATATAGAAAGGGTATTTAAATCCCGCTCAGTTAAGAGACTTTCTGAATCAATGGTTAAACTGAAATAGTATGATTTGTTCACATATACAACTTATACTTGCAGATTTTTAGATCTATTGTAATCTCACAAAACTATTCTGATCAATATAACTATATTTATGCCTTTGCTCCACTTTGATTATGCTTGGTGATGTTGTGCTCTATTTCTCGATGTCTATAGAAATCTTTAGCCCTTTCCTTGACTTGTTGATCAGTATTGTATGAAGTTGCTTTTCATCAATTTCTCTTCAGCATCCTCTTTTTCTCCCCACACCAATTTGTAATAAATTGAGTTGTCTCTTAAATAGACATGATATCACTATTGTTATGTTCTTGATTTTATTGAACTTGGCATGATCCACAGTTCTCGCCAATCAGATTTAAAGAAAAAATCCTATTTTATCTCACTGAGATTTTCTTGCCAACTAGACAAAACAACTTTAAATTAATTACTTATCTCTGGCTTATCATGTTGATGAAAACAATGATAACTACCAGTTAACTCTATATTTAGCTCTTCCAGCTAGATATTTTGTGATTTTTGAACTCAAGTTAATTTTGGTTTAACTCTTTGATAGTGTCAGTCAACACTCCAGTTCTCCTCGGGCTTCTCTGTCGGTTTACACTATGTTTCTGGCTATCGGGTTTGCTTGTGATTCTTCTCGTTGGTAATGCTCGTCAGTTTTGTTGCTCATGTATCACTATGACTTGACTGTCGGTGATCTCTATCCGTCGAGTTCCACTGACCATCGATGTTTTTAGTCACATTGTGAGTACTTGTCTTTTATGCATTACAGAAAGCATAATCTATATCTCTGTGATTCTCTGAAGTCTTTGACACTTTGATTATAACCGATTAGATTATATCAAGTTGACATCAATGACAATATAATCCATTGACTAATTTAATGTCTTGCATTATCCTTCTTAATTTTGGTGATCAACTTAACATCTTCAAACATTCAATCAATTACATGTCATCACCATCTACATTGTATAATACATCCTAAAACTCCTTCTTGAATCCATACATAAAATAGTTAAATATATATTAAATTCGCATTTAATTCTCCACAAAATTATCCTTATCTTAAATACGCTACACATATCCCAAGAAAATCAACTATGTCGGCTGAGATCTCAAATTTCTCTCAAACTGTCATAATACTGACACTCGGTCAATATTGTGTTCTGTCGCTTGATCATCTCTGTGTAACTTGGTAATTCTCTGACACTCAAAAAATATTGATGCTCGGTCGACACTAAAATTTCTCATCACATACTGGTACTCATTCGACATTCACATCACTTGGCACAAACTTAAGTTTCTTAATCTTCTGTTGTGTTACTCGGTCAAGACTAATCTTGTAGTCATCCAAACTTCACTTAGACTTAAGATAAACAATATACTACCTTCTCAAGGTGCATTGTCATCAAGCACCCATTGTAGTTTCACATAAATCAACCATTTCACTAGGTCTTCTTGTTATCTCTCCTTTTCAAATCTTCTTCATAAATCAATTGATATGGCACTTTACAAGATAGAAAATGTCTTACTAGTTAAGGTTTGACATCAATGGAAATATAAAAATTATTTCAATTGTAGTTTCCAACACTAATTACTTTGGTTTTCAAGTGTCAAGTATAACTGGACAACATAGATGTCAGACAACTAACATATTTTACAACTTTTGGCTAATCAAAGTTGTAATACTAGGTGAGTGCAATTCATTTATGTAACTTTTGGATCCTATAAATGAACTTTATATTTAAATACATATTTTATAACATTTCAACATTCATTTTTATGATGTAGGACCTCTAGAAGAAAATAGACATTAACTATTTATGCAGTTCAATGCACACTTGTATTCGTCCAATTTTGGTTTTATAAAACACATGAGCTCACTTTTATTCATGTCCAATTTTGTTTTAAATATAAGTGCAATGCATAGTTGTATAGTCCTATACATTCATTAATGGATAATGATATAGTTATTTGTACATCCATATTTCATAGTTAAAATTAATATGTCATGGTTAGATAGATGATATTTTCATAGTTAATCTTGACGTCAATATTAGTTACATCTATATTGTTTCATGTCAATTATATTTAATAAGTTATTTGATTACATTTGATAGTTTTAAAATCAATTGCTCTTTTTAATTACATGAAGAAATAATTACTATTAATGATGAAATTACAATTGATATAATTTAATTGCAATTGAATAGTTATTTGTATGTATCCATTTTTCATAGTTCAAATTTTAATATATCATGGTTAGATAAATGATATTTTTATAATTAATCTTGAAGTCAATATTAGTTACATCTATATTGTTTCATGTCAATTAAAATCAATTGCTTTTGTCAATTACATGAAAAAATAACTACTATTAATGATAAAATTACAATTGAAATTTAATTACAATTGATATTTAGATAAACTCATATATATATATATATATATATATATATATATAGATTCAAACCACAAGTCCAAATAATATGATAACAAGTCCTCGTAATATATGATAACAAGTCTTGATAACACAAGTCCAAATAAGATGACAAAAAGTATTGATAACACAAGTCCAAATAACACGATATAAATAATATAATAACAAGTCCTAATAACACAAGTCCAAATAACATGATAAAAAGTCTCGATAACATGTATAACATGTATTCCATCATAAAATATCCATCATCTAATAGCATAAAAAGGTCTAACATGTGACAAAAAAGAGAAATAATTTATGTAACACATATAATCTAACTTTGCTCGTCTAGCTGATCTACAGTCCTCTTCACTTCATGTGAAGGTGACTGGGATGCACCATCATGTTGTGGCTTCTACTGAGTGCCCTCATCCTCCTATACATTTTTAAACTTGATCACATTAGAAGACCATGTGTGTTTAATTCACATGAATTGCATAATTCACTTAAAAATTAAAATTAATATTAATGAACATTTCAAATTTTACCATGCGTCCATGCTCAGTAATGCCCTCAATGGGACAAGGAGGTCCTCACTCAACAACATCAGAAGTAGATGCAGTCAAGTCCTATAAAAAGAGCGAAATAATGTATAATTCAAATGAATTACATAATTCACTTAACTATTATAATTAATATTAATGAAGGTATTTAAAATTTTACCATGCATCCATGCGGTGTAATACCCTCAGTGGAACAAGGAGGTCCTCTCTCAGCAACATCAAAAGTTGATGCAGTGAAGTCCTGTAAAAACAAACATTATAAAATTTTGATTATCGAGACCTATAAAAGACAGGTATACAATAAACTATGCAAAATTAATTTTAATCATGACCTAAAAGGACAATGTCAATGGCTGCATTTGGCTCAATCCTGTAGCCATGTCAAGATGCATGGTGGTGTCCACCTGAAAAACATATTTAAATCATGAATTGAAAACTTGTATATACATAAATTTTGATCTATATTTAACTTGACTATAAATTTATCGAACATAAGAATTTACATTAGTGTTAGAATAACTGAGAGGAGCGGTGAATCAGTGGCCACAAAAATTAATTCAATATCAACCCAAAAAAATTAGTACCACAATTATAAGCCTCTAGTTATCTTCAGTCCTACAAGATGTATGCCTTAAAATAATCTTATCAAATAACTACTGCTTGGAGTTCACTATTTAAACCTTATTCTTAAGCTTTACCGAATAGAAGTTTAGCATTTACTGAAATACAGTAAATAACTTAGTGTTTATTGATCAATCATGTTTTAGTAATGTGTAAAGAAAAACATTAAGGCAATGACTCATAAACACATTTGACACATGGATTTTTAATGTGGAAACCCTGTTAAGGGAAAAACCACCTGGGACCAGTAACCCAAAATTTTCACTCTTCTTAAGTGAGCTCAGTGAAGAGCCAACCCTGTTAAAGGTTACAAACACACTATTAAGTGCGACCTTGTTAGAGGATTTATCACTAACAGTTTATCACTTGATATATGGAATTTCACTATGTTATCTTCATGATAAACATTTTGATACTCCTTGGGATGTATCTCAATATATAAAGGATGGTTAGATCCTGATCAGTTAAGATACTTTCTGAATCAATGGTATCAATGGTTAAACTGAAACAGTATATGATATGTTCATAAATACAACTTAGACTTACAGATGTTCAGATCTATTGTAAGCTCATAGTACCTTTCTGATCAATGTTTCTTTTCAATACCTTTGCTGCACTTCTTTCTGCTCAGTGATGTTGTTCTTCTCTGTTACTCAGTGTCCGTAGAAATCTTTAGCTTGTTTGATCAGGACAGTATGAAGTCTTTCTTCACCAGTATTCTCTTCAACATCTTCTTCTCTATTCACCCACCAATTCATAATGAATTATCTTGTCTCTCTTATAGACATAATTTCATCATTTCTAAGTCCTTGACTTTCCTGTTCTTGGCGTGATCTGCAATTCTTGCCTTTCTTTCTTTAAAATTTTACTTCAGTTTTATCCCGTAGATTTATCCTTGACAACTGGAATAAAATAGCTTTAAAACTCTAGCTTATCTTTGGCTTTTAAATTGTTGATGAAAACAATGTGATCAACTATTTAAATCCATATTTATCTCTTCCTAGCTAAGTCTTTTGTCATTTCTGAACTTCAGTTCTTTTCGGTGTTTAACTCCTTGTTAGCTCGGTATTTGTCTTTAGTTGTCCTTGGGCATCTCTGTCCGTTGGGGTTGTATGTCCATCGGAGTTGTCTTTCCATCAGGTAGTACTATGAATTTTTTTCCACTCGGGTATCACTATGGTTCTACTCGTCAGTGATCCTTGCTTGAGTTTCTTGCTCGGGTATCACTGTGACTCTTCTCTTGGGTTTCTCTATCCATCGGGGTGCACTGTCCGTCGGTGTTTGTTGTCACTTAGTGTATACTGATCTTTTGTGCATTACTGATAACATAACCTTTATTTTTTTGGCTATTTGAAGCCTTTGACACTATGTATATAACCAATCATATTATATCAAGTTGAAATCAATGACAATACAATACATTAACTGATTTAATGTCTTGCATTAACTTTCTGCAGCTCAGTGATCATCAACTTAACATATTCAAACATTTAATTAGTTATATTTCATCAATCTCTCCCTTTGGCATTGATGGAAACATACTACATTACTACTAATAGAATATGAAATATATCAGTTGTAGTTCGTCAATCTACCAAATTTATTGTTTTATAACTAATACAAATGTCTGGCTCTCGGTAAGCTCTTCTAGCTTAGATTTGTTTCTTGCAGAGTGCTTGTCTTCATTTTTCATTCCCTTTACTGGATAGATGTAGCAACTTCTGATTTTGTCTCTCTCTTTGATGTAGAATATCTTCTTTTGATGTTGTCTCTCCCTTTGACTGTTCCTCTCCTTGATCATCTATTTTTCCTTTGACAACAATATATAATACTTCTCTCCATTAAGTCATCTCTCCCTTAGGATAAATTCTCTTCCCTTGGATGATTATGATGGATATTTCATATGGATATAATCTCTCAAGTAAACTCTCCCTTTGACAGCAATGCAAAAGTATATCCTTCCTCCCTCTTTTAATATAATCCTTGAATTTTCCTATCCATCAGTAATACAATGACTTTGGTGTTTGGTGCAGATAAGTACCTTTCTATGTATTGATGTATCTTTGCAGTTCATTTCTTTTCTTGCATCAACATGAATGATCTTCTAATTATGTGTAGGTTGATGCATCCTCCTAGTCATCTTAGTGAATAATAGACAAGGTTCGGGCCCCTAGTCTCTTTCTCAGGTACTCAAATATATCTTTAGGCAACGGATTTGTGAATATGTTAGCTAATTGTTGCTTGGATTGAACATATTCTAGTATCACCTCTTTCTCTTTCACTTGTTCCCTTAAGTAATGATACTTGATTGCAATATTCTTAGTCTTAGCATGCATGACAAGGTTTTTAGAAATGTTTATTGCACTGGTATTATCACAAAAGATAATCACTCATTCAAGAATTTTCATATTCATACCTTCCAGTAATTGTTTGATCCATGCAATGTTAGAGAAATTTGCAACAACAGCCACATATTCTACTTCTGCAGTAGATTGTGAGATGTATCCTTTCTTCTTACTTATCCATGTGACAAGTCTGACACCCATGAAGAATGCTCCTCCAGTTGTGCTCTTTCTGTCATCTAAGTGTCCAGCCCAATCAACATCTATATAGACTTGAAGATCAATTTTTCCTTCACTTTTATACCTAAGCCATAGTCCTCGGTATTCTTTAGATATCTCAGAATTCTCTTGACAATAGTCATGTGTGATTCCTTGGGATTATCAGACAATCTAGCAACTATTCCAACTACATGTGCTATATCTGGTCTAGTATGAACAACATACAAGAGTTTTCCAATCATAGATCTATATAGGGTCTGATTTACCTCATTTGATTTATCTTCCTTTGTCAGCTTGCATCTAGTTTCCATAGGTGTTCCAACTGTCTTGGAATCTTCCATTTTGAATATCTTTAGCACTTCCTTGATTTATTTGGATTGTGCGATATAGATGTCTGCATCCTATTGAAGAATCTGTCGACCAAGAAAGAATTTGATTTCCCCAAACATTGACATCTCAAACTCTTCGCTCATTTCATTAGAAAGTTATTTACATAACATATCATTACCCCCAAATATGATATCATCAAAAAATATTTCAGAAATCAAAATGTTATCATCAGTATCTTCTTTTAAATACAGATTGATGTTTTCACTTGTTCTTACAAGTACAATACTTATGAGATAGGAGTAAAGTCTTTCATACCAGGCTCTTGGTGCTTGTTTCAATCCATACAAGGCTTTGTATAGTCTAAAAACCATGTTTCTCTTGTTAGTATCAACAAACCCTTCTGGTTGTTCAATGTATACCCCTTCTTCTAGTATTCCATTTAGGAATGCAGATTTGACATACATTTGGTATACCTTGAATCCTTTAAATGTGACATAAGCAATTAAAATTCTTACTCCTTCTAGTCTAGGAACGGGTGCAAAGTTTTCTCTATAGTCAATACCTTCTTCTTGTGCATACCCCTTGCATACTAATCTTGCTTTGTTCCTTGTGACTTCTCCATTCTCATTCAGCTTGTTTCTGAATATCCATTTGGTACCAATGACATTCTTGTCATCTGGTCTAGGTACTAATGTCCATGTTCTATTCGTCTAAATATGTTCTATCTCTTCATTCACAGCACTAACCCATTCTTCATTTTCAAGTACATTATTAACATATTTAGCCTCAAAATCACAAATTAAACATCTAGTGTTTAGTGACTTACTTCTTGTTCTTATTCTATCCTTCTTGTCTCCTATGATCTGGTTCTATGGATGGTGTCTTCTGACATACTTGGAAAAACTGGTTCAGATCTTTGTTCATCATTTTGTGCAATTTCCCAATTTTTGGTATTTGCAGCCTGATGCTCGGGGCATTGTTCTGTTGCTTGGGAGTGATACACTGTTGCTCCGGCAGAGTGTCAGGTTCTTCATTGTAAACAAACCTGGTGTAGTCTTATGTTTTTTTCTTCTTTCCTCATTATTTTTCTCCGCATATTCATCTATTCTGACATTTGCACTTTCAATTATCTTGTTAGAGGACTTGTTAAGATATTTATAAGCCTTTCTTTTGGTGGAATACCCTAGAAAGATTCCTTCTTCACTTTTGGAGTCAAGCTTTCCATTTCTATCATCTTTCAAAATATAACATTGACTTCCAAAAATTCTAAAGTAACTTACATTAGGTGTGTATCCATATCATAGCTCATAAGGTGTCTTTTTGGTGTCTTTCTTCAATTGAACTCTGTTCAATGTGTAGACAATAGTACTGATAGATTCCCTCTAGAATGTTTGGATGATTCCTTTCTCAATCATCAGTGTTCTTGCACAATCAACAATGGATATGTTCCTTCTTTCAGCGATCCCATTTTGTTGTGGTGTTATTGGTGCAGAAACCTATCTTTTAATTCCATGCTCATTGCAAAAGTTAGTGAATTCATCATAAATAAATTCTCCTCCTCTATCGTATCTTAAGCATTTCAGTTCCTTACCACTTTGTTTTTACAATAGCTTTATACATTTTAAACATCTTGAATGCTTCTTATTTTTCTTTTAAGAAGATAACTGTCATCATTCTAGAGTAATCATCAACAAAGAGAATGAAATATCTATCACCATAGTAACTCTTTGTTCTCATGGATCCACATAGATCAGTATGGACTAATTCTAGAATAGTATTAGATGTATGGGTTTTTCTCTTGAAACTATACTTTGTCATTTTACCTTTTTGACAATTCTTACACACGATATGGTCGGGCTTTAACATGCTCGGTAAGCCTCTTAATTTCCTTTTATTGCTTATCTTAATCATGTTGTCAAAATTCACATGACATAGACTTTTATGCCACAACCATATGTCTTCATTTATATCCATTAAACAAGTGGTGTTAATATCATCAAGATAGAATAGGTTACCTTTTGTCTGTTCACCAGCTCTGATCAACCATCCTGATTCATTAAAGATCTTTTCCTTTTTGTTCTCAAATGCAACTTAGTGACCTGTGTTATTCAGCTGTGAAACACTCAATAGATTATAGTTAAGTCCTTTTACCCAGTATGCATTTTCACATCTGATTAGATTATTCAACATTATGGTTCCTTTACCTTCAACCAGACAGGGTGAGTCATTACCCATTCTTACTGATCCACCATTATAATACTCAAATGTTTCAAAATTTTCTTTATCTCCTGTCATGTGGTGAGTGCAACCACTATCTATAATCTAGACATCATTCTTACTAACCTTAGATATGAGTGCAGTCTCTACATACCTTTCCTCTTCATCTGAATCATCCTTCATGGAAACAAATAACATCTCAATATCTTCATCAGATTTGGTGTCAGTATCTCCAGCTCAGTTCTCAGCCAGGTAACAAGATTTCTTTCCTTTATCCTTGTAGTCTTAGGTATCTCTTCTATCAAACTATCAGTTGCTTTGGTAATCTCTGTTATCACTTCTATCAAACTTCTTTTCATATGATCTGTCACTACTTCTATCATCTTTTCTTTTGTTAGGACATCTGGCAGAAAAGTGTCCAATCTCTTTACAATTAAAACATACAAGTGGTAATTTACCTTTTTATCTACCTTTGTCTCTCTGCAATCTTCTACCCATTAGTGCTTCAATCTCATCAATTTATTGGTCATCATTATCACTTTCACTATCATTCCTCATAGTGTGTTTATGACTTGACTTACTTATTTTCAAAGAAGATTTGAATTCAGACTCAATAGATGGTAAGAAATTGTTATCAAAGTTATTCATCTCAAATGAAATAAGTCTACCAACAAAACTATCTAGAGTGACATTGTTTTTTCTAGTGCTCTCATTTCTTGTATAGAAGATACTCTAATAGCATAAACATGCAATAAGGTTTTTAAGGATTTTACTTACCATTGTTCCTTCTCTCATTCTTAGGTCATCAAATTTACCTCTTAGGCTTTCTACCTTAGCTCTTAGTACATTAGCATCTCCTCCATGCACTATCTTCAATTTGTCCCACATTTTCTTTGTAGAGGTGCATGTTTTGACATCTTCAAATTCAACATCGGAGAGTGAGGAAGCAAGTTCTATCATCATAGAATTGTTCTCATGCTTTTCTCTCAATTGATCAAGTGTATGAGGTCCTGTAGCCAACACACATTCAGTATCCAAGTATTGAGTAACATCATTTCCAATACTTGATAGGTGGATTCTTATCCTGCTTTTCCATGATGCAAAGTTGTCCTTGTTCAACTTAGGCACATCCTATTTTCTCATCTTGTGATCTTTAGCTTGGGTCTTGAAACCTTTCTTCTAAGAACTAAAGCTCTGATACCAATTGTTAGAATAACTGAGAGGGGGGGTGAATCAGTGGCCTCAAAAATTAATCCAATATCAACCCAAAAAACTTAGTACCACAATTATAAGCCTCTAGTTATCTTCAATCCTACAAGATGTATGCCTTGAAATAATCTTATCAAATAACTACTGCTCAGAGTTCACTATTTAAACCTTGTTCTTAAGCTTTACTGAATAGCAGTGTAGCATTTATTGAAATACAGTAAATAACTTAGTGTTTACCAATCAATCCTATTTTAGTAATGTGTAAAGAAAACAATTAAAGTAATGACTCATAAACACATTTGACATGTTGGTTGTATTTCATGTTTTTGCTGATATGCCTGGTTCCTTGCCCTCCCCTTTGAAAATTTTTAGGTTTTCATGCTTATTCCTTGCCCAAATTGTAAAAACCCTGAAAAACCCTAGCAACCAAATGTTAAACGATGTATTTTGAAACCCTAGGCCATGTCTTTATATTTCATCGTTACCTTTTTCAAGTCACTAAAGACATGTGATTTAAGTCAGGTCGCTTAATCGCTTTACCAAAATCGAATATGCTAAATCATTACCCGACTTTGCTTTTGCCTTATGTCGCGTAGTCTTGATAAAAAATGGAATATTCTCTCAGTGTATCGAGACTTAGCAATTTCCTTGTAGTCAGGTTGTCGCTTGATTTCATATTATGAGCTTTAAAAAGAAATGGGACCCGCCTCAGTCGGGTGATCGCGAGAAGAATTGGCAAGTCAAAGAAATGTCTCCCGACTTTGCAATTCATTTCATGTCGCATGGTCGCTGGATCAGCTCAGTCAAACAGTTAAGCTCTTTCTTCAGTCGCATGGTCTCATGATAATTGGCGGTTAAGGGATAACAGTCACGACTCAGCGACTAACAGTTTCATGCTAAGATTTTTCCCTCAGTCGGGATGTCGCCAGATCAGGGCGGTGAGTCAGATTTCAAGTATACATAAAGTGGACGAAAGAAAAGATGACATCTGTCACAGAGCTAATGGTTGTCGCCTGATCGCTTGATAGAAGAGATGGATCACGCGATAACACGACTAGGGTATGTTTTCCCTCAGTCGCGAAGTCTCTTGATATTTTAAAGGTATATGAATTTCTGAGGCGATTATGCGACGGCCGTTCGATGAAGAAATAAAAGGATCTAACGGTGGTCGCGAAGTCTGATGATAAAAGTGCCCTAGGTAAAAAGTGCTTCCGACTAAGCGATTAGGGTATGTCGCGAGGTCGCTGTAAATAGAAAAAGGCACGTGTTTCAAGTTAAAGGTAAAGACACAGGATCACCCGACTGAGCGACTGAAGGATTGTTCAATACATCGCTTACTCGCTAATGTTTTCAGATGAAAGGAATACATCTCGCGACTGTGCGACAAGGAAAAAAGGATAGCTGTCGCATACTCGCCGATCAAAAAAAGATAAAGGGAATAAAGCTTGCGAGTATGCGATGAGCCAAAAGAAGATAGACATCGCGTTCTCGCAGTCAATGACAGAATGGGGTTCTCGTGCTCGTGACTGTGCGACGAGCCAAAGGATAGGATGCATCGCTCACCCGCACATAAAATGAAAGCTAGAATGTTAAGATGGCGAGTGAGCGACTAGACAAAGTTTGCAATGAAAAAGTGAATGTCGCTCAGTCGCCGAGGCTCAAGTGGTATGGAAAGTTAGCTCGCGAGTTAGCGATGAGCTGTCAGTGAGGGAAGTGTCACTTACTCGCATGGATCAAAGAGAAAAGTATAAAAGTGGTGCGGGTGTGTGACTGACATGAAATAAGGATCAAAGACAACGCATCGCTCAGTCGCAGAAGGTAAAAAGTGCAGTAAAAATGGATGGCGACTATGCGATGAGAAATAAAAAAGATGTGTCGCTCACTCGCGGGGATTT
>MU223945.1:53171-112299 GCA_018584345.1 Thuja plicata
CAAGGAGGGAATTAAATATTGTGAATGGTTTCAGGAAGCATACTATTTAGTTAAGGATTTGATACAGGGGTTTAGAGGTAACAAGATAGTTTGTCAGGCATTCTATCCTAATTGTTTGAGCTGTAAGACAGTTCAGTGTATCTTGTTTCTGTAATTTCTTTGCTTATTATTGACTCTGCAGCCCTAAGGATAGGCACTGATCTAGAAAACATTCTGAATATCCATCTATGTTCGAAGTATTCCAAGTTATCAGAACCAAATCAAATTTAAACACTCTGTTACTAAGAACACATAAGCTAAACTTGTTTAAGGACCTCTGTCAGCAGGACACTGTCCATGTTATTGATTCCTTGAAGAGAGAATCATTTAGGTTGTCCCTCCTAGTAAGAAAAGGAAGAAGGATTGAAATCCTTGTATCACTGGTTTTCTGTCATATTTAAGATTATGATTTGTATGGTTAAATCCTGTTCATGATTATGCTTGATCATTCACAAGATATTTTATAAAGATTGGTTTAATAGAGATACATGACAAACCAGTGTCCACATTAACAAAAACTGTGTTAACAGCCATCTTGAAAAGGTAAAACCTGCCTGAGTAGTTGTGGAGCTCAAAAATGAAGAAGGACCTTATCCAGTCCTTAGCAATTAGGCTTATCTTGTCTCTGAATCAGGAGTAGAAGGTACAAAATTCAAATAGACATTTCAAGCATTGTGGTTCATACAAGAAAAATCCCTAACATGACACATGGATTTTTAAGTTGGAAACCCTGTTAAGGGAAAAGCCACTCAGGACTATTAACCAAAAATTTTCACTCTTCTAAAGTGAGCTCGGTGAAGAGCCAACCTTGTTAAAGGTTACAAACACGCTGTTAAGTGTGACCTTGTTAGAGGATTTATCACTAACAATTTATCACTTGATATCTGACATTTAACTATGCTATCTTCATGATAAACCTTTTGATACTCCTTGGGATGTATCTCAATATATAAAGGATGGTTAGCTCCTTCTCGGTTAAGAGACTTTATGAATCAATGGTTAAACAGAAAAAGTGTATGATCTGTTCATAAATATAACTTAGACTTGCAGATTTTCAGATCTATTTTAAGCTCATAGTATCTTTCTGATCAATTTTTCTTTTCAATACCTTTTCTCCACTTCTTTTTTCTCGGTGATGCTATGCTTCTCTATTGCTCGATGTCTGCATAAATCTTTAGCTCTGCTCTTTAGCTTGTTTGATCAGGATTGTATGAAGTCTTTCTTCACAATTATTCTCTTCGACATCCTCTTCTCTATTCACCCACCAATTCATAATGAATTAGCTTGTCCCTCTTATAGACATAATTTCACCATTTCTAAGTCCTTGACTTTCTTGTTCTTGGCGTGATCCACAATTCTTGCCTTTCTTTCTTTAAAAATTTACTTCAATTTTATCCCATAGATTTCTCCTTGACAACTAAAATAAAAAAACTTTAAAACTCTAGCTTATCTATGGCTTTTAACTTGTCAATGAAAACAATGTGATCAACCAGTTAACTCCATATTTATCTCTTGCCAGCTAAGTCTTTTGACATTTCTGAACTTCAGTTCTTTTCGGTGTTTAACTCCTTGTTAGCTCGGTCTTTGAATTTAGTTGTCCTCGGGCATCTTTGTCCATCAGGGTTGTCTGTCTATTGGGGTTGTCTATCCGTTGGGTAATACTGTGACTTTTATTTCCACTCAGGTATCACTATGGTTCTTCTCATCAGTAATGCTTGCTCAGGTTTCTTGCTCGGGTATCACTGTGACTCTTCTCTTGGGTTTCTCTATCCATCGGGGTGCACTATCAGTCAAAGTTTGTTGTCACTTAATGTATACTGATCTTTTGTACATTACTGCTACCGTAAAATTTATCTTTCTGGTTCTTTGAAGTCTTTGACACTATTTATATAACCAATCAGATTATATCAAGTTGACATCAATGACAATACAATACATTAACTGATTTAATTCCTTGCATTAACTTTCTGCAACTCAGTGATCATCAACTTAACATCTTCACACATTTAATCAGTTATAGTTCATCAATTAGATGTATGATGCATAGTCAATGTCATTGATGAGTCATGATGTAAATGTGATGCAACATGAGACAATCCAAAATCCTACAATTGAAAAAACATAAGCACAAATAAAATTTGTACACAAATTAGTAAGAATATAAACACTTAAAATTAATGAATGTAAAACATGCTATAGGTATATGAGGCTAAGTCTCGGTGACTGATGGGGAAGAGCACAAAGAACTGCCAACGTCAGTATTATATGAAGCACCCTACAAAATTGTAAAACATATATCAAACACATCATGAATTCAAATTTTAATTTTTTAAACTTTAAATGTACTTATTTATGTATCTAGATCAAAGTGTATATCGTGAACGAGTGGCCAACATCTCGAGGTGTGGAGGTGATATGATGACGGTCACTGAATGACCTTGTGTCAACCCTCCTTTATTTGCAAAAAATCTAAATGTTATGGTTGATATGTGTATAAACATGGATTTAATATTGTACTATAAATTAAATAATTAAATTTACCTCGGCAAGATGAGCACAAAGAAAATCAACATATGATGTGATATCATCTCCAACATCATCCTGTGTGCCATCATCAACATCATCATATCCACCATTGGAATCACCATCAACGTTAGGCTCACTCTGGGGATACCTTGCATATATCCCCGTAGCTCATGCAAATATGTTCTATGCTAGGGGCAACCCTCGCCTAGGTCAACTGATCTAACAAATTTCTTGAAAGGGCACTCAATGAACCAAGAGTTGATTGCATTGCTAGATGGTGGATAGGTGCAGGCACTACTAGAGTAGGAAGAGGAATAAGGGGCTCATTAAGAACATTATTTCTAGTTCTATCACTCTATTTGTCCTTGGCCTATTTTGTGGCATACCCCGACCGACCCCCTAGAAATCTCTCATATCAAAGTAATTGGGTTTCCTACCCAATTCAAATTCAGCTCATAATTTTTTCAAAAAATATAGGGTGACCTCATGATTAGCATGTAGTATATGGTCAAATACCATCCATAACCACTCCCAAAAATGGGTAGCTATCTGTGGGTGTTGACACCATCTAATAGAAATACGTGGCTTCTTGCCAACTATCTTCTCACCCATTTTAGGGTGCACAAAATAAGGTTTCAAATAATTTTTTATAATTTTCAAATCATTGACCTCTTTATAAGAGAGGTCATCAGCATAATAGGCACACATGGAGTCCCTCCATGTCTGAAACTTATCCAACTCAGAGTCTAATGATTGCAGCGAATCTAGAATGCCTTGCATGTTATCTGCAAGGCGTAGTAGCTGGGGAGGTGGATGAGGTTCACATCTAATTTTATTAATGTCTTGTGTAATGGAATTTACATTTCTCCTAATATTCTCCCTCAAATCTGTGGGAGTGGGTGGAGGTGGAGGTGGAGGTGCCTGCTGAGCTAAAAGCTCCTTAATATCAAAATCATCCATGGATATATAATCTACAAATGTATACAAACATGAAAATTTACAATTACTATATAACTTACATTTTACATTACAAAGATAATTTAGACTTATAATTAAATACAACATTTAATTTAGAAATATAAATTTAAAAAACACAATATAGAGAGAGAGAGATCCTATTAGGTCTTAAATTACTCATGTTGGGTCTTAAGAGGTCCTATTAGGTCTTAATAGGTCCTTTTTGGTTTTAAGGGTCCTATTAGGTCTTATTAGTAGGTATTAGGTCTTATTATGTCTTATTAATCATGTTAGGTTAGGTAATAGGTCCTAATATACCTATTATTAGTCATATTGGTCCTATTAGGTCTTAAGGGGTCCTATTAGGCCTTAATAGGTCCTATCAGGTCTAAATTGGTCTAAATCAGTCCTAATTCATCTTAATAAGTCCTATTACGTCTTAAGGGGTCCTATTAGGTCTTAAGTGGTCTTATTGATTCTTGTAAGTTATGAAAATTAGAAGTAAGGGAGCATAATAATGAATCAAAAAACTCAACAACTAATAATCTAAACTACATACATGGTTGAACTGAAAAAGAAAAACTTAAACAATAAGGAAACAAGGAAGTGCAAAACCTCCTCAAAACTGAATCTAAGCTCCCCTTTCTGATGTGTTCATTCTTATGGATGTGTGCTCAAGATGTGCTCCAAGCTTCAAAGGTATGTTCTCTAAACTGGCAATATAAGTTTACTCTTCAAGATTGGAATATCTAAGCTAAAACTAACATTATGATGTTGCTTCAAAAGATGGATGAAATGTGAAGGAATGAGACTTCTATTTATAGGAAATAGGGTTGAAAATGAGTGGTTCAGATGCAAAGCTGAAGAGAGGTCAGGATGCCACTAGAAGAGACCACATGGATTGTGCTTCTTCAAGTGCATCAAATTGTGACACTTGTCACAATATTATTGGGTTGAAAGTAGGGAAAAATGTGACCATTTAGAGAAATGGACCAAGAAGCCTCTAGAAGATAAGGCTCATAAAGAGGGTGTAAGAGGCATTTATGAGGGTGTAAGAGACATTTATTCTTATGGATAAGCATGGCTTGAGATTATTGACTTTGACTTTGGGGTTGAGTTCCTAATCAAGGATTAGGAATGTGACATGGTTAGGGATAGAATTAGGATTAGGGTTAGGAGATAAGAAGGGTGATTAGCGGGATAAGGAAGGGTTAGCATGTGTGAAGAGGTTGGGATTAGTTTGAACTCAGGGTTAGGTGGTTGGGATTGGTTAGGTTAGCATGTGTGAAAGGGTTGGGTTGAGTTTGAACTCAATGTTAGGGGTTGGGATTGGTTAGGTTAGCATGTGTGAAGGGGTTCGGTTGAGCTTGAACTCAGGGTTAGGTGGTTGAGATAGGTAAGGGCAGGGGTTAAAGGGAATATTAATGAATTAAATTACATAAATAACATATTCATTCAATAATAGGGGAATAGGGTTTTAATTAATTATTAAGCTATTGGTTTCTTTTAATAATTAATCAGGACTATAGCCAATTAATTGATTTATTAGGGCTAGGGGATGATATAGGTCAATTAGGTAATGCTTAATTACTTAGCGGATATGTCCTAAAAGGCACTAAATATGATTATATGTGTTAATTAGATTTAGGTGTCTACATTTTTCCCCTCTACGACATAGTGTTAGAATAACACTATTTCAAAGATGTTTAAAACAATAGACGACGCGAAGATGTGGACGTAGGCAACGAAGTTGCCCCAGAGTAATGATTAGGATAGAGTTAGGATAGGATGACTAGGATGATGCCCCCTCGAGAGGGTGATAGGGAGAAAAAGTGAAGCCCTATCGGCATCTCAAAAAGAGATGGCCAGGAGAGATAGGATAGAAGAAAAAGGAAGGGGGATAGAAGAATGAGGGATGGGATAGTTAGGTTTGCATCAAGGATGAAGGGTTAGGTGTGAGATAGGATTTGATTGGACTAAAAAGGAAATACTATACTGGGGAGGGGATGGGGGAATTTTTCTTGAAGCTTGAGCGAGGGGTATTCCAAGATGGAATACCGCCATGTAGTTGAGCACTTATTTTGATATAGAAATGCTAGATATCATGGCAAGGTTACTAGGAACACAAGGCCTTGTCACCGGTGTTGCAGAGGATTGACACAAAAAACACATGAGGGTTGCCCCAGCATCACACATGGGTCCTAGAAATAACCATGGTGTAAATGATGTTGGAAAATCCCACAAGCAAATGAAATTTCCCAAGTGCAGCATGCAAACCCAAACAGATTACATACGTGCAAGGGTCATATCCGACTGAATCACAAACAGAAAAAAATAAGATCAATCTCCCTATCCCAGGTGCATCCATTCACAGCGTACCATGATATAAAGAATCATGGCAACTTTGAGGAGGGGAACAACTGAAAGAATCAGGAATGATAACCAAGAACCAAAATCAAATTTCAAGATCAATAATTCAATAACAAGATGCCTTTTGCCAGAGAGATCAACGATATGGGATAGTGATTGGATTGACATTAGGTCAAGAGGAAGGATACACCCTACAAGAACCCAGTGATGATGATGATCTAGATTTAGGTCAATGAGAGGAAGGATACATCCTCAAGGACCCATTTCCAGAAAGATGATTGGATTTAGGTCAACGAGAGGAAAGATACACCCTCAAGGACCCATTTCCATGGAGAGGTCATGTGTGTATCTGAATGGCCAAAAGATGTGATGATGATCAAATTTCTGAAACAAGATTTTGTCATAAGGAACTTGTTGAAGCACAAGATTCAAAATGGAACTGGATCACTTTCTGCAAGGAGATCGACCAAGGACATGAGATATGTACATGTGGGACTAGATACATGACTAGACTAACAAAGACATGACATTTACAGGACTGAAGCTCAAGGATTGGGATAGGACAACATATATACAAATGGGAAAGATGATTATATATAGGAAGGATATGTACAAAAGCTCAGGATGTAGGATAGGAGGACCAATGCTGACTGATGCAAGCGATAATGGAACATCTAGGAAATATAGGTAAGGATTAGGCCAAAGTGGAGTGGAATGAATGAGATGGAGGAGAATGAGAGTTTGATAGATAATGATACGACCCACTATGTGTGACGCCTGATTGCCAAGTTTTCACCATTCGACGAGTAATTTCTCTTGATATTTTTTTTTCTTCTTTTTTAAATTTATTTATTTATTTATTTTTATTTTTGCTATCATGAAGGTGTCTGTGTACCATATTTTCACCAAGATAATGAGTTTTTCAAGACTTTTTACAATGTTTTTGGATTTTTCAGATTAATTGGAAAAACTGATCAACTGCTAGGCATAGAAGCGCCTGAGATGAATGATATTGATTGGATTATTTAGGGGTTCTCCTTTAGGAGTAGATAACTGATATACCCTAGAATTGAAGCATGTAGTGACAATATATGGGCCTTGCCAGGTAACTTCAAACTTACCCTTCTTTTTTCGATTAGCGCCCACTTTCTGATTCTCTTTGAGCACAAAGTCCCCTACCTGGAACTGGTGTGGGTGAATATTCTTATTATAGCTTCGCTTTAATCTGTTCTTATATACGACCAAGTGTTCATATGCTTGTTGGAACTTTTCATCAAGGAGATCAAGCTGTGTGAGTCTTGCTACTCTATAGTCTTTATCTGTGATTAGGTCTTTGAGAGATACCCATAAGGATGGTAGTTTGACCTTAATTGGTAAGAAAACCTCAGCACCATAGACAAGGGAATATGGAATGGTGCCTGTGGGAGTGCAGAAGGAAGTGCGATAGGCCCAAAGGGAAGGATTAATTTGGAGGTGCCAGTCACGACCAGTATCATTGACAACCTTCTTTAGGATTTTTAGAAGTGTTTTGTTTTTTGCCTCAGCTTGGCCGTTACCCTGTAGGAAATATGGGCTAGAGAAGTGATGATGGATGTGGAGGTGCTCACACAGATCGACCATATGCTGATTTTCAAATGGTGAACCGTGATCTATGAAAATGGTGGATGGAATGCCAAAGTGGCAAACGATGTGGTATAGGATAAACTTGGAGATTTGGATGCCTGTCGTAAGGGTAAGTGGGATTGCTTCAACCCACTTAGTAAAGTATTCAGTTGGTGTGATGATAAATTTGTGTCCCTCAGAGGACAGGGGAATGATCTTACCAACAAGGTTGAAACCCCAACATGAGAATGGCCAAGAAGGCACAATAGGATGTATCTCTTGTACTGGTGCATGGATCAGATTTGCATGCTGCTGACATGGTAAGCATTTTTTTACAAATTCACAGGCATCATGTTCCATAGTAGGCCAATAATACCCAAATCTAAGAAGTTTTTTAGCTAGGACCATGGCACTCATGTGGGCACTACAGATTCCAGCGTGTACTTCTCGCAATGCCTGGGCAACTTTAACTTCATCTAAACACCTAGAGAGTTGTGATAACACCGATGATATAAGGTGTCGGCTACAATGGTGTAGTGGGAAGCTCTTCGAATAAGGTTTAGGCATTGGGTGTTTGTTATATGGGGGGATATAATACCATTCTTTAAATAAGCATGGATGTCATGGTACCATGGGGACTGAGGACCAACCAAGACATAGACCCGATTACCGTCATCACTCTCATAAGTTGGTGCGTGAATTTTCTCAACCAAGAACTCGTATTGCCTTGCATAACGTGGTATTTCTAAAAGAGACCCGATCATAGCCATTGCATCGGTAGCTTTGTTTTGTAGACGTGGCACTTGGGTGATTTGCAAATTGATGAAATGCTCCTTCATTTTATCTACCATCTCTTTGTAAGGTAACAAATTATCATCTTTTGTTTGGAATTCAGCTAACACTTACTTTATGATTAGTTGGGAATCACCAAAGACTTGGATATCCATGATGTTCCACTAGATGGCCATGCTGAGTCCTGTAATCAGTGCCTCATATTCTGCTATGTTTTTAGTGCAAGGAAATCTCAGTTTGAATGATTTGGGGATGTAGTCACCTTGTGGGGTAACAAACATGATTCTTGCCCCAAAACCATGAGATGTATATGAACCATCAAAGAATAACTTCCAGGCTGGTTGTTCTTCGATCATTCATGGATGTACATCAGGAAACTCCATGACTAACAAATATGCATTGATCAATGGTTCCTCTGCTTACTGATCTGCGATGACTTGACCTTTGACAGATTTTTTGTCAATATATTGGATGTCAAACTCGCTGAGAAGCATTACCCATTTAGCCATGCGACCTGTGAGAGTTGTTTTAGATAGCAGATACTTGAGTGGGTCTACTTTTGATCTAAGCTTGAATGTGTGACTGAGCATGTAGTGATGAATCTTTTGAGTGGCGAAGACCACTCCTAGGCATGCTTTTTCCATTGGTGTATAATTTATCTCATAACCCACCAAAGTGTAACTGATGTAGTAGATAGCATGTTCTTTTCCATTGCCATCTAACTGGGCCAGGAGTGCCCCTAGTTCTGTTGTTGTTGTAGATATATATAATATGAGAGGTTTTCCTGGTGTAGGCAACACTAGAATAGGTGAATTTACCAGATATTCCTTGATTTTGTCAAAGCTTATTTGGAATATAGGATCCCATTTGAAACTATGATCTTTCCTCAGCAAATGCGTGAAAGGTTGGCATTTGTCTGCAAGCTATGATATGAAGCTATGTACTGATTGAAGCTTTCCTTGTAGACTACACAGCTATCTGAGTGTCTTTGGCAGAGGCATTTCCATGATTTCTTTAACCTTTTTGGGATCTATCTTGATGCCACGTCGTGATACGATGAAGCCAAGGAGATTTCCTGATATAAATCCGAAGACATATTTCTTTGGATTTAGCTTGAGACCATAATGTCAAAGTCGATCAAACACTGCCTCTAGATCATTTATGTGATCCATTTTGTTTTTTGATTTAGCCAATATATCATCCACGCAATATTCAAGGATCTTATGGATCATGTCGTGAAAGATGACGGTCATGGCCCTCTGATATGTTGCTCCAGCGTTCTTGAGCCCAAATGGCATCATGTTGTAACAAAAGGTACCCTATGGGGCTGTAAATGCTATCTTATGCTGATCTTCTTTTGCTATACGAATCTGATTATATCTTGAAAATCCGTCCATGAGAGACAACATCTCATGTCCGGCAGTGAGGTCTACTATCATGTCGATATTAGGCAATGGAAAGTCATCTTTTGGACATGCTTTGTTGAGATCTCAGAAGTCGGTGTAGATTCTGATGGAGTTATCTAGCTTAGAGACTAGGACCATATTTGAAATCCAGTCAGAGTAATCTATCGCTCTGATGATTCTAGCAGCTAAGAGATTTTCAAGTTCTGTTTTGATCATTAATGCAACTTTGGGATGCATTTTTTGGAGCTTTTGTTTGACAGGTTTAATGTTAGGATCCACAGATAGATAAATGATGTACTACAAGTTCTGGATCCAAGCCAGGCATGTGAGAGTAGGACAATGCAAAGATGTTTGGATATTCTCTTAAAAGAGTTGTGAAGGCCATTTCTTCTGCTTTTGTCAAGGATGCTGCAATGTGAGTGAGGCAAGGCTGGTCCTCTATACCCAAATTAATAGGCTAGATTTCCTTGATGAGAGTAGATGACTATTATGACCTGTAATCATGGATGATAGGGAGATGAGAATCTCCATCTCTTGGCACCTTAGAAAGGTTTTCACCAGGAGATACACCTTTTTTTTTTTTTTCTGAACTGATAGTTCCCTAGAAGGGTTTTCACTAAGAGATACATTTTTTTCTTTTCAATTTTGCGGCTAGAGTCCTCCTCTCCCCCAAAGTATGCTTTTGGGTTCAAGGTGTATACATGTGTGGAATTCTGCCCCCAATCTAGTTGCTAATCTGTAGCTCCCATGAAGTTTAGGAGCATGACCATGCTTTCTAACTCATCTATTGAGATGATGCTTGGTTGGTCCCAGTTAATGAGTTTGGGATGGAGGAGTGGAAGGTAAATGAAGTGGAGGGATAATTGGTGAAGGATGGAGTTACTGAGGAAAATTTCATCATTAATATCATCATAAGCTCTCACAATTTTCTCTTCCGGGATATTTTTGAATTCGCATATGTTACCCAGGGGAATGTGATAGGTTAGACTGGTTTACTTAGTGCCCCTAGTCATGTTATGGCCAAGGCCAGATGTATCATGTTCAAATCCCAGACCAATGTGCTTTTGAAGTTTGGAGGGCACAATGGGGGCTATCATGTCTTTTTCTTCAGAGCCTAGTCCACCTCCTTGATAGTTCCACTTTTCAATGACCAATTTGTGAGCAAAGGGATATTTATCTTTGAAGCAATTCAGGAGGCCACTGTCAGGAGGTGTGGGATCTTTGTAGAGCCATTGATTTATATCAGGTGTTATTTCTTGGCTATTCAGAATGTCATGAGAAAGAAAGGTGGTAGAACCCAATTGCATTAGTTCAGGTGGCTTTTGCTCAATGTAACTGGATGGACGCCCATGGGTATGTGGATCAGCCAGAAGGGCTCCAACAGTGAAGGCATCAGTTAGACTGTATTCTCCATAGCCTTGGTGGTCAATATTTATAGTGGATAGAGTGGATGCAAGGATGGTGTTTGGATTTGGAAGGGTTGTGGAGGAACTAGTGATAGATGTGCCAAGGTCAGTCCTAGGACAATGATTTGAATCTGGATGGGAGGCTTCCAATGCATGGCAGTATGCGAAGGGCTTGGGATTTGCATGGATAGTGATCTCAACTTTGTTGTGTGGAAACTTGATAGACTGATGATAGGTGGAAGGGATGGCATGCATAGAGTGAATCCATGGGCATCCAAGGAGGATATTGTATGGGAGGTCAAGATCGACGACATGGAAAATTGTCTCTTGTACTGCCGGCCCAGTTGAATGGGAAAGGATATTGTACCTTTTGATGTTCATTCTAGATTTTCGTAGGCTTTGATTGTGATGACATCATTCATGATATCAGCTTCAGTGTATCCCAGTTCCTTTAAAAAATTTTAAGTACATAGATTTAAGGCCAAACCATTATCTATCATGACTCTCTTAACATCAAAGTTTCAGACCATGACGGCGATGCGAAGAGGGAGGATATGATCAGGCTCAACATAAGGCATGTCAATGGGTTTAAAAGAGACAGCATAAGATGTGGATAAGTGACCCACAAGGTTTTGAAACTGACCGGGATCTATGTTGTTAAGAACATGTGACTTTTGTAAAGCTTTATTCAAGATCTCTTAATAGACTGGTGATGTGCACAAGAGATCCAAGATGGATATTTGGGCAGGTGTATTCCCTAGATGTTCCAATAAGTTATATTGTGCCCTAGAGGATGAGGCAGTACTAGCACCGACAATAGTTATGCATCCATGACGTGTGGTAATAGCACAATTAGTATCAGCGCCTTTCACATGAATGACATTGACAGATGGCTTAACTTGGGATATACAACCGATGATGCTACCATACTCAACATGAGCGGTAGTGTTATTACTGGTATGGGCGCTTTGTTTTCCTTATCCTAATTAGATGTTGAAGCAATGTGTGTGTTGGTAGGTCCCGTGTTATTGTCATGGTTTGTGAATGAATTTTGATAGATCTTCAGATTGCTATTGGGCGAGGTTTTGTTTGTAGAATCTACTTCAATATCCTTGCGATCAATTAGGTCTTGGATGTAGTGTTTTAACTTCATGCACTTGATCATGGTGTTTCCTTTAACATGGTGGTAGTCACAATTTTCATTGGCATTGAACCATTACAGTTTTGGAGAAGAGTCATCAAAAGGTTGCGTCGGTGGAGGATATACTACTAGGTTTTCTGCTGCCATTCATTGGAAAATAACATTGATAGGTTCACCCAAAGGGGTGAACATGTGCTTAGGTGCATTTTGATCTCTTCTTAGTCTTCTCTATCCCTATTGGACTGATATTGCATTAGTTCAATGTTGGAAATGATGGGGATTATGCTGATAATTGGGTTGGTTAGCTTGCTGTGGACGTATGGTTTATTGTGGCATGGGTTGCTTGGTGACATGCTGGGGGATGTGGAACTTGTTGATACTTAGTTGTTGATAGGTTAGTGTGGGGGAATTCTGTTGATAGTGCGGTGGTTTTTGGTGTGCCTACGCTGGGGAATTCTGCGGATAGTGTTGTGGCTGTTGGTATGTGGGAGTGGCTGCTTGAGGACCTGCCATAACAATCTGAACATGTTTAGTGTCGGTGGCTCCATCAGTTATGACATTCTTGTTTTTGTTCCAATAGCTGGATCGATCATTGTTGCCTCTGTTAAGTTGTGATTCTTTATAGTGCTTTATGGCACCATCTTTTGCAAGACCTTTTTCAAGATCCATGTATTTGATTCTGATGTCCTGATAGGTCTGTATACAATTCATGTGCATATGATAGGCAAGATTGGGATGAAGGTTGTTAATAAAGATCTTGATGAGATTTTGCATGGGGGGTTGATAGGACAACCTTGTGGTAAGTCCTTTCCAGCGCTAAAGGTAATCTACCAAGCTTTCTCCTCCCTTCTGTTTGGAATTGCATAAATCGATCAGGGAGAGTTCATTCTCGACATTTTGTGTGTATTGGGCCACAAACTTCTCTGATAGTTTGACGAAAGTAGAGACTATGCCATAAGGGATGTTATAGAACCACTCAAGAGAGGTCCCTACTAAGCTTTTGGGAAATATCCTCATGAGGAAGTTATCTCTATAGGCCACTTCTTGGCATGCCATGTAGAATTCTTTCACGTGGCTCACAAGATCACCCTTCCCCTAATATTTGTCAAACTTGGGTGTTTCAAAGTGCTTGGGGAAGGGTATGGCATTGATAGATCTATCAAATGGGTAAGGACAATCTTCCTCAAATTTGAAGGTCTTTTCTTCAGTTCCAGCACATAGCTCTTTTAAAGCATTCTTCATTTGCTCCTATTCTAACTTGGTTGGTGGGGGATTGTTAATTGGTGGCATGTTGATCCCGCTCATGAGATAGGGGTCAAATGGAGCTAGTGAATACAGAGGGTTTTGCGGAGGGTATTGCGGTGTTTAGTCAATATAGATAGGTTGTTGGGGTGATGAGAACTATAACTGAGGGGAATAGTGTGGTGGAGGGGGTGGAAATGCATGTTGTTGTTGTATTTGTTGGAAGTAGGCCTGCATCTGCTGAGGTGTTGGATAAGTGAGCTGAGGCAATTGTGCACTTGCATTGGGTGGTGGTGCCATATTGCCGAAGGATGGTAGATAGGTGTTCTGAGGTGGAATGCCCCTAGTGGGTGGAATGAAGTAGTTGGGATTTATGGGCGCACTGGTTTGCTGTGGTGGAGGGACCAGTTGTGAGGCAGTGGAAGATAGCATAGCCAGGTAGTTGGCATAGTTTGGTTGCAGCTGCTGGGTAGATAGGGTGGTGGAGTGCGTACTTGAAAAAGGATTTGCAATTTATTATAGCACCTGTGCAATGAGTGGATTGGGATTCTGCGTTGATGGTTGTGGTTTCTGGGTAGGTTTAATAGGAGGTGGTGCTATGGTGAAAGGGCTATACTATGGATGTGCATGAGAAGAAAAGGGGTTTGTGTTTTGTGGCTGGGATTGCTGGGGTTGTTGCTGCTAAAGAGGTTGTTGTTGTTGGATTGGTTGTTGCTGCGAGATTGGGGGGATAGGAATTTGTATTGAGACGAAGGGGTTGAATTGTGGTTGCTGTGTATAGGATGTAAATGGATTGGTGATCTGTTGCTTTGCAGGTATGCCCAAGGCTTGTATGGAGGCTTGGTATCTATTCCAAGTGGATGAGGAAGCAACTTGTGCTGGTTGACTATTTTGAGGAAGTGGTGGTGGAGGAATTGGGTTGAATTGTGCTTGCAGAAGAACTGCTGGCATAAGTTGTGAGTGTGTTGTTGGCAGAGCAAGGAAAGTGGGCCCTTCTGGCACTAAGGGTTGGTTATAGGTGTTGGTAGGTGGCATGCCTATGGTGAAGTATGCTTGCTGCTATGGGTATGCTGTGGAGGAAAAAGGAGGAACGAACATGGAGATTTGAGTGCTTTGATGTTGCGAACTGGTTGTTGTATTTTGAATGGGCTGAGTGGGGATGGGTGGAATGTTGGCTTTTGGAGTGTTGACTAGTGGTGGTGGGAATTGCACGACAAATGTTGGGATTTCTTGGGAAAGTAGAGTGACTGTGTGTTGAAGAGGCTCAGGTGTGTGCATAGCGATGGGATGTATTTCTTGCGCTGTAGATGGTGGATTAGGAGGAAGGGCTCCCATGACTGCGACCAAGGTAGATGGAAGTGTTGTGTGCATGATGGAAGGTGGGATAGAAGGTTGTATCATCTGTGAGATAAGAGATCCTACTTGTAAGTCTCGCTGAAGGGGATCAACAACTTCATTTTGGATGGTTTAAGGACTTGCTCCTAAAATTCCCATAGGTTGTGTAATAAGCATGGGTATAATCTAAGGTGGGAATTTGATTCCTTGTTGCTGAATATCGGTGAGTAATTGATTTCTGTTATGTCCACTCATGGCTCTTACCATATGAACATGCGCTGGATGATTGATAAATTTTTTGATAGTACTCACGGTGGGAATCTCATTAGTGTCTACCCAAATGTGCTAGATAGGTAGGTTCTGTCGTGGATCAAAGGAATCCATCACGTTAGAGTGATCTATCATTGGGTCAGATGAACTAGCTGACTAATTAAGGGCCATGTCTTTCCTCTTCTTAGTGGCTCATGTGATGGGTGGCATGAAATGAATCTCCTAAAGAGTTGGATGCAAGATGCAAGATAAAATGCAAGGATTGTTCTAAAAAAGACTAAGGATGACAATGCTAAGATGACGATCTAGGATGACGCTATCTATGATCACAGGGAAGCTTCTTGAAAGACTAAGGATGACTTGGTAAAAAAAGACTAATTAAGGATTACTTTACTAATGTATGATCAAGGTGGATACAATTGCCAAAACCTAGGACAGACTTGTGGTCTTCAGTTTGACAGGATTCTCAATCAATGTGAACCAACCTTTTGCTCAAGGTGATGAGGTTTCACAGACAGAGGGGGTTATCTTAGAATAGTGTGTCATTCTAAAGATACCTAAGGTGATGATCCTTGACTTAGGATGAAGGGTAAGCAACTCAAAAAGAGGCTAGGATATCAAGTGAAGGATGCACTTTATAGGATGATAAGGATTGCTAAAAGTTGAGGCAAGGTTGCTAGGATGGATCTAGGGTTTGCTAAGATTGGTTTAGGATTAACTAGGATGGTTTAGGATTGCTAAGGGATGGTTTAGGATTGAATGCAGATTTATTCTAGGATTATGCTTTGCATGTTGTGTGATGTGATTCTAGGGATGACAACTAGGGAAGTCCTAAATGTAGGCGAAGTGATCTAAGAAGAGGAAGAGTGACCGATTGTAGTGATGAAGCTGCTAGGCATACTGTGTGAAATCAAGTACGTGTGTTTGCATGAACAAATTGATGATAGGCCGGATTGGTGGAGTGCTCAAAGTGAATGAAGGCATTGTTGGTGTGGAATTTCTCTAGAAAACAAATAATTTTGTAGTTGTACTGGACCCTCTCGTATTCCTCAAGTTTGTGGTTTGCTTCCTTAATGATTTCAGTGATATACTGATATTTCTTGGCCTCTTTGGTTATGGCCTTTTGTTCTTGGTAGATATGTGGCAAAGGAGTCTTCACTTTCAAATGCTTGGTGGAATGGGACATGAGTTCAATTTGATACTTTTGTAGGCAGTGACTACGACAAGTGTGCCTTGGATTGTTTTTGCTTTTGGAACAAGTGATGAACTTTTGGAATTTGTGAGCAAACAATCTTGCAAGAGGCAAAAAAACCTTGCAAGAAGCATGAAATGTCGATCTCCTTGGAAAAAGGACTTTCAAAACCTTTAGATTTGTGTATGTTCAAGAACTATTTTGCACAAGGTTTGTAACACTGAAAACACGTACACGCACTTTCTACCTTAAGGATGCGGTGATCTTGAAAACCTTTGTTTGCATACGTAGGCACACACACAAGAGCTAATCAGAATATGACCACCATCAAGCACTCTATGGATCCATGCTATCGTATTATCTGACTCCAAATTCTTAGGGTGGCACGAATGTGCAAATTTCTCGAGGAAGTTACTAGCTTCCTTGCCCAGTCGATTATCAAGCTTTCGGGGATGGATCAAGTAGGTTGCTAGATTGATTAGTTGATAGTACTTTTGTGGTGTCCCCACAAATTGGTTTGTACAGAGTGAATCACTTAAGAGCCTAGTTCAATCATGTTGATATGCAAGGGAGTTCACCTAGTCCAAACTACCATTGAACATGACCCGCCCGAGCTTGAAAGGATATAGACGCTCTTTTGGTTAGTGCCTTATTTATATACCGGTCGAAGGATTTTACCAGTTTGGGGTCGTTCTCTAGAAGGACTCGTGCTTCTTCTCGACAGGTCCCTCTAAACAAATCTGAAGATTTATGAAGAGTAGATCTGCAAAAAAAGTTTGAACGGTCACAATCACCTTTCTCTTGCACCAACGATCACGAGAGCCAATGGGAGAGGATAGTGCATGAAGTGAGGTTGCGTTCTACAAAAGTTTGTGCAAGTGCACCAAACACATAAGACACATGATTGATTTCTGATAAGTTAAGCAATGTGTGTTTGATCTAAAACTGAAATGAACTCGCAAGCTTGTTCTTTTTATGAGCACCAAAGTGAGATATTGTTTGCCTTGTTCAATTTGTCTTTATGCATTCGAGATTGAGTTTGTTTGATGTTCAATTTTAAACCCAAGAGGAAATGTGTGATTTCTTTGTCAAATTTTAAAACCTAAAAAGAGAAGTGTTTGGTAGTTAGTTCAATTTTAAGATCCAAAAACAAGATGTGTGATTTGATTGTTCAGTTTTAAACACAAAATCAGATGTTTGATTTGTTCGTTTTCCTTAAAGCATTCGAGATTTTGTGAATGTTCATTTTAAGCCCAAAAAAGAAAGGTTGAATTTTGTTTACTTTTTGACCTTTGACTTTTGTTTACTTTGACTTTTGTTGACTTTGAAACCCAAAACCAAGTGTGAAATGATGTGAGTACATACACTGTTCTTTTTAAAAACCAAAAAGAGAAATGGGAATTTTTTAATCAAAATATTATGTGCTTTCTTACCAAACTAGATGGCTAACTTGTAGACCTGTAAAAAAAATGAAGATAGTTAGTAAGAGTGCATTATTGTAGGTTTACAGTGTCTTTCCCCCATGTTTTTACAAATAATGGTCCCAGTGATATAGACCATATTTCAACAAATGGGTAATAGAGAGAAAGTAGAAAGAAGATAGAAGGAATATAGTCATCTTGTTTGTGTATCAATGATATTCGTGGAAGCATAGTAGAGAGAAAGTAGATAGAAGATAGAAGGAATATAGTCTTCTTGCCTTTTTCAACTTGCAAAAGAAAATAAGAT
This sequence comes from Thuja plicata, assembly GCA_018584345.1. Classification (NCBI taxonomy): domain Eukaryota; kingdom Viridiplantae; phylum Streptophyta; class Pinopsida; order Cupressales; family Cupressaceae; genus Thuja; species Thuja plicata. The sequence goes on from MU223945.1 coordinate 71,178, forward strand.
CTTGCAAAGCATACTCAAACAACAAAAAAACATTATCTTAGAGGGTTAGTTTGTAAGCAAAACAATGAAAAGGAACCCGTGAAGTGGGTCCCGCTGGGTGTGCCAGAATGTAAGCTATGAAAATTAGAAGTAAGGGAGTATAATAATGAATCAAAACACTCAAAAACTAATAATCTAAACTACATACATGATTGAACCAAAAAAAAAAAATTAAACAATAAGGAAACAAGGAAGTGCAAAACCTCCTCAAAACCGAATCTAAGCTCCCCTTTTTTATGTGTTCATGCTTATGGATGTGTGCTCAATATGGGCTCTAAGCTTCAAAGGTATGTTCTCTAAACTGGCATTATAAGTTTACTCTTTAAGATTGGAATATCTAAGCTAAAACTGACATTATGATGTTGCATCAAAAGATGGATGAAATGTGAAGGAATGAGCCTTCTATTTATGGGAAATGGGGTTGAAAATGAGTGGTTCAGATGCAAATCTGAAGAGAGTTCAAGATGCCACTAGAAGAGAGCACATGGATTGTGCTTCTTCAAGTGCATCAAATTGTGACACTTGTCACAATATCAATTTATTCTACGGGGTAGGTGAGATAGGGTGGCGATTATTCGAGATTCTATACGTAACATGATATCGCAGGAAGTTAGGGAAGACTTCATGGTATAGGGCTGAGACATAGAAGGTATTTATGGGGGTAATAAAGCAAGGAAGGGGTCTGATGGCTGTACTAAACTGTGATTCAATCCTGGGTGAATATTGGGCATAACTAAATCGTCCTAAGGTTAGAGAGATATGGTAAGCATGGTGATTATCCAAGGTGGCTCATCCATCAACCCATCCCAATCCCATTAGGTGCTCCTAAGGTATTATAGGAGTGCGCCTCTAACTGGTAACTTGGAACTAGTAACTTAGAAGACCTCATGTTATAGAGCTACTACAGATAATGTATTTCTGGTAGGTGGGTGAGTGGCTAAAGCAAGGTAAGGTCTGATAGAAGTCCCTCCACCTCATAATCTAGTTCCTCTAAAGATCTATTTCTAGAAGGTACCTACAATTCTATGGTAGGTAACCAAAGGGGGCATAGTTCATAGAAGCCATACCTGACTGCAAATGGAGTGTTCCTGGCTTATAGAGACTCCATCCAATCAAATCCTTTGCTGGTTGGGTTGAAAGTAGGGAGGAATGTGACCATTTAGGGAAATGAACCAAGAAGCCTCTAGAAGATAAGGCTCATAAAGAGGGTGTAAGAGGCATTTATGAGGGTGTAAGATATTTATTCTTATGGATAAACATGGCTTGAGATTATTGACTTTGACTTTGGGGGTTAAGTTCCTAATCAAGGATTAGGAATGTGACATGGTTAGGGATAGAATTAGGATTAGGGTTAGGAGATAAGAAGGGTGATTAGGGGGATAAGGAAGGGTTAGCATGTGTGAAGAGGTTGGGATTAGTTTGAACTCAGGGTTAGGTGGTTGGGATTGGTTAGGTTAGCATGTGTGAAAGGGTTGGGTTGAGTTTGAACTCAAGGTTAGGGGTTGGGATTGGTTAGGTTAGCATGTGTGAAGGGGTTGGGTTGAGTTTGAACTCGGGGTTAGGTGGTTGAGATAGGTTAGGTCAGGGGTTAAAGGGAATATTAATGAATTGAATTACATAAATAACATATTCATTCAATAATAAGGGAATAGGGTTTTAATTAACTGTTAAGCTATTGGTTGCTTTTAATAATTAATTAGGACTATAGCCAATTAATTGAATTAATTAGGGCTAGGGGATGACATAGGTCAATTAGGTAATACTTAATTACTTAGCTAATATATGCTAAAAGGCACTAAATATGATTAGATGTGTTAATCAGATTTAGGTGTCTACAGGTCTTAAGGGTCCTATTAGGTCCTAGTAGGTCTTAATTAGTCTGAATTGGTCCTATTAGGTCTTAATAGTTCCTATTAGTCCTAATTGGTCTTAATAGGTCCTATTAGGTCTTAAGGGTCCTATTAGGTCTTATTAGTAGGTATTAGGTCTTATTAGGTCTTATTAATCATGTTTGGTCAGGTAATAGGTCCTAAGGGTCCTATTACATCTTATTAGGTCTTAAGGGTCCTATTATGTCTTATTAGATCTTATTAGGTGGACTATTAGGTCTTAATTGGTCCTAATTGATCTTAATAAGTCATATTAGGTCTTATTAGTCCTATTAGCTCTTATTAACTTCCTATTAGGTCTTAATAGGTCTTATAGGTCATATTAGGTCTTATGGGTCCTATTAGGTCTTAAGTGGTCTTATTGGGTCTTAAGGGTCCTATTAGGTCCTATTAGGTCTTAATTAGTAAAGTAATAAGTCCTAATTGGTCTTATTAGTCACATATGTTTGGTCTTAATTGGTCCTATTAGGTCTTTATTGGTCCTAATTGGTCTTAATAGGTCCTATTAGGTCTTATTAGTAGACCTATTAGGTCTTATTAGAGAGAGAGAGAGAGAGTTTATTTTCTAGACCTAGGGTTTACATTTTTGTTTTCTACCTAGGGTTTCTTGTTTTAGTTGTGTTTAGGTTTACGTTTTATTTTTCTACCTAGGGTTGTAAGTTTTGAAAGTTTTTTTTGTTTTATTGTTTTCTACAATAATTTACAAAGTAAAATAAAACTAAAAATAACTGTATTAAAAACATGAAATACAATTTATTTTAATGTTATTAAAAAATATACATTAAACTTTAAAATTTATTGTCTAGCTAGTAAAATACAACAATAAATTATAATTTTAATGAAAAACATAATAAAAAACAATGGTATGTACTTGGGATCAGAAAAACAACAACAAAGGGTTTGGTGGTAGCTCTTGAAACGGGTACCCGTACGCAAAAAAATGAGATCCCATTTTGCAAGTTGTGAAAATGATTTGCAAAATGGTTTAAAACAAAATTAAATACTTTTACAAAATGGGCACCCATTTTTTAGAAAACGGGTACCCATTTTGTAAAAATTGGGTTCCCGTTTAGACCCGGGCATCCGAACCTAAACAGGTGCCCATTTTATATTTATGACATGGGCACCCGAAGCATAACGGGCACCTGTTTCATATAAAATGGGTGCCTATTTTGTTTGCCATTTTGTTTGCCGCAGACTTCCCCAGAATTGGCACCCAATTTCCAATGTTCACCTGAGTACTTTGAATAACTACTGATGTGTTTTTGTGTCAAACTGTATGGAGAGATAGAATTTGACCATGAAGGAGGTCAATATGGAGGTATGAGAATAAGAATAACCCGAAAGACTTCTGACTGTCACCTACAAGAATAGACAGTCATGTGTTCATCTTATTTTAGGATGCGAAATATGATGAATGAAGGATATTGTGCAGAATTAATGAAGGTCAATTCCTAAAATAAGATGAATTCATGTGTTCATCTTATTCTATGGTTACTTTTGGGTTAAGTTAATCAACCACGATGAGCACTTAATTTGGTTCCAAATATGTCATTTGGCATAATTCTATGGTGGAATTGAAAATTTTGTAAATTGAATTAAGTGCTATGTTGAAAAAGAGCTTTCAAGAAACTATTTCTTTGTTTTTCTTGTGCCCTAAGGCCGCTGTCATAATTAACATGATAGTGAACTTGGTAATGTGGTTTCTCAGAACTCTTTGTGGGTTTTTCGATATGTTTATTACTGCAGTGATGTGATTCTATTGATCATATTTGTGCTTAAATTTGGATCATCCTAATAAGGTAAATGGTTATTTTGTTGCAGTATAATATGGTTTAATCTACTTGACATTGGTGTGATTTTGAAACCATTATTACATCTCATTTTTTAATGCGATTGCATATTATGTGTCTAATTTCTATGTTTGCAAAAGTCACGATTATTTCTTGAGTTTTGGCTCACTCATTGTTTTTGAATGTGAATGTTTCTCGCATATATTTATGAGATTTTAAAGAATGCAAATATTAGAGATGGGTTTTATTTTTCGTCATCATCCAAATAGGGTGTTGACAGAAGGAGGTAACTTTTATGGTTTTTTTTTCAGTCTTAGGTATGCCAGTTTCTATTTCTCCTCCTTGTAAAAGTTCATGTCAAATGAAGAATGTTGTACAATAGTTGATTATGAATATCTATGTCTTGGAAGAGGTAATTTTTTGATAGAAGAAAAGCACTTATTTCATGTGGGTTTGAGAGTTATTGTTCTATGAAATAGTTACAATTCACAACAATTTGGATTTCTGTTGATAGTTTATTCATAATGATTTTGTTTAGCAAAATGGGTTGTTATGTCACGTGGAAATGGACATTAAAAGAATGTTTTTCAGTTTCAAGGGATAATAAGGATATTACATGTGTTATTCAATTTTCTAAACCAGGGTCCACTAGTACATTTGACCCACATTTCTGACCAACATTTCCAACCAAGCATTAAAATGTTTTTTCTTGGTTGGTTTATAGAAGGAAAATTTTGATTTTTTTATTCCATTCCTGTGTTGATCAGAATTATGAGAACCATGACATGTCGTCATAATTATGACCAACATGGGCATATAACTTCAAAAAAAAGATGGCTTCATTTTATTTAATTTTGTTATTCCACAAAGCAGAGATGAGGGAGGGAAGGAGGGAACACATAACACATCGACACCACTTGTAAGTTTTGAAACCCCAGCTTATAAAGCTCTTTTAACTACATTGACATCTCCGTTATGACACTCTTCGCAAACTTCTTTCTTCCCTACACATACCCATATCTTAGAACGCTATAAATGTTCAAACTTTTAATTTCTTCTAAATCACGATACATAAAAATTTCACATTGGTATTTATGTATTCTAATTTCTTACCACTTGTGTAAGATTTACAGGAGCATAATAATTTCCCATCATAGTGAAGGCGATAGAGGCTAGGGCACAAAATAACATAGGATATTGATACGCAGGTAAGCCACAAAATAACTTGTCTGATTTCTATGATGCCATTAGCTATATTTGAGGCTCCCGTGACTTCCTTTTCTAGATTCATACTTTCTCTTCAGTCTCTGGCCCCTATTTTTCCTCGTTGTTATTGGATCCCGGTGTATCCCTTTCCGCATCCTACCCCTACTATTTTAAGGGCAGTCGAGATTGTCCTTGATTTAGTTCCAACTCGAGCACTTGGTGTTGCGATAGCAGTGTGCACAGGAGTCATGTTGAGTGCGATAGGGTTGTCCTGTGCACCCGTGATGCCCTACTATTTTATAGGCAACATGAACATCACTAAAGTCATCAAGGTGATAGGTCAATACATTCCCGAGGATCCCATGGCCACAAAATAATGATCACATTACAAGAAGCCACTAAAGATCTTGGATGGATATTAAAAGCTTACATTCATAAAAGGGTTGATAGGAAACACACTAAAACAATAACATGAATTCATGATGGCTGATGGAAAATAAAATAGGATGGGGTAAAATCTATAATTCTTAGGTATGAAGGTAAATTGATGGTGGATTTGAGAATAATCAAAGGGAGATAGTAATACACTAAGAAAAATTCTTCAATAATGAAAATGACGAGATGAAAAAGTGGATTAAAAAGGTGATAGAAATAGATGATCAATGATATATTGGAAGGATGTGAGGGAGAGATATGAAGATGATCACCTTGCTAGAATCCTTATAAATTAGTCATCTACCATTAAAGATCTTGTTGTAGTAGGTATGAGAAGAAAAAACAAATTTACTCTCTGGGAGTGAAGCTAGTTTACTTGTAGAAAATTTTAAGTAATGTTACGGTGTCCATGAGGAAAAGAATAGCTAAAACCATACAAGAAAACCCAAAAAATATTTTCCTATGTAAATATGAGGCAATGTTAGTCTATTATGAAAAGTTTTCTTTACGATTTCAAAGATAGAAACTTAATAAGTGGGAAGCCTTAGTAATTAATTATCTTACATTTGAAAACTATGATGGGAGGATGAAAAATCTTGGCTGTCCTATTAGATGGAAAACTATAATTATTGTGTACGAGTGAAGTTTCAACCCAATTTTCTAGGAGACCTCAAGATCAAAGATAGCTATATATATAATGATGTGTGTTCTCATTACTTTTGTATACTTAAGACATGATGGATAAAGATGTGGTTTTCACATAGGATTGAGCTAGACATGACATCAAACTCACAATCTCCCACTTATATATCAAATATTCAATTATTTGTTTGGTGTTATTCCTTCTAGGTGCTCTGTCAAGTATTGCACTTAGTGTGACTTTTGAATGCTCATGCTCCACAAATTCTTGAGGCGCGGTATTATGGCTCTGGATGAACATCTATTTTAAATCATAGAAGACATCAAAATTATAGTATATGTAATGTAATAAATGTAATTGTCATGTTTTTTTTTGAATAATATATTTTAAGTTTTGACTCTTTTCTATGGTTGAGTCGGAATCACATAATTATTTTTAAGAAGAAACTAAAAGTATAGTACATGTAATGAATGTAAGTGTTATTTTTTTCTAAACAATGTTTTTTAAATTTTGACTTGTTTTCTTAGTTCATCTGAAATCACATTAAATACTTTTTTAGAAGACGTTAAAATCATAGTACATGTAATGAATATAATTGTCATTTTTTTCTAAAAAGTATTCCATGTTTTGATCTATTTCATTGATTCATATGAAATCACATTTAAATAAAATCAATAAGATTCATCTATTAATATGATTTTAGAGAGTTAGACTAAGTGCCATGTGTGTACATTTCAATGTTTGATGGCATGTCATTATTGATCACTGTACAACATCAGTGTCATGATCAGCCGAATATCACACTGTTATGTGTCTGGTCACTCCCTAACCCATTTTGTCCATTGCTTTGACAAAGAATCTGCAGTTTTCTTTGTGTTAGACTAATCCAATTGTCATTTTATCTACCAATGCATTTAACAACGTCTTTGTCACTGTTAAATACATCTCTTTCATACTGTCTTGGAGCGTTTTCATGATATCAATATCCCAGCTGCTTTCCACATTGTCACTTGAAGTCTGAATTTGATTAAGAAATTGATATTTTTCTACAAAGACAAGTGAAATATTTGTTGAAATTTTACTTCGGTACAAATCATATTGTTGATGCAATTAGTTTTAGCCGAAGTAAGTTATGGAGATTGGGAAAAACTTTTACAATTATCAAGCAAATCATAGAGATTGAGTACAAGTTTACAACTGAAATAAATTTGAATAATTCTTATTCATTTTGATTTATTTTTTTGTTTGTTTTATTTTATAAAAAAAATTAATTTGTAAGAAAATCATTTTTCAAAGGTTATTTTTTTCAAAATTACTAACACATTGTCTACAACTCTATTAGTAAAAAAATTGATGTTAATATTTCATGATACATTTTTTTAAAGTATATATCCTATTTAACTTTGGAATAAAATTAAGAGAACAATACAATATACATATAAAAAGAGGATGGTTGAAAGGCTAGACCAAGAGAAGGAGGATATGTATCATCAAGTTGCCCCCAAATGTTGAATCAAGAATAGAATCATTAATTGCCTCCCGGAAATTTGTTGGTGTTCAACCAACTAATGGTTTGCTAAGGAGAGTGCAAATGTGAAGGTTGAGGTCATCCTCCATTGTCAGTAAAGTCCCTATGATTTTGAGGTACATGACTGTGAGAGTGAGACCCATGATCCTCATGATTATCCTGTTGAGAAGAGTGGCTTCATCCACACCAATGCTCAGGATGAGGTGTGGAGCCAAAGGAACACAAATTGTGGTGTAAGAGGCATTACCTCAATGGTCAACCAACTCTTGGATAAGAGTAACTTCAAGTACAACTTTGCTAGCATGCTCCTGGATCTACATAAGAACACTAGAGGAAATCATAATTTTAGAATACAAAGAAAAAATATTTATTCGTGGTGTTCCAATTAAACAATTCAACATTTCAATCTTTCCAAATACTAAATAAAATTTCCACCCGAAAAGTGTGTCCTATTTGGGTAAACTTGTGAGGAAGGCAAGGCCAAACCCCAAGAAGAATCGTGTTCCACGAGAAAGGGGTAGCGCTAAAGGGCTTGACAAAGTCATTAATCCACTTCTAGGATTCTTGAGCCTACATACATAACCAAAAGAGGTGCTTAAGAGACTCAATTTATTCATAGAAACGATGATTCAAAGTGGGAATGACCATATGGGTGAGATGGGCTCACCTCTGACATATTTGATTTTGGGATTTAAAATTAATTATTTATTGTGTCTTCTTATATATTAGGTTTGTGTCTTATTGTGTTGAACTCACATATGCTCTCATCTTATTTTCCCTTGGAAATCTTATGGAAATCTAAAATGGTGAATACACATGATCTCCCCTTCTATATAATTGTAATATGGGGAATACAACATATATATTTTTCTTTATATTTTTAGTGCGCTTGACCTAGATTTCACTATCAAGTGGATGACATGAACCCTTATTTTCTAGTGCGGTGTAAAAATTTGGGGAGAATCAAAAGACTCTCCCATTGAAGAACATTAGCTATTTTTGGCTAAGCTTGCAAAGAACTATATACCTTGCAAAGTGAATATACAGAGTAGGTTGTACTCTTCAAATAAGTAGTTAGACATACCCATCATTTCACAAATTTGGGTCTCACGTGTCTTTGAGTATATCGAAGACTCCACCCAACCTTTTGCAAGCCTATTTAGAATACTTCAATTATATTTACTTATGCTTAATCAATTAGCACACAAGACCCTCAAAGTGCTTTGCATCCCTAAACCATAATCGTCAACTCAAGTGATCACAGTCACTTTGAGGTTCATCTAGGAAAGGTTCAAATTTAGGGAAACTAATTGACATACATGGTAAACAAGGTCAAAACCTGAATGTGATTATGCCAAAATGACCATGAGGATAATGGGTCTCTAAATCACAAACTTATTTTTGCATAGACTAAGTATAATTATAAATTGTTGTGAATGCATAGAAGTGTAGTCATGAATGTACAAGAGTAGAGGACATCTACATAGAAAAGAGTGCATATGCGCAACACAATTTTATTGAATGCATAGGGGTAGAAATGTATGCGTCACTCTACATACAAATGCACCACTAATTAGGGTAAATATGTTGGATATTTTCATATATGCACAAGAATAGAGCTAGGGCTAGGAACTTAATATTTTAGGACTCTAACTCATTCGTCAAGTCCACTAGAGGTCATTTTATTTTCCAAGAGGTATTGGGAACATACAAAGAGATCATAAAAACATCATATAAGGGTAATGTACTAGGGTTGCATTATTTCTAAGTATGTATCTATGCCACACAACATAGAGCTAGAACAAGATACAAGAGTTGCATATTGCATCCAATTGAGGTCATCAAAGTCCCAAGAAATAAGTACATACATCCAATAGCATCATAGTTATCTAGATATTCTATCACATCTTATAATCTACGCTATCTGAATAAATACTACAATCCAATTTACAAATGAGAAAGTATAAATTTTCATAATACAACATAAGGATACAATGCTTAGAAACAATATAAGGGTGCAATGTCATGAATTCACAAGTATGTAAAGGTTGTGAGTACTATATGGGACCACTTTGTAGTTTTCATGCACACTGCAAGGTATCATACACACTCATCTGGGTGTACCACAAGAAAGATCAAGGTATCAACACCATTCAAGATACAAGAACTCAACATCACATGACCACTAACTCATTGATTAATCTGAGTCAGTACATAGTCCAATAATGGGAGTGCCATTACATATCCATCTAGCCCATGTACACCAATAAATCCTCTCATGGAGATGAGGATATTGACTTGTCATAACTCTAAGTACTTCTCCACTACGTACTTGGCTAATGGGATCCCACAAGACATGTAGGAGGAATGTTCTTGGCCAATACATTCAACAAATATGAAACTCTAATAAATTGAAGTGAATTGTATAAATATGAAGAAGTGAATTAAATTGGATCTACTTTACTATTCTTTGCCTATACAAATCAAGTCTTCCTACCCCTATTTCTTGGAGTATCCACACCAAATCCCTACACCTTTAAGTGCTTCAATATGTACTCACCAACTCATCAATTTTGTGTCAACATAACCCTTCACTGTGTTGATCATTGCTTCATGCTTCTCCTTATGGTGATGCACCCTTATGCACCTAATGCACCCAAATGTACCTTCTTCACACAAATCCACTCCAGTCTCTTCCCCAAGACTTTTAGTACTTCAAGCATTTAAATTATATCCCATTGACACCCTACAAACCAACCAAAACATTCTCTTAGATCATTTCAACCCAAAAGTTCAAAATTGTCAAATTAGCATTGTTTTCACTAGTCCTGGCTGGACACCTTTTTGGATTTTGTGACTAAAATTTCCAAAGGACCTATCAATAAGTAATTTAATCTTTCTTATAATTGTTGGGAAACACTTTCCCCAAGATGATAGATTTGGTTTCTTCCAAAAACTCCAAATCCTTAAGAATCCATTCTAATGGCGAAGAGGCCTAATTGAGAGGCTTAAATAAGGAAGTATGCTCTAGACTTGGTTTTATTCCAAACCAAATATGGGTTAATTTAGAGTCATGTTAATGAAGTCTAATTATCCATTTATAGCCTCTAGTTTGAAGCCCATCAAGATTTGTGGGGTCTGCAACTCGTTGTTCAACCCTATCAGCCAGTCACATAGGGATGCCCGACTAGGGTTTTATGCATATCTCTCTGAAACCACAACCATTCTATCCAAAAACAAATGAAAATTAAAGTAGATTCTCATATCTCCCTTTTAAACCAGGTTTTAAAATTTTGCCATGGTTTAAAATTGGTAGCTTAGTTTACCAATGGTAGGAACACCTTACATAATCGATCTTTAGGGGGTTATCCAAAGCATTTCAAGTTGGTCTGAATGTCCACTCTCTCACCATGAGCCACATAATCTACTTGGAGGGATATAAAAATATTATATATACATTAGATAAATTTTATTGCACCCTAAGTTGAACCAGAATAGATTAAAAATATGGAGTCTATAGGACCAAGGAAGGACTTATGGTATGCATCAGGTTTTATTTGCCCTTAACTCTCCATTGGTCAATACAGTGTAATCAAATTTTAATATTATAGATACCATGTAGCATATATGAGATTTGAGTAATTAAATTACTTAAAATTATATTATATTTCTGCCTTTGAATGAATGTTACTCATTGTTTTTCGTGATGTGACATAATGATGTTGAAAAAAGATGTAAATTTATGGTCTTGTTTGGAGTTGTTTCAATTTCTTTTGATTATTAAGGTCTTTGCTCATCAATATGAATGATTTTTAGGTCTCAGGAGATATCCTTTAAGCAATTTAAATTGTCTACTGCTAATTTTCACCCTTCTAGATATTTTTTATGAACAACTTCTACAGGTCATAAAGCTTGTAGACATGATTCTAATGATTTACATACTTCTTGCTCATGCCTAAATGTAGACACTAGGCTCACAATGTTCATAGATGGTCCTATTATTTTCATTAGTAATTAGCTTATTCCCAACCATATGATAGAGGTTCCCCTAGTGGACTAGATAGTGACAATTTTTCTCATCTAACTTGACTTATTTGCATTTTTTCAAGGTTGTTGATTGACCTACTAGTTTTGAACAAGCTAATGATGATGACACTCTTATAGGGAGATTATCATGGAGACACTACACTAAAAATGTTTGTAGATAGTTCAAATCCTCTCATTATTATTTAGCTTCTTCTAAGCCCTACAACATAGGCTCCCTTAATTGATTAGATAACAATACATTTTCTTATCTTACCTTGTTTAAATTTACTTTTCCCAAGGTTGTTGATGAACCTCCTAGTTTTGAACAAGTTAATGATGATAACACTCTTACAAACTAGGAGCTTATGATGAGTGATTAAGAATGTCTTAATGTGTGAAATAAACAAGATGATAGTGATCTTCCTCATGTTAATGCATTAATAACTCTTCCTCATGTTAATGGTACTATTATAACTATGAATGACACTAGTACATTAGTACATTTTTAAACCCAGTTAATAATGACATTAGGTATAAATTAGAAAAATGTTCAAGAAATGGTGACCTTTCTGGTGAATATCATATAAAAACATTCTTGAATGTTATGGACAACTATGAGGATGAGCATGAGGATGTATTGATGAAGTTGTTTATGCAATCTTTGGTAGATGATGTCATAGATTGGTAGAAGTATCCATGATGCACATATTGGTTGAAAAAGTCTACAAAGTATCAAAAATACATTAGGAGGTAATATTGAATACTTTTGAATGTTTTGAGAGTCATTTGATAGGATTGTTCCTTCATTTGTAGCATAGCAGCACTATTCCTGTGCAGTTTTCTATAGCAGTTGAGTTTTCTTTATGATAATTGACCATTCCATGGACTCAAAGGCCTAAAATCCATGGAATGTGACTTACCTAACACTGTATCATAGTCTTGTAATCATGCATATGCAAAAAAGTGGAGAGGAGAAGCGATCTCAGTCTGCTGATGAAGGATATGTGTTGAAGTTGGTGGCACAAGTATTGCAGCCAATGATTTATTAAAGTAAGGGGTATTTTTCATGATTTGGGTTTTCTTAGATTGGTCATTTATTGGTGAATCAAGTATCTTTTATGCCTGGAAGTGATTGGAAACAATACATTGGAGAAACCCTAGAAATAAGGGTTTGAAGTAGCAAATTTGGGGTTTTGGGTGCTGCAGCGAGTCTAGAGTTAATTCCCTTTGGATTTGAGCATTTGGTAGCATAATAAGTCATTTTATAGAAGTTGGGGTCTTGGGGAAGCACACAACTAGTATATGCTTTGTTACTTCATCACTTTTCAAGCATTTATGCAGGAGTACAGTCAGGGAACTCTGTGTTGTTCCAAAACAATAGTAATAAACCTTTTGATATGTTGAAGTACTAAATAAAGGGTGTCTAAAAATACAAATACTTTGTTAAGTTATTTGGGAAAGGTTGAAGTTAGGAGTTTAAGAAGGTCGTTGCAGGGATACTAGACTGGCTATTAGGCCTCTAGACAATTTGGAGAAGTTTGGAGAGTTGGGCACGTTGGGTGTTGCAAAGAACCTTAAGAACTTTCAAATATTCTTGAATACAGTCCATAGAAATCAGTCATTACATCTTGGGTCATTGGGAGAATTCTAGACAAACTTGTGTTCATTTGAAGCACTTGAGGGTTTGGGAATTAATAGTTATCATTTTCAAATTTGTAACCTTGTAGTTGGGCTATTCATCCACCACCCTCATTGGAACTTGATGCACATATTATTTAACTTGTAGACTTGTTGATTTTATCAACTAAATTCAAAAGAATTCAATAGGTTATGGGGTCCCAAACAATGGTCATTTACAAAATGCTTGGATCAAGCAGAGAGACCTAATTGCACAGTATTAGGCCAGTGGCAGGGTACAATCATAGAGGGTTATTGCCTCTTGGTTTTAAAATCACCACAAGTACACCAATAAACAAAATATAAATAAAACTCAAACATGAATATGATACCACTCTTATCAAGTCAAAACAACAAACTTAGATGCATAGGAATTCAAATAGTTTCAGATTGTTCCTACAGGACAATGAATCACAAAATTGTAGAGAATTTGATTTTCATTGATTTTAATGTTGTTACATTTCCATCCATCAATATATACACCTTTTTAAGTTTAATACAATGTAATAAAACTCTTCTCCACATAAACTAACTCCTCAACTCCTTCAAAGACCAACCAACAAACTATTCTAACTAACTGGCATAACAACATTGCATTTTGATAATGACAATGGTGACAAAAGTTGTTAACTTTGACAATCCCTCAAAATTTAGACTCCCTACCACCTAGGATGGTCCTATGATGTCTTTAAAACTTATTGGAAACTATAAAACTCCAATTTATCCCTAAACTCAAAACTTTAGTCCTCTAGACCATATTTTTTCATATTAAGGAAAATTACAAACTTGGCACTCTAACTGCATTTACATTATAGGTCATTTTACAACTCTATGGACCTGTATAGGTCATTAACCCAATTTCAATAACCTAGGATCAACCTAATCACCGTTAGTGACCCCTAGGTACACTTAGCCCTTACAAATGCCCTTAATGGCTTACATGTTAGATCCTTTACAAAGGATTCTCAATCATTACAAAGAACATTTATATTGCCCCATACATTTTTTGAATAGCCATTTTTAGAATAACTAGTGGAGATAGCCCATGTTTCTATGGACTGAATTGCCTGATTAGCACTAGTTTCTCTTGGGTTTTTAGTAGTACAGGCACTAGGATATGGGGCTAAGTAATCTAGGGCTATGGTTCTATGGATTGGATTACCATAGAAAACTGATACACCACTGCTGAATCGCCATTTCAATCATTTCCAACTGTATTGTTGCATTTGGCAGGGAATCATGCTACAGATTCCTTTTTCATGTTAATTTGTATGCTTAGATAGGAATAGATGGCATATTTTCTATGAAAAATTCAAGTTATGTCTAAGGTTTCTTTCATATTTTTATTTATTTAAGATACCATCTTATATATAGCTTTTTAATTCTAATGATGCTTTACCAATCTTTTTGTTATTTTAATTTGTAGTCCTAGATGAAGATAATGGCTTTTGATTTGTAAATGGTTTATTTCTTTGAACATGGGTTGGAGGAGTTATGCTTTTTGATGATAAGCTACAAACTTGATTGCTAAGGTATGCTTAAATAATTCAAACTTCTTATTTTGAATAATTTAGTGTTTTTATACTCTATCCATTATGTTTTGAATGATGTACATGGTCACATGCACATAGAACACAAGAAAAGCTTAAAATATTAGGATATGTGGTGCATAGGTAGTGGTGGTGGGTTGATAAACAACAAATGAATGGTTATTTCCAAATGACTTTAGGCACCTCTCCTAGGCCTCAATCCCACACATGAATCAAATGGAGATACACACCCAACTAATGACTCAAGGAAGTACTTACAACTTGTTTATGCAATATTTCAATGGATTCAATCAGGTATTTGGCTTGGTTCAACACCCAACTCTTCAATTAACACAAACTATCCCAGAGGCCTAATTGCCAATCTTGTAGCCCTACAGAGACCTTTTCAATGTCATAACTCCAAACTTTCCAAAAGAATCCACTAAAAAAATCACTTATTCAGACACCCTCTATCTAGTACTTCAACATACCAAAGGATTGACTATTGATGTTTTGGACTAACCTATAGATCTCTGACTGTCCTTCTGCACAAATGCTTGAAATTTGATGGATTAACAAAGAAACTACTAGTTATCTACATCCCAAAGACCCCAACACTAGGAAAATACTTTATTATTCTTCTAATACTCCAAATCCCAAAGGAATTAGAATCAAACTTTCTAGAACCCCAAAAGCCCCAAATTCAACCCTTCAACCCCTCAATACTAGGGCTTTCTAAATGTCTTGTCTCCCAACACTCCTAGGCTTAACAATCACTTGATAAATCAATAAAAAACCATTCTAAGAGAACCCATATCCTCAGATGTACACCTTTCACATGCCAATATGCTACTGCAGTACATTAGCCACCATTTTCATTGGGTTTCTCATGGTGATCACCCACACTTTGCACTATCCTTGCACTGTAAAGGTTAAAATGATATTTTACATGTTATATTAGTTGCATCCCATGAATTATATGCCACAAGAGTTCATGGGATGGTCATACTTTAAAAAGAAATCAAGACTGCTACTAAAGGGACACCAAAATAGTGAAAACTCAATCAACACCAGGCGTACAGATTTCAATACAGTTTAAATATCATCATAAATGATTGAAAATGAATAGAAAAATACCTTTGATACATTCCTACTCCTTTAAATGACCAAAGAACTGAAGAATGCCAAAGATCAATACCAAATATGTAGAAAATATAAACTTTTATTGAATCTTTGTGAACAGTCTGTACATTCCAAGTCTCTCCATACAATAGACTCTTCAAAATGTTTTATAACTTGTTTTACCAACCATTCCAACCATCTTTTGGAAGTTACATCGATTAGGACTACCAAAATACTTCCTTGCATGGATTTCCCACTAAAAGACAAAGTGACCGTTACATTTGAAAATATGAATCTTTAGACAATGAAAACAACTTAAAACTAATTAAAACTTATAAACTATGAATTCCTAATGCCCTCCAACACCTATGAATATTACTCTAAGAAATTCTAACCCCTAGCCACTCCTTGACTCCCTTGGACACTATTGGTCCACTTACAATGCATTATTAGTCCTTTAGGACTATTACAATCATATGTTATTTGAAAGCCATTATACGCTTTAAGACTTTATAATTGATTGTCCCTGATGTTAGGACCTCTCTTTGAATCATAGGTGTCTTCATGAATGTTTCATCTTCTTTAGATGACCTCTGTGTCTTGATGGAGTATCCTTGGTGCCCTGCACCAATATGTTCCAGATCACTTCATTAATTCAAACTATTGATAGAATTAAACTATGATTGCACGTCAATGCCTTCCATCTCATTCAAATGTTTATTAAGGGTTGCATTAAAATGCTACAATGTTGTAGTCATGTGTGCACAATTACATATCTAATTTATTTTTCTCTGCAACCTTCAGGTAATGTTGCACCCATCAAGCATGCTTCCTCTCTTGTATGTATAGCGAGGTCTTAAAGAATAGCTTCCTTTTCACATATGCCCTATGAGATCTCCCCATTAGCTAGTCTTTCCTGGATTCTTTTTAGATTTTTACTGATTTATTTTCTTTGAGAGAATATGTCCCCAAAAGTGTTCTTACTCCAGCCTCTCATTGACTTCTTAATTATGTCCATTTATTCTGCCACACGAAACAACGTAGTACCCTGAATTGGAGTGTTCCACCAATTTTCAACACAATTTTTGAAATCAGGATGGGTAGAACACACAATCTCATATCTAAAAGGAACTAGGTCCTTACGTAAAATGGAATTCCAACTGAGTAAGATTGGGCTATGATCTGACACATACCCAGGGAGGGAAGAAAGTGTAGCAGTATATCCCACATCCCATCTAGAAGAGACCAAAAACCTATCTAGTATAACCTGGATCAAGCCTCTTCCCTTCCAATTGTTTGACTAGGTGAATTGTTTTCTGGTAGATCCACATCAATTAGAATAGAATTATTAATGAATGCACCAAAATCAATGATGTTTTTCAAGTAGTCACTTAATCCTCCTAGTTTCTTAGAGGTAAAAAGGGGAGTGTTAAAGTCCCCCACCACCATCCAAGGAGAGTCATTGTCTTCCTTGATCATAAAGTGTCCCTGGCTTCTTGTGTATTAGGGGCATACACATTCATCATATTCCATTTAGGATATACATTATCAAAGGAGACAATAAGATGATTAGGAGACAACTAGACCATATTTCCCCTAACCTTTGTCAGGTCCCACATAGTGAAAATTCCTCCTGAAGCCCCAACAACGTCATTGATAGCAAAAGAAGACCCATGCCAAATGGAATTGGCTATTCCATTTAAAGTTTTTAAGTCATCTTAAATTCATGAAAAAGTAGAATATTCATTTTCCCTTCTTGGATACAGCTCCTTAGAGAACTATGCTTTTGGGATCTATTGAGGCATCTCATATTCCATGAGAGAATCCTCATTTTCTTTCCTTATTATCAGCTCCAAGGGTCATAACCTATTCACTGCATATTCCCCTTGCAAATCATTTATGTTTCAAAAATCTAATAGGGTGGTAGGAGTCTTCAACCTCTGGCATGCTCCTCATCTTCCTCTTGTGGCTCCTTTCAATAGTTATCTTAGTATTTATTGGGCAGTAGAGTCCCTCGAGGATCTCTAGGTGTCATAAAAAAACCCTCTTTTCCATTGAAATATATCCCTTGTTTTATAAATATTCTCATTAGTATTGCTAATTCTTGATTGATTGATCATAGGCTCCATTTCCCCTTCCTTTGGAAAACCATCATATCATTTATTAGTTTGTTTTGTAGAGATAACCCACTCAACATGTGAAGGGTTCTCAACTACAAACTTATTTTCAATCCTAACAGAGGACAAAAAAATTTGCAAGTCACCCTTTTTAGCACACCTTTCCTCATCCTCTAGAAGACCATCATGAAATTGGTTGGTTTGTTCACTAGTCAACCCAACGTGTGAAGGGATCTCAACTACAACCTTCCTGTCATTATAGATAGGGGACAAGAAATTATTCATTATAGTTTGTGTTTCCTCCATCATATTCAATAGGGGCCTCAATTTTTTGGTGTCCAAGTTTCGGACAATATATATGTAACATCTACTCGGGTGTTGGAAATCATTGGAATTGTGATAATTATTTTCATTGATATCAAATAAAAAATTAATTACTATAGGATAGAATGAAGATTTATCATAATAAGGAGGTCAACTATCCAAATTCGACCACTATCATTCGTAAGGAAAATCATACAGTAGCCAACAAGAGGAAGAATAGGAAAATGGTTTATGGAAAGATCAAGATTAATTTTTTTACCAACCCTAAGATCAAAGGTCAGAAATGAAGGATAGGTGAAGGAGAATCAATGATAAAAGATTAAGGAACATATTATGAAGAGAATTTGTTTAAAAGAAGAAGTTACAAGGATGAATTGAGAAGAAAAGCAAATCTAAAGCATAGAAGAATTGAGAACAGAGATTTAGAGCATAAGGAAACTGAAAAGCTTTGGAAGGAAGCATATGCAGGTCAATTACTATCTTGTGAAGAATCCTAACAATTTCTACAAGGTACTGTAAATCCCTTAATTGGGTCTCTAACAGAACTGATATGTTCATTTTTGTGTGAGCTTTTTGTAAATCCTTTAATGGGGTGAATGTCGTACAGGGGATAATAAATATCTTAGCAGAGTAGTCTTAATAGGACTGTAGATACAATTAACAATGTATCAATCACTCCTAACTGGGTGAGTCACTCAGAAAGTGACATATTCTAATCCCTAACAAGCAAAAAAACTTTGTGTAGTGAAGATTTGTGGGTGTCATCCCCACCACTATTTTTCCCTCTAACAAAGGGTGTCTTCGTGACCAAATATTTGTGTGTTATAGGTGTGTGAATCTGATAATGTATTACTATTATTTACTTTATGTTTTAAGTTACAGTATATCAGTTATACTTTGAACACTATCAGTTAATGTTACTATCGGTTGATTTTTAAAGGATTAAAGTTTAATCAAGTGCAAAAGGGATATAAGTTTGTTAATATTGATTCACCCCCCCCTCTCATTACCTAATCTTTCCAATTAACAATTGGTATCAGAGCTAGATTCTCTAGAGGTAATTTTAACATATTGAGAGTAGATCTTGGAGTGTGGTAAGAGAGAGAGAAGAAAATGGAAGAAGCCTTGGATGAAGCCTTGGCACAAGTTGAAGATCTAAAGAAGAAGTTGAAACACTCATTCGCCAAAAGTAATTTCCTTGTCGGAAAAATTACATATAACACATAATATTGAAGATCTATCATAAAATAGTACAAATACGAAAGACATCGATGTAATAGCTGATTAATTGTTGGAAAGAAACACTACCCTAGAGAAAGAATCCCAAAAGGAACTTGAAATTAAAGCCCTAAGGATGACTAAAGTATTGGAAAAGATGAGAACAATAGAAGATGCACAAAAGACCTTGAAACTAAAAAAGAAAATCTTGAGAAAACTATCAAAGACAAAGATGTTATTATTCTGAGGTTACAACAGGAGAACAACACATTGAATTAATTTCTAAATGGTATAAATGAATAAAATAGACTGATACTTACCGAGAATGAAATTTTGAGAAAGGAAGTTGAAACTGTGAAGAACAATCTACAAGTTGAGAAAGAGGTTAATGAAAGACACACTAAGTTTGAGCTAAGCATGCAGAAGGTGAATGAACAATTGAAAAATCCAAGGAGAAAAAACTGGACTAGGATATATCAGTGATAGTAAATTTGAAATTGGTGAATCATCAAAATTGATTATATGGAATATATCACAGGAACCAAAGGAGCCTATCGGTACACATGGTAAGAAACCTACTAAACTTACATGTTACAACTTTGGAAAGATTGGTCATACATCAATATTTTTTAGAAGCAAATTGGTCAAAATTTAAAGAGGTACACACTTTCATGGACATTGATACAATTGTAATAAGTTTGGACATCGGGCAAAAGAATGCAGATCAAGAGCTAATAACACATCATTAGAAGGAAGCTTTGCAGGTTCCTGTTACACGTGTAGTCAATATGGACATAAAGTTGAACACTATATAATGAGAAATCCAAGAATAAATTTAGAACCATAGAGATCAATAGGAATGGTATGTTTCATTTGTCATAAGTATAGACATATTGCACAAAATGGTTGGTACCAACAAGCTAGAAATGAAAACAACAAAGGAAAAACAACAACAAATCAAGAACAAGTGAAGAATGACATGAAGAAGATTTGTGTCAAGAAGGAATAAATCAATGAGAAAAATGATAACCCTCCAACCTCAAGTCTAGAGGATTCATCATCAAACTAAGCAAGTAAGTTTTGCTTAGGGAGCTAAAAGAAATTGTTAAATCTATTTGTCCCTTACAAAAAGGTTATGATTGAATTTTATATCATCATGTAAATGTACAGTAGAACTCATACTAAAATTAATTAGTAGTAGACATTATTGCTTTATCATTTTGAAGATATATAGTTATCGGTGAAAAATTATAGTTATCGAATAGAAGGAATGATTATCGGTATGTAGAAAAGTTACTATTGAGAGTATTTATTGTCATAATAGTTATTTGTCCACTTTTTGGTTAATAAATACGTGTCGAAGCTAATCATTTGCTACTATAATTTTCTGAAGAAATCATTTGAGTATAATCTAAAAACCTAGAGAAATCTATTTTGAAGTGTTATTAGTAAGAAATTATTACAGAAGTGATCAAGATTACTTTTGTGCCCTAGCTAGCAGAGCTGCAGAAAATCCCTAACAGAAGTCTTAGCGAGTGTTTGAAGTTTTCAAGAGCAGTTTACAGAACAAGATGGCAGCAAGAATTTAAAATACAGTAGTCATTAGTATCAATGACAAGCCAGGACCTGAATTCAAGTTGTGCCCCCTGAAGGCAGTAGAAAAGGATAACACTAGAGCCATATCATCATTACTACAGAGGGTAATGTTGATTAAAGACATAAGAACATTTATTAATAACAAAATTGTTGAATTTGGTGATGCATAGATTAAGAAGATATACTATGATGAATTATGTGAAAACAAAGTGTCGAAGGATGAGCATAAGAATCAGAGCTAAAAGGTTTAACACACATGGTATTCATGCCTCAAGTTTTAAATGAAGATTGGATTAGATATTTTTTGAGCCACGTACATAAGGAATTTTTGTGGTTAGATGGAGACAAGCCAATCAGGATTTTGAAAAAAGACCTAATTCACATGGTCACTAGCTTACCGGTTGAAGGGAAAGAATGTACCCTATGAGAAATTAATATGGACGAGCTGAGGAAAATAAGAGAAACATATAAGGATGAAAGATCAATGAGAGTAGACAAGGTCAAGGACTTAGAAAAATGCTTTGCAACAATGATCATTGGATATAAATTCTACCAGTCTAGTCGACCGAATAGCGTACCAGGTAGTGTTGTGTATGCAACCTACAAGATAGCCAAATTAGGCAAGAATTGTGATTTTTCAGATATGGTGTGAACCTTTCTATTTTCCAACATGAAACGATTGAATAAGGATAAAAAAAAAGAGGTTAAGTTCATATCACTACTTGTTTGTTTATATTTTTATGTTAATAATTTCTTTCTTGGAATAGGCGAAGTGAATTGGAGAATCGACAGACTAGTAATTTATCAAATCAATGATTATATTGAGAAATTAGGAGATGAGATTATTAAGATTATGTGCGGATATCTCAAATAATTTAAAATTAAAATTCAAGAATGCTATCTGATACTCCCGTCAGTAGTAGAGAAGTATAGAGATTCTATTTGTTTTCTTGTAAACACTGACACATGCAGAATCCAACCTATGGAACCAAGGTCATCTTGGGTTCCAACATTCGGTTATGAAGTTACAGAAAAGGATATAATTAGATGTACTTAATACATTTTGAAGTAACCAAAGGATACAATAGTCAAAATATTTGGTACATATGAGGAAGCTTATAAAAGGATCACATTAGATGTTAAGAAGCCTAAGATTCAAAAGAAGAAAGAACAAATGTTAAAGAATTTGATAGCTAAGTATGAAAGGGGTGAAGGTGAAAGTAGTACACAACTAGAGGAGATAGAAGAGAAACCACAAGTGAAGCCCCTACCAGCTATTCAAGAGATTGAGGACTGTGAAGTTTAGGAAGTGGAAGCATAAATGAGTACACCTACAACTATCGGTAATGGAGAAAAAGAGATTGAGGAGACACCGAAAAAGAAAATGCCTAAAAAGAGGTAATCATAACCTCAAGTATCTGAGAGGAAAACCATCAAGAGTTAGAGAAAGACTCCCCCTGCCACATTGAAGAAAAGTGATACAAATGAAGAGGATACTGAATTAGAGAAAGAGATCATGACATGGGGAAAGTGATTAGGTAGAAAATAGTTCAAGATTCCCACAAACCCTATTGAAATGACAGAGTACATAACTAAGACATGATTAGTTGGGAGAATCAATCCCACTTCCTTTGCAAAATTGTTAGAGGGAGATAAGAAATTGATATAAGACACTATTGTCAAACATTTCCTTAAGTACAAAAAATATCCTAGAGATGTGAAGGATAATGTTCCCAGAGAATTGTATGAAAACTTTTTTATAAGATGGGATTCAGTCTATGACAGAGTTGAGGAACTAAGAACAAAAATATTGAACAATATATTACCAAATTTATTGGAGAATCATGTAGAAGTATACATGGATAAGTAAAAGACAGAGTTTATAATGAAGACGTTAAAAACTATAGATCTAGAAAATGAAGAATATGTATTAGAAAAAGATATAACTGAATTGTGGAAGAAATTATTGAAAGAAGAGCAAAATCGAGCCTATTCAGAGGCAGACCCCTCATATATTAATGATACTTTTACTATAAATGAGCTAATTATCAATGCACCAAATGCAACTGATATGTCAGTAAACACAAATGTAGTTACTATTGAAGACATTACTGAAGAACTTGAGAAGTCAACTAAGCAACAAGAAGATTTAGCACAAGTCACTATTGGAAGAGAATATGATAAATTTACTACAGAGAAGATTACAAAGGATCAATGAAGTCATGAACAGGTCACTACATAGATAACATAGCAAAAAATTTACCAGAGCCCCTATTACAGAGTATAGAAGAAATATTACAGGAAATGAAGAAGGTGATGAATTTTTAAATGAACAGAACCCTACATTAGATGACCACCAGCATTTGCCTACCAATATGGAACAGACAAATATCGAGAAGGAAAATAACACCGAGAAGAAGCATGATGCAACATATATCAGAGATAAGCAAAAGAACACCAGTGAAAAACATCAAGATGAAGAAAAGAAAGATGAAGAAGAAAAGAAGGATGAAGAGAAGAAAGGAGGAGATAAAGATGAAAAGGAGAAAAAAGACACAAAAGGTAAACAGAAAAGAGAATTAGAAGAATAAGATGATCATTATGATGAGAATGTAGATGATGAAAACCTCGAGTTTGAGATACTCAAGCAAGATCCAAGAAAATTGAAAAAGAACAAGGATAAAGAAGAATACGCAAGAGTTCTAGATAAGAAGGCCAAATTGGACAAAGAAAAAGAAAAGAAACAGAAGAAGAGAGTTGTGATTAGAAAATTAGATCTATTTGAAGATATTATGGTAGATGTTACTATGGATGAAGAAGAATCATTATTTCACCAGTTGAAAGTTTATATTTATGAGATAAGTTAGTCAGGCCAAGATCTAGAGGAAAGATTAACCAACAATGCAGAAAAGAAATTGGAAGACAACATTGTACAACAACTACTAACAAAGATTGCAATTTTGAAAGTGGAATTCTCAAAGATTATTGACAATTTGAAGCAAATTTTGAACAAAGCTACAACAATGTACACTAGATTGTGTAATTTTGCATAATTTACAGAATATAATGACAATAAGATTAATGGAAATCATAGTGAGCTAGTACAACATATCGGCAATCACTAGCCTAAAATAAATTTAATGGACCATTGAGAGAAGATGAGGGAGATTATTTCAAAGGAAAAAGAGCTAATAGCAGAGAAAATGAGCCTACATATGCAGATACTAGAATTACAAGGTATTAGCACGCCACATATTGATATCATAAAGGCTAATATTACAACAGCGGAGAAAATTGTGCAAACACCATAGTTAAGTGTCATGGATAGTCTTGAATAAATCGCTTCATATTTAAACGGACATATGATCATATTGAAATCACTATAGGAATCATGGGAAATACTTTTGAAGAACACAGGAGACAAGTATAATGTTATCATGGCTAAACTTTAAGCAACCTAAATTATGATACGCCAATTGCAAATATCATTTGGCATTGAGTGCCAAAAAGGGGAAGTATAATAATAAATCTAAGGGGAAGTATATAATGAACATAGGGAAAGTATATCGACATATACAATTATATTGACATACATAGGACATATGACAAAGTTTTTTCCATCAATGCCAAAGGCGAAGATTGTTGGAAATAATTGGCATTGTGATAAGTTTTTTCATTGATGTCAAATAGAAAAGTAATTAATATCAGAATTACTATCAAATAGAAGGAAGAGTTATCAAAATAAGGAGGTCAACTATTGGAAGACGACCAATATCGATCGTAAGGAAAATCACGCAGTAACTGACAAGTGGAAGAATAGGAAAATGATTTATGGAAAGATCGAGATTAAGTTTTTGATTAACACTCAAATCACAGGTTAGGAATGAAGGAAAAGTGAAGGAGATTCAATAATAAAATCTTAAGGAACATATTATGAAGAGAAGTTTTTGAAAAGAAGAAGTTACACAGACAAATTGAGTAGAGAAGTGAATCGAAAGTAGAGAAGAATTGAGAATAAAGATTTAGATCATAAGGGATCTGACAAGATTTGGAAGGAAGCATATATAGGTCAATTGGTATTACTATCAGATAGAAGGAAGAGTTATCAGAATAAGGAGGTCAACTATCGGAAGATGACCACTATCGGTTGTAAGGAAAATCACGCAGCAACTGACAAGTGGAAGAATAGGAAAATGGTTTATGGAAAGATCGAGATTGAGTTTTTGATTAACACTCAGATAATAGGTTAGGAATGAAGGAAAAGTGAAGGAGATTCAATAATAAAATCTTAAGGAACATATTATGAAGAGAATTTTTTGAAAAGAAGAAGTTACATAGACAAATTGAGTAGAGAAGTGAATCGAAAGTAGAGAAGAATTGAGAATAAAGATTTAGATCATAAGGGATCTGAAAAGCTTTGGAAGGAAGCATATATAGGTCAATTGATTTCTTTGAATAACCCTAATAGTTTATACAAGGTAATGTAAATACCTTAACTACGTAGTCTCTAACAGGACTGGTAAGTTCATTTTTGTGTGAGCTTTTTGTAAATCCTTTAACAGGGTGAATGTCATAGAGGAGGGATTAAATATCTTAGTAGAGTAGTCTTAATAGGACTGTAAATACACTTAACAATGTATCAGTCACTCCTAACTGGGCGAGTCACTCAGAAGGTGACATATTGTAAGCCCTAATAGGAAAAACTTTTTTTTGCAGTGAAGAGTTGTGGGTGCCTCCCCACTACATTTTTTTATCTCTAGCAAAGGGTTTATGCATGATCAAAAATATTTGTATTATGGGTGTGTGAATCTGATAACATGTTACTGTTATTTTCTTTATGTTTTGAAGTTACAACATATCAGTAATACTGTGAACACTATCAGTTAATGTTACTATCGGTTTATGTTTAAAGGATTAAACTTCAATCAAGTGCAAAAGAGATAGAAATTGTTTAATATTGTTTCACCCCCACCCTCTCAATACCTAATCTTTCCAATTAACACCGGGTGTAATCCATTTTTGTTTCTGAGTTTGAAGTCCACTCATTTCCCATAGTAGGTTGAGAGGGGTATTTCTTGTTCATGGGAGTTTCACACTCTAGGAACACATGTCCCTATTTGGAACACTTTTGACAGTACTAAATCCTAAGTCAATTTTCCCAGTTTTGATTGAAATGTAATAAATTTGGAAGAATCTTATTGATTTCAAATAAACAAATAATCGATAAAAAACTAACCTGGACATGGTCCTTGTAACAAAATCCATACTCACATGTTGTCTGAAGGTGTTCCCTATCCACCTGAAGATATGCTTGTACCACAACTCCAAAGGAAATTCATGCATACAAACTCATAGAGGTGCTGTCCTATTTAAATCTTCCTTCAGATCAAATCTCGGATTCCACTTATAGAGGGAAAGATAGTGCTTCCCATAAGCCCACGATCCCATTTGGATCTCCTTCAGATCTTCCTCAAAATTAAATTGGAATAAGAAGAGGACACTAGGCATGGAACTAGTAGTTACAATTCCCTTGATTTTCCATCTCAAGGTATTCCATATCCTAACCATCATTATAGATGGTCTAAAGGAGAAAACCCTTCCTAAAAGAGCCTCCTTCCAAGATTTAATGGATCTGGAAATAACTACATCAGTGAGAGAGAGAGAGTTCTATATCTTCACCCTCTGTTGTGGAGGTCGAAGTGCGATTCACAAACAATGGTTTGGGCTCATATCTTGTAGGGACCCTCAGTCGCCAACTATTCGAGCCCATTTGAGAAAACCCAAACTTGCGTTCAAGCAGAGTTCCTATGTTAGACATTTGAAATACATCTGAAAACGATGGTCTCCATTAGTGGGGGGAGATACCCCTACCATTAATATTAACCATAGACACAAAAACTGTTGTAGAGAGCCATTGCAGAGAGCCATTTTTATTCAGATGAGATCTTTGATGTTAAAAATTATAATGAGAATTTGTATGTTAGTGTTTATATATTTCTTCATTTTAATTTATTTCTTAGTCAAAGGTATTGTTTTTGTATACAACTAAATGTATATTCATAAAACATTAACTTAATTTACTCAATTTGAAAGGAATTTGAAGATATAGCATGCTAAAACATCACATTGCAAAATTGGATATGTCTCATCTCTCTCTAACTAGGAAGCTAAAACAATGCTCTCAGATTTTAAGCATTCCTAAAGTGACAATCCTAGAACAAGAATTCAAATATTAAGCTACATGATAAGAAAATTAAGTTAAAACATGATGAATTATGATGCAATTTAACAAAAGATGCAAGAACAAAGCTTAAAGAACTCAAACCATGCTAAGCATGGATGAACAATTTAACTATAATGCCAAAGAAAATGAGAATGAATTTGAATTAGTGATTTTCTCTTAGAATTGCATCCTATATATAGGATTTTCCAAGGTTAGGGGGTAGATTGAACTAAACCTTATTAAGGTTGAGTCAAGTTAATGGTTTCAAGTGTTGGGACAAAGAGACAAGAATTGATGGTCAAGATGAACCTCAAGATGAGTGGTGGAGAATTGATTTGTCCTTGATCCATGTGCTTCAAATGCTCTCACCTCATTGGTTGATTTGATTTTTGTCCTTTTGTGGTGGGTGAGAATAAATGCATTTGATATTGATTTATCCATGGGTTCCCTTGAATGGGTTGGATTAAGTTTGATTTAAACTATGCAATTAATTTATTAAAATCAATTGCACAATATTTTGATCTTTTTTATTTAATTAATCCAATAGCTTTGATTTCCAATTAATTCATGCTTTGATGTTCAAATGCTTGATTTGAATTTTATTGAATTGCATTTAATTTGTCTTGACCAATTTAGGGTGTCTTCAAATGCCCCTCTTTGAATCAATGTGTGAAGCGCATTGGTTCAAAGAATCAATGATGTTTGATTCCCTGATGTTTAACTTTGATTTGATGTTGGATCCACTGATTGATGTTGATTTGATGATCTTGATTTGATTAACTCTGATTTGATATTGTTAATTAAACTTTGATGTGATTCCCTAATGAAAAATTTAAACTATTTTGATGCCCCACTGATGATTTGATCAATTTGATTGGATGATAGGTTGTTGCCCATAATGATGAAAATAAACTCTGATATGAATCCTTGATGTGGATATGATGCCCCCTCGGGAAATGAATCAAAATGATATTGAGAAATTTGATTGGATAAGTTGTGGAGTTTTGAATTAGATTACGATTTCAATTTGTTTCCTGAGAAAAATCAATTTAGAATATGCCATGGTTGAATTAGATCATTGATGTGTCTCAAAGACTAACTTAAATTCCCTTTTGATGAATGATTCAATATTTCTCGATGTGTATTTAGATCGGTGTCAGATGATAGGATATGTTGCTTCGACCTCACGATCTAGAGGCTTGAAAATAGATGTGCTCGCCAAGATTGATAGAAACCTCAATTGAGAAGATAAGATGGATGATGTTTGATGTTTGAATGATTAAGATGATTGATAAATAATTGACTAATTGATATAGGGTTTGATAGGCCTATGTAGATGTATTTTTTATGCTCTCATTAGGTTGATGATGTTTTTATATTACTTGATGTCATTCAAAATCACTTGGTTGATGTTGTATTGATGTCAATCTAATAGGATAGGTAGGTTGATGAATTTATTTTCCTTCCTCAAGATCTAGAGTTAGGAAATTTGATGCACTCAAGATGAGAAAATAGGTGATAGGATAAATGATTAATATTAGATGATCAATTGGATGATTTGACTGATTGATATTTGATTTGATAGGCTTAGTTAGATGTTTCGATGATACATGGTCCATTAGATGGTCTCATAATGCAAAAGTAGGCCCTGGTAGAAGACCATGGTCATCCGCTGGTGCAAGTGCATATATAGGTACAAGTGATGGACAGAGTTAGGTTGCTCCTAGTTTATTAGATGGTTAGGTTTCCCCTAGGTGGGAATATATTTATTGATGATATCATCGACGTAGCATTGATCATTTGATGATGTACTTTAGTTATGGACTTTGGTGATATAACCATCATTAAATTTTCACCCCTTTGTGAGGAATCCTATAGCTAAGTTGCATTCTTTAGAGAAAATCAGTTAAACTAAAATGCAAGATTAATCTAAAAAATGAATGCAAGATGCAACTATGGTTGTCACTTATCATTAGATAATGCTATTTTATTTTTCATCATTGATCTTTTCAGAACCTGAAGTTGGTACAACCCTCACTGGTTAGATTTGCAAACCATGTTGATATCAATACCTCTTTTTTTTGGATTTCAACAATGAATCTGGTACAACTCTCATTGCTTCAACCATGGGAGTATGAATACCACTTTCGTCAAATTCAATGTTGCAAGTAAACAGAAAAAGAATTGGTCCCTGTCATGTGCAAATGTCCTTGATGATTCTTTGATGACCATGTATGATTAGATGAGTTTTCATACTTCTATGAATCAATCTTACAAGAAGACACACAGAAATCAAGAAAATATCTTGTCTCTATCATTTCTTATCTAGTCAAAGACATCATTGATTCGCTAAAAGGACATGATTCCAAAAATCAAGTAAACCTTGAAATAACATTGCTTTTGTTTGTGGATTCATATTTCAGAAGAACTTCATCCATTTTGATCTTTTATTCAAGTTTTTAGTCCTGATTAAGTCTTGATCAGATTTGATTTTGCAGATTGGTGTGATGTTGAAGCTCAATCAAATTGGAATGTTGGAAATTTGATATGAATCAGAGGATTCAAGTGTCTTGATTTTGGTTTGATGAAATGATTTGTGTCAATTGGGTCTATTTGATGAACTCAATGACTTTGGATTGTGCCCGCAGTTGGATAGAAATATTTTGGACTTAGGCACATTTCCAAATTATGATGAAAGCTTTGTATATGCAAATGCAGCTCTTAGACTTTATGAAAGATTTTTGGATTTTTTTATTTTTAAGAATTTTTTATTTTTGTTTGGATTTTTAAAGAATTTATGATATTTTGGAGTTTTTAAAGATTTTCTTTTTTTTTGGATTTTTAAAGATTTTGAATTTTTAAAAAGAACATTTTTCACTTTTTAGATTTTAAGATTACCATCTCTCAAACAAGATCACAAATTTGACAGGAGCAACTGAAGCTTGAGGGGATTTATTACCATGAAATGGATTAGGAGGAATGATAGGTGCTTAAGGTATACATGGAGGATAATGACAAGGAGTTGATTGGATAATCTGATTTTGACAAGGATCTTTGGATGGGGTAGGAAGGGTATTTTGCTCTTGATTTTCAATAGGCTCATGGGAGATAATGGAAGGGATGTCTTGATCTTGCTTCGGATGTGTATAGGATAGATGGATTACAGGGATACTTTTTGTTTGAGATGGAAGTGTATCATCTTGGAAGAAATGAAAGGGTATGAGGGGATCATTGTGAGATTCTATGGATATGGGACCTTTGTCAAATATTGGATAGGAATGGATAGCATCTTGATCTTTCTTGGGAAGTGTATAGGATAGAAGGCTTGGAGGGATACTTTTTTCTTGAGGTGGAAGAGTATCATCTTGGAAGAAATGAAAGGGTATGAGGGGATCATTGTGATATTCTATGCATATGGGGCCTTCAACAAATTTTGGATAGGAATGGATAGCATCTTGATCTTGATATTTACTGATACTTGTTTCTTCACACTTTGAATTATCCTCTTGACATGGAGCCACTTCTAAGGACAAGGTATGAGTTTGGATATGCGTGAGGGATTCTTGGAGAAATGATTGGGGGTCCTTTTGAATAGGTATAATAGGCATTGAAGCACATGATAGCTTAGGATCTAGGATTTTTGAAGCATGAAAAAGACTTGCAGAATGATGTAGGTTAGCTTTGATCTCTTTTAGAGGTAGCCCTTGAGGGTAAACATAGTCATCGTGAAAAGAATTAGGTTCTTTGTTTGCTGGAGGTATTTTGGATAACTTTTCTTCTTTAAGAGGTGAATGTATGATGCAATAAATAGAGGATACAGGAGAACCATTTCTAGACACAAGTTCATGAATTAGATCTTGCTTGAGATTAGTATCTTTCTCTTCATTAGATGTTTCATTAGGATTTTCAATTTTGATTATATCCTCATCTATGAGATCTTGGATTTTACGCTTTAACTCCATGTAATAAGAGGTTTCATGTTCATTATGCCTACGATATGCACAATAGTTACTCAAGAATACAAAACCACATGAAGTAATTTGAAGCAACATGATGAGAGTTTTTTTGAGGAGTTTTTCCAAAGCTAATTTGTAAGACTGTCCCAAAGGAGTAAATGATCTATCCAATGGACATTTAGATGTTCTCATGTTGACCAAAGATATTTGAGGTTCAAGATACTGATGATCTAATTTGTTGTTGTCATGTGATGGGGATTGTTGAGATAGGACTAATTCCTCTTGATTTTCTTGATCAAGGATTGGATTCTTTTGAAATTTTTAAATAGGTTCATGATCAAAGATAGGATGGTCATGATGTTCTTCTTGATCAAAGATGAAATTGATATGAGATTATGAAGTGGATTTTTTGTTTGAAGAAGATTAAGATATGGATAGCTCATAATCATAGATAAAAGGAAATATTGATCTTAATGAGAACTTGTTGGATGATGTATCCTTTTCTTATTTCATGTCTTGGATTTGAGATTGTAAAAATTCAATCTTCTTTGATAGGGCCACCTTGATAATCTCTTCATCCATGGTGTGATTATCTTGATGTTGTTGATCTTCACTTGAGATTACACAAGAAATTGAGGGATTTAAGTTTCAATGTTGAAAGGATCCAAATGAATTTCTCTTGATGAAAACCTAATAGGGAAATATATATCCCTATGATGAGAACCTTGGTTGATGATCTTGATCTCCTTAGTCTTAGGTATCCTTTGATAACAACTTTCAAAAATGCAAGATTCAAAGATGATTGAGCTATTCCACTAGGATTTTGATTAGTTTTGAAATGTTTAGGAAGATCCTCAATTTGTTCAACATTTCTGGAAATGGTGAATTTCATATCTATTTTAACTGATTCAAAACAAACTCTCAGAAGGGTACTTAGAAACGAAACTTTTTTTGTCTAGAAATTCTTAGAAATACCCTATATTTTAGGTTTTTATGTATAGGTGATGCAGAATGGGGCACAAGCACTAAATTATGGTGTACAGGAACTAAAACACTGTGTATAGATGCCACAAAATGTTTCATAGGAGATGATTTATCAGGTATAAGTGCTAATCTGGTGCAAAGTTTGGAAGATTTTTGTTTCTTAAGAATTTCAAGTTGACTTAGGATCTTCAATGGATGTTTTCTTCTGATATACTTGATCATCAAACACAGCAAGCACAAATTTTTTTTTTGTCTCCACCATTAAACTAACATAAAGTGTATGTTCTCGATCATTTCCGGTAGTCTTTTCAAAATAAAACAAGTTCAAAAAAGCTACCTAAGGTCAATTTGGTTTAATGTGGCTCATAAAGGTAGGATTACTAATGTAACAAGGATTTAGTTTGGGTTCCAAACAAAAATATCAAATGAATCATACAAGGATCATGTAGTCGTGCACACATGATTGATGCATATAGCCCTACAAGTCCAGGCATTTGATATTTTGCCCTATAATCTTTTCAATTTAAACAAGGTCTTTATTTAGAGTGGTTGGATGTAGGTGTCTTAACCTCATTCCCATTTTGGTTCATCCCTCTCACTGGCCTCGCTAAGGTGCATTCTCAGGAGGTAGGCTCACTAAATCTCTAATATGTTCATTGAAAGAAAGAAAATGAAATGAGAAAGTAGGTTTAGGAGTTTGATTCGCCAAAAGGTGAAGAGAATATCCCTACTAATTCTCACCTCCAAACACAATTAGAAATTTTCTTTCCCAAGCCTTTTACTCTAATGGAATTCAATCACTTCTAGGATTTTGATTCACCAAAGGTGAAGAGCATATCCCTAATACTTTCCTTCATAAAAAAGGGAGGCTTATTTTATGTGTTTGTTCCTTGCTTAGCTCCTCTTCATCTCAATTTTTAGCACTTCTATGAGTTTAACTCACAAAAGGTGAAGAGCATATCCCTAATTCCATACTTAGGATTAAAATTTGCTTCTAATTAGGATAGATTCAAAAATTGATAAGCCACAATTTAAGCAAATGCCAAGGGATTAATGTTACCTTGTTCAAACCTAGAAAAGGCTAGACGCATTTTTTAGATTTTATATTTTCATTCACTTACCAAGTCTATATCTCCTTATCCTTTCCATCTCCTTCATACAAATTAGTACAACACACTTCCCACACAAAGTGAAGAAAATCTAAATCCAAAGGAAATGCTCAAATTCACCTAAAATACAATGTTACTTCAAATATTTTAAGGTGAATAGATCCAATTCAATAAAACATACTTTGATTTGTAAGAATTCACGGTTCTTATGTAATGTTCATAAAGATGATGACATTAATTTGTCATTAGTATGCAAAAAACACTTTCAGTATGCATACACCGAAAGACAGGACTGAGCAAACCGAAGATCAGATACTAAGAGATCACTAAAGATGTTAAAGTGCAAAGAGAACCGACGACACAACTTAGTGTGTAAACCAAAATCACAAAGCAGAAAGATAAAGTGGAACCCGAAAGAGGAACCCAATATGCAAGATATAGTGCAGGCCAAAAAGACAGTTACAGTGCAACCGATAGAAAAAAACCAAAGGACAGTCAAGCATGACCGACAGATAGAACCGAAAGTCAGTTACAGCCCGCAAAAAGTGGATCTAACTTCCACGTCAAATAAAGAAAGTGTATTCTATTTATAGGATATTTAATTTTTTTAAATCCATTTTCTTTAGGGACAAGATACATGAATGTAAGTTCTTTAACCAGTCTAACTAATTTAAAACAAATAGACTAGGAGATCTAGGTATAAGTTGTAAACATGATCTTAGAGTTAACATTGTTTTTATCAAAACTTGATGAAGTCAATCCATCTATAAATAGATGATGCAATCATTCATTATTATGGATAAATAGATGATGTGAAGAGAGAGAAGAACATGAATGAATCAGACAAGCACATCTATGGATCAGATTGAGAGTTTCAAGAACAAGGACATCAAAAGGTGAATTTGGTTAGCAAGAACCAAGAACAGAGCATACCGAGAATTAGAGGTATTATTCAATCACAATCAAGGTGATAATATTTTTATGTAAACTAAATTGGATCTGTATCAACAATAGGATATTGCATTTACCAGGTCAATTTGTAATTTGCTATCATTCTAACAAGTAGAGAATAGTGTAAAAATCCTTTCAAGGAAGGTGGATTTAACCATCCAACAACAAATCTCTTAACCGAGTGCACACTCAACAGTGTTGCTAAAGCTCTTAATAGAGTAGACTTTAACAGGTCTCCACCGATACTCCTAACATGGTAGATCATCAGAAGTGATCAAATTGTAAGCCTTAACTGGCCCCTTCCAATTTGCAGATAGTGAATATTTTGTGGGTGTCATCCCTACCGTGGTTTTTACTTCCTCACAGGAGTTTTCTGCGATATCATATCTTGTGTTATGTGTCAATTTACTTTCATGAATGTTTCTATGAATGTTCACATGCATGTTAATGTTATGAATTGATATAACTCACATCAAGATAGTTTAAATCAGATTCAATGGATATACAATTGATTACAAAGGTTAATTGATAAAAGGGATACAAAAGTTTTAGAGGTTTTGATTCACCCCTCCCCTCTCAGTACATACTTCCCATTAATCTCAACATTTGTATTGTGAATCTTCTTCTCAACCCATAGTAACCTTTTGATTTCCTTTTCTTGCTTGTGGATCTGGAGTGCAGGCTTCCTTACTTTTCTATACTTTGACATCTTCATGTTAGAATAACTGAGAGGGGGGTTAATCAGTTAGCTCCCAATTATCCTACAATCCCAAATTCCTGCAGATGTATATAAAAAAATTCAAACATATAATTAAACTCAATGAAATGTATTATGTAATCTCAAACTTTAGTCAATAGTGTTTACCGAGTATCAGTAAATTAATATTGTGATTACCAATCTAGGTCAATAAAGTAAAGTGATAAGAAAAATAATAATCCACAACATTCATCTGCATTGACACATAAATTTTTAATGTGGAAATCCTACTAAGGGAAAAACCACCTGGGACCGATAACCCAAAATATTTTCACTCTTCTGAAGTGAGCTCGGTGAAGAACCAACCTTGTTAAAGGTTACAATGCACACTGTTAAATGTGACCTAGTTAGAGGATGTAAAACTTGTTGTGGGTCCACAACACACACACCCCATTTTGGCCACTTGGCCTAATGGGGACCCCCTTTTTTGCATTTAGTGTTTTGTAGTTTTGGTAGTTTTTTGGTCCAAATTTGTAATTTGGATCATCGTAAGAGTGGTGGCTTAGAGTAGTTTCTTGTTTTTCAATAACATGCCTCTTAAAATGCATTTGCATACAAGATACAAATATGTAAAATCCTCAACCAGTGAAAAGAATGTTGAAAAAGACAACAACTTTGCCAATGAAGTACAATTTCAAAAGATATCACACCCCCACTAAGGTGGAAAATTTGCACAATGAGATCACCAACAGAGACATAGGTCATTACTCTATTCCACAAGAAACATCATTCGAACACCTCAAAGGAATGATTTCTTCATGTGAACATAGACAAAGATTTGCAAAAAATGTTCCAATTCAGAGAAAATATGAAGAAAATCATGAATGATACTGGAGAAGTTCAGAAGTTTGAAGCATGTCTTTCCAGGTTTAGGGAGAGGCAACAGGGAAAGTTAGATTTATGAATTTTCTCAATTCTGATGAATTCCAAGAAGTTGCAAAGATGTTTTTCAAAGCTCACCCCAGGATCCTACCAAAAAGTCATTTTGGACTTAGCCATTTTTAAGTCATGAGGTTTTTTGCTAGTTTTTCGCACTTTCGCAGTTCGGACTTTCGCTGGATTTTCGAAGTTTGAAAGTCTAAAGTTCTGGATTTTGTTAGACTTTTGTTGTCTAAAAGTCTGATGTTTCAGGCTCTGGTGGAATTTTGAGAGTTTCAGACTCCGATAACCTTTTCGGCCTTTCAGACTTCGAAAGTCCAAAATGTTTGGAGTCATAAGGATCCATACTTAGAAAATTGTGACTAAAGGCAGCTTTCGGCCATTCGACCCTCCTCAAATGATGCAATTTTTGTCCTTTTGGCCCCCCCAGTACTTTTGGCCTTTGAATAATTTTGGCCTTTACAACATGCGAGACATTTCAACTTTTCAAACCTTTCGGCCCTTCGGCCTTTGAAAAGGCTGAAACTTTCAGATTTCCAGAGTCAGTTTGACACTTGGCCATTTTTGGATACTAAAAACTTTGGAGTAGAGGTCGAGGGCCAAAAATCTGAGTGCTTCCAGTGAGATCATCTTTTTGCATGCCAGTTGAACTCCATATCAGATTGATGGTTAACTTGGGTTTGTTTTGGAATGACTAAGGGTCCCCTATGAGTTCCCACCGCAGAGAGAACCCTAGATGAAGATTCCAAGGGAGAAATCCAAGATCAAGAAGAAGGCTTTAGTTGCATGCAGAGGAACCCTATCTTCTTTCTCTCTCTTTTATTGGCGAGTTTGATCCTTCTT
This sequence comes from Thuja plicata, assembly GCA_018584345.1. NCBI lineage: Eukaryota > Viridiplantae > Streptophyta > Pinopsida > Cupressales > Cupressaceae > Thuja > Thuja plicata. Next base: position 108,019 of record MU223945.1, read on the forward strand.
GCATGGAAAAAATAATTGTAAATGGGTTAAGAATCCATGCGAGTTGTTTAGTATTAGTTAGCAATAGTTTTCTTTCAGCAAAGTTTTAGTTTTAGTTTATTTTCATTAATTTAGACTCTCTGATGCCCTAATTTCAGCTTTCAGAGTTTGTAGATCAGAACTCTATATATTGTAGATCAGAACTCTATATATTTTATTCTTAATACAATAAAGATCTACATTTGGTGCTTCATTCGTGGTGTGTAAATTGCTGCCATCTATGTGAATTGGGTAATTGTTTGTATGCATTATTCATTACTTTCAAAGAGCCTCTTGTTTTGTTGTGTTTCAAATTTGTGTTTACCTTAGTTGGAGTTTGTTGTTGTTTATCTACCTTACTGTGATGAATGCGTGGAAGGGATCATCTATTGGGATTACCGATAAATTCATCTCGTGGGTGCGCACATCTTGGTGGATTCACGATTTGATAGATTTTGAATATCTTGCACGAGTGAATTCGTCTTCTCTCCAAATGTTTGCATCCATTGGGTATAGAATTGTGACTTTGTCTGATTCATACCTCTTTGGTTTGTTCCAAATCTCTCCATCATTCAATTCACAAGGAAGGGTTTACAACAGTTTATGTCCGTAGGATTTCATTTCAGTAATTTTCTTTATTTCTTGTTACCTTGCTCTTTTAATTTCTATTTCAATCTAAAAGTAATCACTTTGAAAATACAAAATTGCATTTTACTTCAAACACTAAATCTTGTTAAAACATAAAATACCAAAAATAGTACTAAAGATGGTTTTGCAGTTTGATTTCTTGAATGTACCAGCAAAGGCCTCCATGTGAACATTCACATTTATCTTCAACAGAGTAACCAAGCAGGTTGTGACCCGACCCCGGAGAACCTTGGGAATACCTTTGTTATTCTTTCAAGAGAGGAAATTGAATCTCGAGATCCTAGCAAGTTGGGTTGTGTAAAAATGATGCTCAATAGAAAAGGCGCTAGAAGGAGGGATGAATTAAGACTCATTCTAAAAACAACTTAGAAATTGAAGTGTTGGTGTATGCAAACCCTCCATTGTCACACCAACAGAAGTGGCGCTAGAAGGAGGGCCTAATTGAAATTCATTCTTGCAACAATTTAGAAAATCATAGTGTTGGTGGCATGTAAACTCTCCATCGTCGCGCTCAATAGAAGTGGTGCTAGAAGGAGGGAAATTTTGAGACTCATTCTAAAAACAACTTAGAAATCAAAGCATTGGTGGTATGCAAAACCTCCATTGTCACACCAACAGAAGTGACACTAGAAGGAGGGCCTCAAGACTCAAAAGCTGGATAACATTGGATCTTTTTCTCCAAAACGGTTCAAGCGGGTTCTTAGAACATCTCCAGAAAGAGGCAAGTTCCTTGCATGCACTCATCACTACAGTGCTTGAAAAAAAAAAAAATTCAAGAGAGAACCCCTCTCACCATCACACTGAGCCATAGAATCCACTTGGACAGCAATCACACATTGTTGTCCTGACTGTCCTTGCAGCAATAAACCAAAATCAGAAATTACAAAATCAGAGAATTGGTGGTATGCAAACCCTCCATCATCATGCCAATAGAAGTGGTGCTAGAAGGAGGGCCATAAATAGATTTCATGATTACATGCACTTGAAGGGTTGGATTTTGAGGATATCCAGCTTCAATGGGTAGTCCTTTGTGTATACTAGGGGGTCTCCATGAGATTCCTTTACATGCACATAATAGGCTTCCTTTGTTCTTCCCCAATAATGGCAAAAATGCTAAAAACCATGTGAGGATTTGCAAGGATCTAATGCTTTTTCTTAAAATTGAACATGAAGATGTTGTTTGCAATCTATTTGTAAAGACATTTCAAGGTGTAGCACTTGAATGGTATGTGAGACTTTCATCAATTTCTATCTGCTCATATGGGTTGAATTAAAGGATTTATTCTTAATTCAATTTGATCCCAATGTGAGTGCACAAGATTCTGTATTTTATTTTGTTGTTGTAAGAAGGACGCGTCAAGAGTCTATTTCCCAATTTAATCATCGATTCCTTCTCATGTATCAAAGGCTCCAAGATTTGAAATGGATGGTGCACGATTTGAAGTTGAAAGAACATTATTTATGGTGTTTGGATGTCTCATTTGCAAACACAATTAGATATTTGGGTCATATTACTACCTTACTTGATGCATTCAACAAGGCTCTTTTCTTGGCATGATGTGGATGGGATGATACAAATGATTCGAGTGGTCTAGATGGAAGTTTCAATATGAAATTGATTGAATGTTGCCAACCATTATAGAACTATGTCAATCTAGTCAACATACCATATCAGTTGCAATCACATTCTTCAACCGATTACAACTTTCCTGATATCCAAATGATGCAATCATCCAATAGAAAGAATCGGGTCAATCACTTTCAAGATTAGAGTTGGAGTCAAAAAGCCAATACTAAAACCTTGTATGCAAGTATTTTACCTCCCAATGATGCTGCTTCATCTGTACTTTCATATTCTTATTATACTCCAACACTTAGTACAATCAAGAACTCAAGTTACCAAATGAATTTTCTGCAAAAATCGGTCATGAGGTATCAAGACATGACAAAAAAAACCCAAGAGGATGAGATATATTCAATGCTGCCCCAGAATTATGGTCATGAACAATCGGAAAGTACAAAATGTTTGACATCTTCACAAGGTAATTTTTATGACTCTTTTGAAATTGAAAAAGGTTCAAATAATGAAGATGAAGATACTCATAATCTATGTTGAGTGGATATTCCATTTGAGAAAAGTAGACTGAATAAGAGGTTGTAAGAATTGGGTATTCCTATGTCATTATCAGATTTTGCATGGATGGACAGATGTAGGATACACCTCACAAATAAACATTGTGAAGTGGATCACATTGTTTTCCTTGGGAAGATGGACTTCTATTTGAAAGGAAAGATGACTATTGAAGAGGTATTAAGTCCTATAGCAGATCATTGGGATAATCAATCAAGGAAGGAGGAAGATGAGTGTGATCAAACCCATGAGACTTTGGAAGATATTTTCCCACTTGAGGAGGAAGTTAAAGTGGTAATCATACAAAATAATGATGGTGATAAAATTCAAAATGATGCAAAGAATGAAATTATAGACGCATTCATAGATATTTTCATGATAAGTGAAAAAGGAGAAGTTTATTCTCATAAAATCATGAGTGATGATGCCCTCCATTGTTTGAATTTTAATCATGGTGAAAATCAAATAAAGGAGATACAAGAGGTTCAAAAGGATGATCAAAGAGTTATCCTTGGGGCTCCAACACTCACACATGGCCAACAATGTGGAACAAGGGACTTATCAATCGAGAAACAAGATGACTCTTTTTCTATATCATCGGATGAGGTAGCTAAAGTGCTTGATCTAGTATCATGTTTGAGTAAAGAAATGTCCATTTGTGGGTATTCCATGCATATATCAGACCTTGCAATAGCTGATTCATGTAGAGTTCATCCATTTGATCTACATCCAGAAGTAAGTTGTCCTGACTTCATGCTAACTTGGGAGATTGCCTTAGAAGGTAAGAACAATTTTGAACGTGTTTCTGTTAATCTCTAAGTTCTGTTGAGGATTAGTGACCAAAACTTAGTCATTCACTTAGGCAGTTTTAGTTGGCTATCACTGTGGCTGAGCTAAAACTATGCAAGGTCGAGCAACATTGCCGAGCAGTTTTTAGTATGCCGAGTTACAATGCCGAGCTGAGTAGGATACAGAGAAGTCAAGTGCCGAGCGGAACAATTTTAGTATACATGTCTGGAATGATTCAAACTTTGAGGATAAATGATCTAGCTGACTTGTATAAGCTTTTTGGGTCGACTTATGTATGCATTTAATATTCTTCTACGGAGTTAGTTATGCATTTAATTGTTTTATCCTATGCATGTTCTATTGTAAACATTAATTGTAATACCATCAAGGTATGGGTATTAGATCTTAATCGTTGATCTAGATCTCACTATTAGACTTGAACAAATATATTAGATTTCTTCTAAACCCTATTTTGTGTGTGTAAGAAGAGAGAAGACGAAGTGTGTGGTGACTGCATTTTGAAGTGAAATGCACAGAGGGTTATTTTGTTAAGAAGCAACTATCAAGAAGAGTGACAACACAGTGAACAACAGAGTAAAGTTATATCAGATTATGAGATCATAGAAGGTACTGGAAAGAGGAGATCCATCATCAGCATCAGAGTGCATAACAAAGGATCAATACTTGAGACATTC
>MU223945.1:112424-148170 GCA_018584345.1 Thuja plicata
CTTGTAATCAACATTTGTAGCCTTAACAGGCACACTTTATTACTGCAGTAGTGGAGAATTTTGTGGGTGTCATCCCCACCCCAGTTTTACCTATTTGGGTTTCTGGGTTACCAAGTTCTTGTGTTATTTGTTATTTATTTCATTGTGTGGATGCTATCTAAGATTACATTAGATTCATATATGTATGAAAGTGGATTAGTTTGTTTTAAGTGTTTAATTTTGAAGATCTGATTCACCCCCCCTCCCTCTCAGTATCTTGCTTTCCCATTATTGTATTTCCAATAGTTTCTTTAAAACTTGACAGATAAAATGATTTGATTGATGATACTAATGATTCTTACAATTCAAACGTCATGTTTATGGTTGAAGTTGTTAGTCCTAATGAGGTTAAATGTGACGATTCATTATTTAGGCCTAATGATAATTATAGAAAGGATCATAGTCTTGATTCTTTTCCTTTTGAGACTTGTTGTAATGATGGGTATAGTACATCACCAATGCCTATGTCTTCTTATGGTGTCCATGTACTTAATGAAAATGGAGTGGTGTTCCCTGACTAAAGACCTCCAGAAGAAGAAATCATGTTTTGTGAGTATACTCTCATGGTTGGGAACTCACTAAATCAGGTTGTATCTTTCCATTATCCCTTACAATTTGATAATTTCCAATTTGAATGTGGTGTCGAGGGTGAAAAAAATTGTTTGTGGATTAACCATGATCATGGAGAGTTGCCACAACTTCTGGTTTTGTATAATTGGTACCCATAATTTGAACAAAACTTGTCTAAATTTTATTTTTCTGAGTATAAAGATAAGTTTGCATTCCTTAGAACTATACAAGGCGCGTTATTGCTACTACATGGAGAGGAAAATCAATTAACTAGTAACTCATATGTTTTTTGTTCTAAATATTTTGTATATACTTTGTCTTTAGTTTTGTTTAGGTAGGTGTCTGTCTTGGTTTCATTTTCTTCTTTTTTGGTTTTCTCGCTTCTGTTTATTGTGTCAAGGGAGTCAGTGCATTTTGTCAGGGATTTTCCCAACAAGTGGTCCATCCCAACTAGTCCTTGATGAGAGGAAAAGGTATTTCTTATTCAAAATTTCTAAAGAGATGTATCTTGCAAGAAGTTGTACACGGCGATCAGAAATGGTGATACCTTTTTCTGGCAACCAAGGTGATGTTCAATGTTGATCATCCTAAATCATGGGATATACATTAAAATTTGACATTGGAAACATTGGTTTCTTGGGTGGTTTTTAGTTAGAGCCAGCACTAGCATGTTGACGCGGGTATCCACCAATCCCAGAACACTTCTCTATCTGCAACTTGACTAAAAAAAAGAGTAAGGAAAGAGAAGACAAAAGAGAGAAGAATGTGAAAGCACAATGAATCATTCAAAGCAATGGTTTCTACAGTGATTAGAATCTTATACCAAGGTAGCACAGTCTAAGCACTACCTAGGTTTATCAAAGGCAATAAAATGAAGGCATTCAAGAAGTAGTATACTCAAAGCACCAGTGGCCCAAACCGGTCACCAATCAAGAAAGAAGAAATAATTCCAAAGAGAGAATCCTCCAAATACCTCTACTTCAAATATTGTCAGAAGACAGAGAAGGGTGACTCTAGCAATCTCTATCGGGGCTATGGATGCCTGACTGGCAGTAGAGCAAGGTTAGATTGGCACTCGGGGGAAACTTTTTTGGGGATATGGATGCCTGACTGGCAGCAGAGCTCTTCTCAGGAAGCCCTTGTCAACATTGTGAAGGTTGGTTTTGGATGATATTCATTTAAGTTATCTTTGTCAAATTTCAAAGGAATGAACACACAAGTGCACACACAGGAAGAAACAACAGAAGACTTCAATTTTGATAGTTTGTGAAATAATATTTCCATGAGGGGTGCTTGGGTTCAGTTTATTGCAAGACGAGTTTCCAAAAGTTGTTTGATGATAAAGAATGCTTCAGTCATTTCTCCTTTTGTCTAGGCTATTTTTTGTGGGTCCATAATGCACACCCCATTTTTGGCCACTTGGCCTAATGGGGACCCCCTTTTTTCATTTAGTGTTTTGTAGTTTTGGTATTTTTTTGGTCCAAATTTGTAATTTGGATCATCGCAAGAGTGGTGGCTTAGAGTATTTTCTTATTTTTCAATAACATGTTGCTAACAAATGCATTTTCATACAGGATACATAGATGTCAAATCCTCAACCAATGAAAAGAATGCTGGAAAAGACAACTCTGCCAATGAAGTACCATTTCAAAGGATACCACACCCCCACTAAGGTGCGAAATTTGCACAGTGAGATCACCAATATAGACATAGGTCATGACTCTATTCTACAAGAAACATCATTCGAACACCTCAAAGGAATGATTTCTTCATGTGAATACAGACAAAGATTTGCAACAAATGATCCAATTCAGAGAAAATATGAAGAAAATCATGAATGATATTGGAGAAGTTCAGAAGTTTGAAGCATGCCTTTCCAGGTTTAGGGAGAGGAAACAAGGAAAGTTGGATTTATGAAGTATCTAAATTTTGATGAAGTCCAAGAATTTGCAAAGCTCACTCTAGGATCCTCCCAAAAAGTCATTTTGGACTTAGCCATTTTCAAGTCACGAGGTTTTTTGCTGGTTTTTTGCTGGTTTTTTGCACTTTCATAGTTTGGACTTTCGCTAGATTTTCGGAGTCCAAGAGTCTGAAGTTCTGGATTTGGTTAGACTTTCGTTGTCCGAAAGTCCAAAGTTTTGGGCTCTACTAGAATTTTTAGAGTTTTAGACTCTGATAACCTTTTTGGCCTTTGGGACTTTGAAAGTCTAAATTTTTTGGAGTCATAAGGATCCATACTTAGCAAATTTTACTAAAGGCATCTTTCGGCCTTTCGGCCCTCCTCAAATGATGCAATTTTTGGCCTTTCATATTTTTGGACCTTTTTGCCTCTGAAAAGGCCGAAACTTTCAGATTTCTAGAGTGACTTCAATACTTGGCTATTTTTGGATACTAAAAACTTTGAAGAAGAGGTAAGGGGCCAAAAATATGAGTGCTTCCAGTGAGATCATCTTTTTGCATGTCAGTTGAACTCCATATTAGATTGATGATTAACTTGGGTTCATTTTGGAAGGACTAAGGGTACCCTATCAGTTCCCACCAAAAAGAGAACCCTAGATGAAGATTCCAAGGGAGAACTCCAAGATCAAGAAAAAGACTTCAGGTGCATGCAGAGGAACCCTATCTTCTTTCTCTCTCTTTTCTTAGTGAGTTTGATCCTTCTTGCATGGCCAAACTGATTTTAAATGGGTTAAGAATCTATGCAAGTTGTTTAGTATCAGTTAGCAATAGTTTTCTTTCAGCAAAGTTTTAGTTTTATTTTATTTTCATTAATTTAGACTCTCTGATGCCCTAATTTTGGCATTTAGAGTTTGTATATCAGAACTCTATATATTGTATTCAAAATAATGTATTATGGGTGGATTCTTAATACAATAAAGATCTACATTTGGTGCTTCATTCGTGGTGTGTAAATTTCTGCCATCTATGTGAATTGGTGAATTGTTTGTATGCATTATTTATTACTTTCAAAGAGCCTCTTATTTTGTTGTGTTTCAAATTCGTGTTTACCTTAGTTGGAGTTTGCTATTGTCTATCTACCTTGTTGTGATGAATGCGTAGAAGGGATCATCTATTGGGCTTAATGATAAATCCATCTCCTAGGTGTGCACGTCTTGGTGGCTTCATGATTTGATAGATTTTGAATATCTTGCATGAGTGAATTCATCTTCTCTTCAAACGCTTGCATCCATTAGGTATAGAATTGTGACTTTTTCTGATTCATACCTCTTGGGTTTGTTCCAAATATCTCCATCATTCAATTCGCAAGGAAGGGTTTACAACAGTTTATGTCTGTAGGATTTCATTTCAGTAATTTTCTTATTTCTTGTTACCTTTCTCTTTTAATTTTTGTTTCAATCTAAAAGTAATCACCTTGAAAATACAAAATTGCATTTTAAATCTTGTTAAAACAGAAAAAACCAAAAACAGTACTAAAGATTGTTTTGTAGTTTGATGTCTTGAACGTACCAGCAAAGGCCTCCTCATGAACATTCACATTTATCTCCAACTGAGTAACCAAGCAAGTTGTGACCCGACCTTGCAGAACCTTGGGAATAAATTTGTTATTCTTTCAAGAGAGGAAATCGAATCTCGAGATCCTAGCAAGTTGGCTTGTGTAAAAATGACACTCAACAAAACTAACAGTTCTCTCTTGACCATGCATTCACTATGGGGTCAACAAGAAAACACTCAACATTCATTATAATTTCATAATAAAGACTTTCACTATCCTACTCGGTTAAGAGATTTATCTGTAACAATGGTTAAACTGATACAGTTTTGATCTGATTCAAATACAACTTTGTTTTGTAGATTTTCAGATCTATGCTAAGTACATAATACCTCTGATCAATTTTTTTACTTTAGTTCATCTCATACTTCATACTTTTTTTGCTCGTTAATGCTCTTTCCTTTGTTTGCTCGGTGATGTCTGCAGAAAATGCTCGATCCTGTCTTTAACCAGTTTGATCAGTCGTGCATAAACTTCGCATTTGCGCTTCATAGCATCATGTAATTCATAATGAATCTCTTGTCTCTTATATAGACATTGTAGCTCATTTAATTTTCATCCTTCATATTTTTCCACTTAATCTCCATCGTTGATTTTTTCGCTTAAACCATCCTCGGCGGTTGTGTTAAAAATACATTTAAATCTTTGTCATTCGATCTTCCTTGAATTTTCATAGTCGTTTGATCAACATAACAAACTTTATCTTTTACCTCAAAATCATCAATTGCCAGCTTAGCATTCTAGTTGGCCTTGGTTTGATTACATTTCTTGGTCAATAGTTGTGTCAGATATCCCTAGCTCAGTTATCGTTGTGCTCGGTATACACTGTTCTTTGCTCGATGTTCCCTATCTCTCGGTGTATATATAACTCTTCATTTACCAACCACATAAACATTGTTTGTTCCAAATCTTCAATCCATAACAAATTTTTTCCACCATAATGATACTCAAATAAGTTGACATCAATGATAATACATTAATTGATAATGTTTTTCATCACATCTGCAACTCGGTTGATTATCAACAAATGACTTCAAACATACAATCAGTTGTAGTTCATCAATCTCTCCCTTTGGCATTGATGGCAACACAATATGAAATATGCAGTATTAAAATGCCATACAACAAATACCAAATTTATGTTCTACAACTGCAACAATTTTGTAGCTCTCCCTAGCTTGAATATATAAAACATATGTCAGCATAAAATCTCACCGTGCATACTCTCCCTACAGTTTTGAATTTTATGTTCTTGAATCTCTCTGTAGATTAGATATGTCTCTCCCTTTCTCTTTTCTCCCTTTAGTGGATAGATATTTCATTTATTCTCTCTCCCTTTGACAACAATGCCAAAAATAAATATGCAACTCTTCAATAGCCAAATAAAATATATTTGGTATTCGATGCAGTAGGTACCTTGCAGTGTACTGATATGTCTGTGTCAGTCCAGTTCAACTTTGCATCAACATGATTGATATTCTAATTTCATGTAGGCTGATGCAACCTCCTAGTCATCTTAGTGACCAATAGACAAGGGACGAACCCCTAGTCTACCTCTTAAGTACTCAAATGTATCCTTCAATAAGGGTTTAGTGAATATGTCTACAAGTTGTTCTTTTGATTGTACATATTCTAGTATCACTTTTTTATCTTGTACTTGTTCCCTCAAGTAGTGATATTTGATAGATATGCGCTTTGTCTTTGCATGCATCACCGTATTCTTTGAAATATTTATAGCACTTGTATTGTCACAGTAAATTATCACTGGGTCACTGATCTCTTCATTCATTCCTTTCAACAATTGTTTTATCCATGCTATGTTTGAACAATTTGCAGCAGCAACAAGATACTCTGCTTCTACCGTTGACTGAGATATGCATTCTTGCTTCTTGCTTATCCAAGTAACTAATCTTTCTCTAATAAATAATGGTCCGCCAGTAGTGCTCTTTCTATCATCTATGTTCCCAGCCCAATCAACATCATTATAAACTTTTAATTCAAACGTTCCTTCTCTTTTGTACCATAGTCCATAATCCTCAGTATTCTTCAAATATCTAAAAATTATTTTCACAACAGTCATATGTGATTCTCTGATATTAGCAGAACATCTTGCAACTATTCCAATTGTGTGTGCTATGTCAAGTCTTGTGTGTACAACATACAACAATTTACCAACCATAGATCTGTACAAGGTTTGATTTACCTCAGTTGTTTTATCTTCTTTTGTCAGTTTGCATCCTGTCACCATAGGTGTTCTGACTGGTTTTGATTCTTCCATTTTGAATGTCTTTAGTACTTCTTTGATGTATTTTGATTGAGTAATATAGATACCTGCAGTCTATTGTAAAATTTGCAATCCAAGAAAATTGTTGATCTCTCCAAACATTGACATTTCAAATTCTTTCCTCATTTCATCAGCAAATGAAGTGCATAGATTTTCGTTACCTCCAAATATAATATCATCAACAAATATTTCAGCAATAAGGTTCTTATCATCATTTCCTCCTTTCAAATACAAATTGTTGTTATCACTTGTTCTAATAAATCCAATACTTACAAGATAGGAATGTAATCTTTCATACCATGCTCTCGGTGCTTGTTTTAATCCATGTAAATCTTTGTGTAACTTACATACCATGGTTTTCTGATCAAGATCAACAAATCCTTCAGGTTGTTTAATGTGTACCTCTTCTTCCAGTATTCCATTAAAAAATGCAGACTTAACATCCATCTGATATAGTTTCAATCCTTTATATGTTGCATATGCAAGTAATATTCTTACTCCTTCAAGTCTAGCAATGAGTGCAAAAGCTTCTCCATAGTCAATCCCTTCTTCTTGTGCATACCCTTTGCAAACTAATCTTGCTTTATTTTTTGTTACATCTCCATTCTCATTCAATTTATTTATGAATATCCATTTAGTGCCAATGACATTTTTATCACTTGGTCTTGGTACTAATGTCCATGTCTTGGTTTTCTATATATGCTCAGTTTCCTCATTCATGGCAGCAATCCATTGTTCATTTTCTAATGCATCTCTAACATTATTATGCTCAAATTCATAAATTAAACATTTGTTGTCTCTCAACTTACTTCTTGTCATCATGCCAGCTCTTTTATCTCAAATAATCTGATTTTGTAGATGATGTCTTCTCACATATTTAGCAAGTATAGGTTCAATTCTTTGTTCTTCCTTGTCTTCTCCTGTAGGTTCATTGTGTTATGGTTCATGATCTTCAGTTTCAAAATTTTCATGATTCTTAGTATGTGCTACGTGTTGCCCAGTGACATTACCCTGTTGCATGGAAACGTTAGGCATCTGCATCGGTATAGTGTCAGATTCTTCCATGTAGACAAATCTACTGTAATCTTCTGGTTCTTTCATGTTGTCCTCAGCATTTTTCTTAGCAAATTCATCAACTTTCACATTTGCACTTTCAATGATTTTGTTAGATGTCTTGTTCAAACATTTGAAAGCTTTACTCTTAGTAGAATATCCAAGAAATATTCTTTCATCACTTTTTGAATCAAATTTACCATATTGATCATCTTTCATAATATAACATCGAATACCAAATATTATAAAATAGCTCACATTAGGTGTATAACCATACCATAGCTCATAAGGTGTTTTGTTTTTATCTTTCTTCAATTGGACTTGGTTCAGTGTGTAAACAATTGTGTTGAATTCTTCTCTCTAGTATGTTTGTGCAACACTCTTTTCAATTGTCAGTGTTCTGTCACACTCTACAATTGATTTATTCCTTCTTTCAGCAATTCCATTCTGATGTGGTGTCCTTGGTGCAGAAATGTCTCTTTTGATTCCATACTCATTACAAAAGTTAGTGAAATCATCATAAATAAATTCACCTCCTCTTTCAGATCTCTACCAGTTTCTTTTTCCACTTTAGCTTTGTACCATTTAAACATCTTAAATGCCTCAGAATTTTCTTTTAGGAACATGATAGTCATCAACAAATAAAATAAAGTATATGTCCCCATAATAGCTTTGTTTTCTCATTGTTCCACATAGGTTTGTATGAACTAACTCCAAAATATCATTAGATGAAAATTTCTTGCTCTTGAAACTAGATTTTGACATCTTTCCCATTTGAAATTTTTTGCACATTACATGGGCTGGTTTAGATAAGCTCGGTAAGCCTCTAAATTTTCTTTTCTTACTAATCTTAACCACGTTGTCAAAATTTACATGACAATGCATTTTATTCCATAACTATATATCTTCATTCTTTTCCAATAAGCAAGTAGTTTCAGCAGTGTCAAGATAGAATAGGTTACCTTTTGATTGTTCACCAGTGCCGATCAATTTTCCTGTTCCATCATAGATTCTTTCTTTTCTATTTTAAAATGTGACTCAGTGACCTATGTTATTCAACTATGAAACACTCAATATATTGTAATTAAGTCCTTTCACCCAATATGCATGCTCACATTTGATTTGATTGTTCAGCATAATAGTACATATTCCTTTCACTTGACAAGGTGTATCATTTCCTATTCTAACAGATCCACCATCATAATGTTTAATAAATTCAAATTTTCATTTATATCCAGTCATGTGATGTGTACAACCACTATCAATAACCCAAATATCATGCTTACTAACTTTAGAAATAAGTGTTGTTTCTACATACCTTTCATCTTCATCTTAATCATCTTTCAAAGCTACAAACACTGTCTCAATATCTTCATCACTGTCAAAACCACTGTCATTAGCTTTATCTTCAACAATGTAACAAGCCTTCTTGCCTTTGTCTTTGTAATCTCAGTTATCTCTTCTGTCATATTGTTAGTTGCTTTTTAAGTCTCGTTCATCCTTTCTATCATTAGATCTATCATTCTTTTTGTTAGGGCATCTTGCAGCAAAATGGCCAATCTCTTTACAGTTAAAACATATCAAAGTTAGTTTACCTTTATATCTTCCTTTACCTTTGTGCGATCTTCTAACCATTAAAGCTTCAAGTTCATCAAGTTCCCTATCATCACTATCACTGTCACTGTTATTTCTGATTATGTGTTTCCTACTAGATTTACCAATTTTCAAAGTAGACATAAATGTGGATTCCGTAGAAGGTACAATACTAGTGTCAAATTTATTCAGCTCAAAAGAAATCAATATTCCAACAATACTATCAATAGTAATATTATTTCCAGGTGTTGCTCTCATTTCATGTATTACAGAGACTCTTATAGAATAAGTAGGCAATAGAGCTCTAAGAATATTACTCACAATAGTGTCTTCATCAATAGTTCCTCCAGCTCCTCAAATAGCCTTCACAACTTCCTTAAGTCGGGTATTGTACTGCATTATTTTCTCTCCTTTCATTCTCATGTCATCAAATTTTCCTCAGAGACTTTCAGCTTTAGCTCTCAGTAAATTTGCATCTCCTCCATAAACTATTGTAAGTTGGTCCCACATCTGCTTGGAAATTGTACATGTCTTGATATCCTCAAATTCAGAATCCGTAAGTGAAGAAGCAATCTCCACCATGATAAGGTTGTGTTCATGTTTCTCTTTCATCTGATTAAAATTCGAAGGTCCAGTAGGTAGAATGAATTCAATATCCAGATAATCTGCAATGTTATCTCCAATCCCTGATAGGTATAGTCTCATTCTTCTTTTCCATGTCAGGAAGTTATCCTTGTTCATCTTTGGTGCGTCTCTCTTATACATCTTGTGATCTTTAGCTTAAGTCCTTTATAACTTTCTTCTAAGCATTGTACACTCTGATACCAATTGTTAGAGTAACTCAGAGGGGGGTAAATCAGTTAGCTCTCAATTATCCTACAATCCCAAATTCCTCCAGATGTATATAAAAACAAATTCAAACATATAATAAAACTCGGTGAAATGTATTCTATAATCTCAAACTTTAGTCAATAGTATTTACATAGTATCAGTAAATTAATATTGTGATGACCGATCTAGGTCAATAAAGTAAAGTGTAAATCAAAATAACAATCCACAACATTCGTGCACATTGACACATAGATTTTTAACGTGGAAACTCTGCTAAGGGAAAAAATAGTAGGGACCGGTAACCCAAAATATTTTCACTCTTCTGAAGTGAGCTCGGTGAAGATCCAACCCTGTTAAAGGTTACAATGCACATTGTTAAATGTGACCTGGTTAGAGGATTCAAAACTAACAGTTCTCTCTTGACCATGCATTCACTGTGGGGTCAACAATAAAACACTCAACATTCATTAGAATGTCATAATAAAGACTTTCATTGTCCCACTCGGTTAAGAGATTTATCTGTAACAATGGTTAAATTGATACAGTAATGATCTGATTCAAATACAACTTTGTTTTGTAGATTTTGAGATCTATGCTAAGTAAATAATACTTTTCATGAATTTTTTCACTTCAGTTCATCTCATACTTCATACTTGTTCTGCTCGGTAATGCTCTTTCCTCTGTTGTCTCGGTGATGTCTGCAGAAAATGATCGATTTTGTCTTTAACCAGTTTTATCAGTCATGCATAAAATTTTCATGTGTACTTCATAGCATCATGTAATTCATAATGAATCTCTTATCTCTTATATAGACATCATAGCTCATTTAATTTTTATCCTTCAGATTTTTCCGCTTAATCTCCATCGTTGATTTTGTCACTTAAACCATCCTCGACAGTTGTGTTAAAAACACATTTCAATCTTTGTCGTCCGATCTTCCTTGAACTTTCATAGTTGTTTGATCAACATAACAAACTTTATCTTTTACCTCGAAATCATCAATTTCCAGCTCAGCGTTCTATTCGGCCTTGGTTTGATTAAATTGTTCAGTCAATGGTTATGTCGGTGATCCCTAGCTCAGTTATCACTGTGCTCAGTATACACTGTGCTTTTTTGGTGTTCACTGTCTCTCGGTGTATACATAACTCTTCATTTACCGACCACATAAACATTGTTTGTTCCAAATCTTCAATCCATAACAAATGTTTTCCACCATAATGATACTCAAATAAGTTGACATCAATGACAATACATTAACTGATAATGTTTATCATCACATATGCAACTCGGTTGATTATCAAAAAATGACTTCAAACATACAATCAGTTATAGTTCATCACTGCAAACTATTTCATACAAGATTAGGTCAAATATTTAAAAAATTTAGCTCAAAATGCATAGGCGCTAAAGAATCTTGCATAGGCGCTAAAAGAACTTGCATAGGCGCTAAAACAACATGCAGAAGCCACAATTTAATGCATAGGTGCTAAAATAGCATGCAGAAACCACAATTTAATGCATAGGTGCTGAAACATCATGCATAAGTGCTAAAACATCTTGCATAGGCGCCGAAACAAGTTGTGGAAGCCAAAACAAAATGCAGAAGCGCTCCAATTTAGTGCATATGTGCTGAAAGAAAGTGAATAGGTGTCAGAAGATGATGCAGAGGCACTAAAAGACAGTGCAGATGTCAACTTCTTTTGCATAGGCGCTTCTCTTTGAGTTGTAGGCTTTATACTTAGGGTACAGATGTTGATATTTAATGCGGAGGTGCCTATCTTTAGGGTAGAGGTGCTCATCTTCAGGGCATAGGTGCGAGAACTCCATAAAAGCTCCAAATTTGCATCATAAATCACTCAATTCTGACAAACAAAGTTAGTAGAGGCAAGATGCTCCATAGTGGGTGTCTTTTTGTATATAATTAAATGTATATTCATGAAACATTAACTCAATTTAGCCAATTTGAAAGGATTTAAAGATCTAGCATACTAAACATCAAATTGATCAATCAAAATCGTCTCATGTCCCTCTGACTAGGAAGTTAAACAATGCTCTCCGATTTTAAGCATTCCTAAAGTGACAATCCTAGAACGAGAATTCAAAGATTAAGCTACATGATAAGAAAATTAAGCTAGAACATGATGAATTGTGATGCAATTTGACTAAAGATGCAAGAACAAAGCTTAAAGAACTCAAACTATGCTAAGCATGGATGCACAATTTAACTATAATGGCAATGCAAATGAGAATGAATTTGAATTTATGATTTGCTCTTAGAATGGCATCTTATTTATAGGATTTTCCAAGGGTAGGGGGTAGAGTGAGCTAACCCTAATTAAGGTTGAGTCTAGTTAATGGTTTCAAATGTTGGGACAAAGAGACAAGAATGGATGGTTAAGATGCACCTCAAGATGAGTGGTGGAGAATTGATTTGTACTTGATCCATGTGTTTCAAACGCTCTCACCTCCTTGGTTGATTTGGTTTTTGTCCTTTTGTGGTAGGTGAGAATAAATGCATTTGATAATTGATTTAATTAATTGATTTAGCCATGGGTTCCCTTGAATGGGTTCGATTAAATTTGATTTAAACTATACAATTAATTGATTAAAATCAATTGCACAATAATTTGATCTTTTTTATTTTATTAATCCAATAGCTTTGATTTCCAATTAATTCATTCTTTGATGTTCAAATCCTTGATTTGAATTTGATTGAATTGCATTTAATTTGTCTTGACCAATTTAGGGTGTCTACATTTTTTTATTTTTTTTATAAAATATTTTATTGTTAAATTTTAAATAATGTAACATGATTTATATTTTTATGTTTTAGATGTATGAAGATTACATTGTATTTTATGAATTGATTATTCTGTAAGATGGTATATTTTAAATAGAAGTTAGAATACACTATTATTTTATTTGAATAATCTTACCATATTCATACGCCTACATCTATGTATCCTAACTTGTTTACATCAAAAAAGATAATGTCACATTACATAGTATTATTTGTTTGTGAGTGTTTGTATGTTTGTGCATATATATTTCTTAATTTAAATTACTATATCATTTTTTCAAAAAATTTATAAAGTATTTTATTGTTAAATTTTGAATAATGTAATAATGAAAACTGTATATTTATGTTTTTATGTTTTAGATTTACGATAATTAGGTTATTTTTATGCACTGATTATTACCTAAAATGACAAATTTTAAATAAAAGTTAGTAGACAATATTATCTTATTTGAAATATATTATCATACTCATCCATATGCCAACATCTATGTATTTTGACTTGTTTCCATAAAAAAAAGATAATATCATATTACATAGTATTATTTATATGTGAGAGTTTGTAGGTTTGTGTTTATATATTTCTTAATTTAAATTTATTTCTCAATCAAACCTATTGTTTAGTTTTATTTTGAAAAAAAATCTATAAAGTATTTTATTATGAAATTTTAAATTAATGATAAAAATGTATATTTATTTTTTCATGATTTAGATTTATGATAATTATATTATTTTTTATGCATCAATTATTACACAATATGGTGTATTTTAAATAGAAGTTAGTAGACAATATTATCTTAGTTGAATTCCATTCTCATACTCATCCATATGCCAACATCTGTGTATTCTGACTTTTTTTCCATTAGAACAAAAAAGGTAATGTTACGTTACATAGTATTATTTATCTATAAGAGTTTGTGTTTGTGTATATATATTTCTCTATTTAAATTTCTTTCTCGCTCAAAGGTATTGTTTAGTTTTTTCCATAAAGTATTTATTATTAAATTTTAAATAATGTAATAATAAAAATTGTCTATTTATTTTTTATGTTTTGGATTATGATAATTAGATTATTCTTAATACATAATTATTACAACAGACAATGTATTTTAAATAGAACTAGTAGACAACATTGTTTTATTTGAATATTCTTATCATACTCATCCCATAAGAATTGGTCTTGAGTTGAGGCTATTTCATTTACTATCTTGGTTTAGGTTTGTCCATGTGAATTTGATCTATATCATTACTATGCTCATAGATCTAAACTCTAAAGTTTTAAATTTCAAGCATTTTGTTTTCCTTTTTGCTATTAATCATTGTAAGCCAATTGAAGTATGAATTGTTCCAATATTACATGCTAAGGTGGTCTATTTATGGACTAACCTTAAAAATCATTTGAATCAACTAGGAACTAGTGGGTACAATCTAGAAAACATCAATGATAAATGAAATTTAGCAAAATATTATTAAATCAATGTTACATCACCATTTTAGGAGCATATTACATGCTTGTGTTTTTTCATTATTTGTTTAAGTTGTTGAATAATTCCATTTAGGGGTTTGAGTAAGGAGAACATGACCGTCATTATTCATTTAAAATTCTTCAAAAATATTTGTAAACACCAAAATTTCCTTATTGAGGTCCAGACATTAGAAGACCAACGATGATAGTTCTAGTCATTAAATTTTAGTTAGTTTACATGCACCACTATGTGGAATCATAAAAGTGTATCCTACTTTTTGGCATAAGTTCAACACTCAAATAAATATTTTAAACTAGAGTTAGCGTTAAGGTTAGAGTTACATATGGGGATCAAATAGGGTTAGGTTCAAGGTTAGCATTAGGGTTAAATTAATATTAGGATTAGAATTAGGGTTCAATTAGGGTACATAAGGTGTTAGTGTTATGATTTAGGTTATGATTTAATTAGGGTTCAAAGTTAGTGTTAAAGTTCAAATAGGTTAAGGGTACAATAGATTTTCAATTAGGATTAAGGTTAGTGTTAGGATATAATTAACTTATAGTTTAAATATAATTAAGGTTAAGATTAAAATTTAATTAGGGTTCAATTAGGGTTATTGTTTAATTAAGGTTAGAGTTAGGGTTCAATTAGGGATAGTATTCACTTAAGGTTAAGGTTATTTCAATTCGGGTTGGATTTAATTAGTGTTTAGAGTTAGGGTTGGAGTTCAATAAAGGTTAGAGTCCAATAAGGGTTAGGGTTCAATTAGGGTTAAGGTTTAATTGAGGATAGGGTTATTTAATCAAGATTAGGGTTATGGTTCAGTTACAGTTAAGGTTTAAGTAGGGTTAGGATTAGGGTTCACTTTAGGTTGGAGTTTAATAAGTGTTAGGATTCAATTAGAGTTAGGATTGGGTTAGAGTTCAATAAAGGTTATGATTAGGGTTAGGGTATAATCAAGGCTAAGATTTAATTAGGGTTAGGGTTAGAGTTCAATTACGGATGTTGTGTTGGCATTTGGTGAAGATTATCTGAGTGTTGATCATGGGATTGTATTGTGGTGTTGTCATTGGTGGCAACATGATCTATTGGAAGCATGAGATCAGTTTTACCGATAGTGTTGAAGGATCTAATTGAAGAAATGACAAAGTGTTCAGTCAATCGGACATAAGACAACATGTGAGGTACATACGACCAAATTTGGAGTTAGAGATAAAGTTAAGGTGTGTGATTATGCATTTATCATCTATAAAGGCATATTCAACTATATCTATGATCGCATCAGTTAGATTGAAGAAATGAGAAAGTTATTGAGGATTTAAACGACACTAACTGGAAGAATAGGAGACAGACAGAGCAAGTTTGTTTAGATCGACTAACCGGTCTATTTAATGTTTGTAAATGATTTTTTATGACTTAGATAATGTTGTCTTGACTTTATTGAGTTGACCATGCATTTTGGCATGATCAAATTTGATTTTTATGTCGGTGGGTAAAATGTTTTAGGGCAAAAGGTTGACTTGGACAAGTTGTTATAAAATAAGGATGAAATCTAGTTTTATGGTAAATTGTTGGACAGTTGAGGCATTGTAATAGGTGATTGGGATTGTGTGAAGCATTTGGATGCTTAAGGCAACGTTGTGGTCAAAATTGAAGTAGATCTGTCAGACAAGAAGTGTCATAATCAAGTCGTAACAAGGTCACTCCTAATAGGGTGAGAAGGATCTTTATCAAGATTTAAAGTATAAATCCTCTAACCAGGTAACTCCCAAAAGGATTTTGTAATCCCTTAACAGGGTAGTTCTTAACAAGACTTGTATTGGCTTCTAACCGGGCTAAAGATACTCTTAACTTGGTATACCCTTAGCAGGGTGTTTGTAATTGCTCCTAACATGGAAAATTTCTTTGGTGCACTAGTGAAATTTGTGGGTATCATCTCACACATGGTTTTCTCCCTCTAATAAGGGTTTCCATGGGAAAAATCTTGTGTCTTGAGTTTACTTTATGTGAATGGTTTATGTGCTTATCTTCTATGTAATATTTTCTTTTGCATGTTAGATTTTGTGTAAGCATTAAAGACGTATTTCAGATTTGTGGGTGCACTGATTCACACTCCCCCCCCTCTCAATGCCTTTAAATCCTAACAATTAGTATCAGACTCTTGTTCCCTTGAAGAAGCCTAACAACTCAGGAAGGATCCTTAAGGCGAATATGGAGGGTTTGTTGAAGCACAAGATGCAAATCAAAGAAGCTAAAATGGTCATTGAGGAATTAAAGAAACAACTCAAGCAATCTAGAGCCAAAATACAAGATCTTATTGAACAACTAAGTGAGAGTCGAGACTACATTGAGCAATTGTCTGAACAAAGTGGATCTGATGAATCTGAAGCATCCCTAGAAGTCATGACTATGGAAAATGAAAAATTGAAAAAAAAAAAAAGACAAGAAAAATGTGAAGAGAGAGATTGAAGCTCAATCAATCAGGATGGGTGAAGAGTTGGAATCAAGAAGATCTGTGGAGGATGCAAGGAAAGTTGTAGAAGATGCCCTAAAGGCCAAGGATGAAGAACTAAAGGTTGTGAAAGATAAACTTTTCAAAATCAAATAAGAGGTTGGTACATTGCATGCACATTTACATGAGACAAATGAACATCTACAAGAAACTATTGAAGAGAATAAAGAATCCCTAAGGCAGAATGAAAATCTGAAGAAAGAAAATGAGAAACTGAAAGAAGAGTTGAAGACTACTAATGATTTGTTGAATAAATTCAATGAGAGCACTGCAAAACTTGATGAACAACTAAGGAATCAAAGAAGGAGCAAAGAGACCACATGCCTTGGATATACCAGTCATTCTACTTTTGAAGTTGGTGAATCTTTTAGAACAAAGGAGATCAAGCAAGAAGGAAAGTCTTCACTGAAGGTAACACAAAGAAATCTTGGTAAGAAAGCCTACAAACCTTTATGTTTTAATTGTCATAAGGTAAGTCATACTGCAAATGTATGTAGAAGTAGGTCTGCAAATAAAGATGGAATTTTTTATGGATATTGCTATAACAACAATAAGTATGGACATACTGCTCATGATTTTATATCGAGATCCAGTAGTAGATCTAGTAGCTTTGATGGTTATTGTTACAACTGAAACAAATATGGTCACAAAGCCGATGAGTGCAGGTCAAGAGTGAACAATCAAAGGTCATTAGTGAACCGGGAGAGACCTTACCAAAGAGAGAGGAAATTGAATGTCACATGCTCAATCTATGGTAACTATGGACACATGGTTGTGAATTGTTGAATGGGGTATGAAAGAGGTAATGTTGGACCATGGAGATCAACTGGTATGACATGTTTTCATTGTCACAAGATTGGACATCTAGCAAGGATATACAAGTCAAGGAACCAATTGAATAATCAGTCAAGAAATAAGAAAGAAAAGTAGATTGTGAATGTAGAAGAGGTCAGGTTAGAGATGAACAAATTTTGGAAGAACAAGGAAAACAATAAGACATCAGAGGAATCCACATCTCCATCAGGTGTGGAGAATTCATCATCAAACTAAGCCTTCACGTGGCTTAGAAGGAGGCAAGTGTTGTTGAATCCATCTTTGGAACCCCTATAGGTGTATGGTAAGATTCATAAGGATTCTTGGAGTATATTATGAAGTTTTGATGAATTGCATGGTATTTTAATCATCACTAATGAGTTTTTTGGTCAATCAGAGAAAAGGTAAACTCTATCAGTAAGTGCATTTAATGTATGTGTACAAAGGTAGATAAAAAGGTTATTTTGGATTTCATTTTCACCTTGCACATTATGAAAGCTGATGTGGAGCAAAAGTTATCATTTTTTGAGTCATTTGGAAAGATCCAAGTGATAAGGAGAGATTGTTTGTGTTGATCCGGAAGAGAAAATCAATCAGGTGTTGTCGTGTTCTTCTGCAAGAACCCTAGTTGCAAACTATTTGAGGTATTTATCTGATATCTGCTCTTGTAGTTGAAAAGTTGAGATGGCTAATCCTAAGTTGATTGATATTACTGAGAGGCCACGAACGGAGTTTAAGAGACATCCATTCAAATTGTTGTGTTTTACATGTAGAAGATGTTAGAGCTTTTATTCATTTTAAATTTGAAGAACTGGGATCAGGGGCAACAGAAGAACAATAAAATAAGTTATGTGATAACAACTTAGTGTTGAAGGATGAACATAAAAGAATTTTTGATAAAGGTTTTCATCACGCAGTTAGTTACCCTGATGAATTTGAAGATGATCGGGTCATGTATGTTCTGAGCAGAATTCATTATCAGTTCATGTGGTTAGATCACCACTTAAGATCACTAAGGAGGCAATCCATGCTGTAACCAGTCTATGTGCAACTGGTGGTGTGCCCATTCTTCGCACCATTTCTAAGGATGAAGTGCAGACTGACAGAGTCTAAGTGGGATGGTTGTGCGATGACTGAATGATATCTTAGATGAACAAGTAAAATATGCATCTATGGTTATCGGTTATAAGGTGTATCATTCTAGTAGGATGAATAGTATACCCAATGGTTCTATTCATACAATACATATGATGATTAAAGAGAATGAAGACTTTGATTTGGCTGAAGCTATGAGAGAGCAACTAATGGTGAATCTGGACAAGATTAAAAAGGACAAGAGAGAAGTTTTAAGTATGGTCAGGTGATCATGTGATTATTTTTCTATTTTTAAAACATGTTCCCTGGTATCTGTAAGATTACATGGTCAACATGTACCCCATATTTTATTCAAATCAACAATTGTATCAGACTCTTAGGAAATGATTTCACTAGCAAGGTATGGGGATACCTAAAATATTTTCAGAAGAAGATGCATGAGAAGGAAAGGATACCATCAGAAATTGTTGAAAGATATAAGGATGTCATTTACTTCATGGTAGACACAGACACTTGTATGATGGAATTTGTTGAACCAAGGACCTCATGGGTGATTCCTATGGGTTATGAAGTGGAAGGAGACATTATGTCTATCTATGCAGAGAATTTGTTGGCTCAACTGACAGATCCCAAGACTCCAAAGTTTGGGACATATGAAGAGAAGTCACTTCAAGTACACAAAGATTTAATGGAACCTGTTATTAAGAGAAAAGTAAGAAAGGATGTTGATAAATTCAAGACTTAGAAAGGTTTCAAAAGGGAATAAATTGAGAAGGAAAGATCCAAGCATGCTAAAGAGCAAGATGGTACATCTAGTGCAGCAGATGTTGATGATGTTGAAGTTGTTGGTGCAACCAGCAGTGCCCCAACCGGTTGGCGAACTAGAAGTGCTACATAAGTCAAGAAGGAGAAACCTTCTCCTCCTATCAAAACACAAGAGAAGAAACTAGTAAGGATTGCTAACCATAAAGCTACATCAGTCAAAGAGACACAAAGCACAACTAAGGTGATAGGAAAAAGAAAGAAACAAAAGGCAAAAAGGGATAAGAAATATGTTGTTGAAGAAAGTGAAGAGACATAATCTGAAGAAGAGCAGAAAGAACTAAAGGCTAAAGGCAAGAAATCTAAGGTGGTAGGTTCCTCCACTACTAAGACTATTGAGTCTAAATCTGGTAAAGTAGTTTCTGTAAATTCAATCATTCAAAATGTTAGTAAGTATGGTGTACTTGTTGGTGTCAATAAGTACTATAACTTACTTGATGAAGGAGATCAAAAGAAAGTTGAGGATGTTGTAGTTGCAAGTATGAATAGGTTAAGTCAAGTCTTAGGCCAACTACAAGGACAAATTCCCAATGTTTTATATGATAAAATTGATGCAAGATGGAAGGCAATACTTGTCAAAGATAAGGAGTTGGTAAAATGTGTTCTACTGAGACTATTGCCTAACTCATCTGAGGAAGAAATCGATGATAAGATCAAAGAGGTAAGATCTTAATTCCGAACAAGAGCAAGAGTTAAAAAGTTATTAATTGGGGAGACCCAATCGGTGAAAGATGAAACATAGGAGATTCTGAGAAAGCGTCTTGGTCTGGAGAAGGATAAGAGCGAAGATATTGACAAGGATGTTCAAGATGAATTAGTAAAAGATAAAGAGGATGATCCAGTGGTTACTCAGACTGATGAATGATTCACTATTGATGGTGTAAAGGTCACACTTGAGGGACTTTGAGATGAAATGGATAATGCAGGAGATAACTCTTCTATGGAGATACAAGATGAGACAATGGATGCATAAGATCAATAGGATTCACATGAACAACAAGATGTGCATAAGGAACAACAACAACAAGAGCCAGTAGACATGGGTACCAGTCAGGCTATGACCAATGACACACAAGAAAAAGGTTCTACTGATGAACAATAGCAAGAGCAAGTGAAGGAAAAGGAGGTCACAATTGATGACACACAAGGGAAACAGGTACACGAGGAGGAAAATACTAAAAAGGAACAAAATGAAGATAAGGTAACTCCTCCCGCACAGTCCAAAATGAGCATTGATGATGATATATAGATTAAAGGACAGGTTGACTTAAGCACCATGAGCCCCAAAGAGATGATAGACTTTGTTGTGGCTATTAAGTCAAAAGCTAAAAAAAAAGGATGCAACAAGAAGCATAGGTAATTCTCTCTACCAGAGATTTACTTCCAGAGTTATTAAGTGATGTGAAGTATGATGAGACTGCGACACTAGTAGAGCAGTTGTCCCATTTGGTCACTACAACCGGTGAAGAAATGAAGAGTTTAGAGGATGTTGTATTCTTGAGAGCAGAGAAGGTATATGAAAAGAAGAGATCGGAGAAGTTGGCACAGTCAATTGTCTCAAATAACAGAACACTTACATTGGTTGTCAATCGGTTAAAGGGTCCACTGAATGATGGTGGTAAGATTCCTAAATCAATCTCTGGCTTTTATTAGTTTTTGAAAGATTTAGAAAGAAAAAAATGTGAATCTCAATAAGAGCTTAGATTACTTGTTTCAAATTTTGATCCTATTAATGAGGGTGCTACTGACTTTGGTGCTAAGGTTATAGCAACATAAACCACAAGTTGAAATCAAACAGGACTGAGAAAGACAAGAGAATTGCTAACTTGATGGAGTTACAAAGTTTGTTGATTCCCAAGCTAGAATTTTTGCGACATAGTGTGAAGGAAGCTGAGAAGACTTGAGCATTTCCAGATGTGTGCCTAATTGATGGACTAGAAGAATTAGCATTTTTGCCAAGTGGACAAATTGCAATTGTGGAGAATTTACTGAAGACTTGGGACAGTGATTTACAAATTTTGAAGGTTAATTTCAGTGATATTTTTAGTAGAATGTAATAAGGTGTTTCTACTCTTACATAAATAACATTGACATCTTTGTAATACCTTTGTCATTGTTGTCAAAGCGGGAGTTGTGTTTAAGGCTGAAATTTGGCTAAGTTCATGAAAAATGTAACATAATGGTTAAGGGGGGTAGTATAGGTGTTTGTAATTCCTAGGGGGAGCTATTGAGCTATCAGGAATTAGTTTACTACTTTGAAATATAATGTATTTTTCATTTCTGCAAGTAGTTACACTTAGCAATTGTTTTGTTTATTTTCTAAGTGTTGCCATCAATGCCAAAGGGGGAGATTGTTGGCGTTTGGTTAAGATGATTTGTTTGTTGATCCTAGGATTGTATTGTGGTGTTGTCATTGCTGGAAACATGATCTATTTGAAGCATGAGATCAGTTTTACCGATGTTGTTGAAGGATCTGATTGAAGAAATATCCGAGTGTTCAGTCAATTGGGCAGAAGACAGTATGTGACGTACAGGCGAACAGATTTGGAGTTAGAGATAGAGTTAAGGTGTGTGATCATGCATTTATCATCAACAAAGGCATATTCAACTATATCTACAATCAGTTTGAAGGTTTGAGCAAGTTATTGAGGATTCAAGCGACATTGATAGGAAGAACAGGAGACAGACAGAGCAAATTTGTTTAGAATGGCTAATCGATCTATTTAATGTTTGTAAATGATTGTTTGTGACTTGGATAATGTTGTGTTGACTTTATTAAGTTGACCAATGCATTTTGGCGCAATCGGATTTGATTTTTATGTTAGTGGGTAAAATGTTTTAGGGCAAAAGGCCAGCTTGGACAAGTTGTTATAAAATAAGGATGACGTCAAATTTTAGGGTTATTGTTGGAGAGTTGAGGCATTGCGATAGGTGATTGTGATTATGTGAAGTTGTTGGATGCTTAAGGCGGTGTTGTGATCAGAATTGAAGTGGATCTGTCAGACAAGAAGTGTCATAATCAGGTCATTTACTCTTGGGTCTATCTCAAGGCAAATCCTAACAGGTTTGCAGGTGAAATCCTTTAACAAGATCACTCCTAATAGGGTAAGCAAGATCTTTAACAGGATCTGAAGTATAAATCCTCTAACCAAGTAACTCTCAGAAGGAGTTTGTAATCCCTTAACAGGGTAGTTCTTAACAGGACTTGTATTAGCTTCTAACTAGGCTAAAGATACTCTTAATCATATACACCCTTAGCAGAGTGTTTGTAATTGCTCATAACAGGGCAGATTTCTTTGGTACACTAATGAAGTTTGTGGGTATCATCTCACACGTGGTTTTCTCCCTCTAACAAGAGTTTCCACGGAGAAAATCTTGTGTCTAGATTTTACTTTGTGTGAATGGTTTATGTCTTTAGCTTCCATGTAATATTTTCTTTTGCATGTTGGATTTTGTGGAAGCTATTAAAGAAGTGTTTCAGATTTGTGGGTGCACTGATTCACACCCCCCCCCCCCCGGTTGTTCACTTAGGGTTGGGGTCAAGATTCTAAGATAAGGCTTAGATTAGTGTTAGTTTTGGGGATCAAATAGAGTTAGGGTCAGGATTAAGATTAGGGTTCAATTAGTGTAAGAATTCAAGAAAGGTCCAATTAGGGTAAGAGTTAGTGTTAGGGTTAAGGTTAGGTTTCAATTAGTGTATAGATTAAATAAAAGTCGAATTATAATAAGGGTTAGTGTTAGGGTTCAATTAGAGCAACAACTAATTTAGGGTTTACATTTAATTAGGGTTAGGGTTCAAAAAAATGAATATTCAATTAGAGTTATATATAGGGTTCAATTAGGGTTGTCATTAGGGTTAGGGTTAGGTTTAATCAAGATTGCATATAGGGTTCAATTATGGTTATTATTAGGGTTAGGGTTACAATCCAATTAGGATTGTGATTAAATGAGAGTTCAATTATGGTTGGGTTTAAGGTTTAATTAAGATTCTAGGATAAAACTTGGTGTTGCAATTAGTGTTAAGGTTATCAATGTCTTATTCTAATAAGGATTCTAAGATAAAGCTTGGCGTTACAATTATGATTAGGATTAGTTTTACGGTTACAATTATGACTTTAATTAGAGTAGTACTTATAGTTATATAGTTAACATTTAGAATTCAATTAGGATTAACATATATTATATTTAATAATATTAATATAATTATATAATATATAAAAAAATAATTAAAATTAGTGTTTAATTAAGTTAGTATTATTTATACAAGATTATTTTTTCAGTAATATATTGTAGTTTTTTATTGATAATTTAAAAAAGCATAAACATTACAGTGTTCACAAGCTGTCTAAACATCCACTTCAAAAATCTACCAAAACACCCTACCCTGCTTTAACATCCAGTACTACCACAGAGCATTGTATCTTGCAAAAGGAAACCTAACCCTAGCATCCATGGCATTTACAATTTTATGCATGACTGTGACTTCCACAAAATTACATAAGTTTGAGTGTCCATCCATCAAACCCAATTCATCTAAACAACAAAAAAACCAAATTTAAACCATAAATTATCTATAATCTTCAAAATTTGGAGAAAAAGAACCTGAACTCCATTATGCGTTTATGTTCATCCGCTGCTACTGTGTCATCTTTCTTCATTGCTTCATTCTGCTTCTATTTCTCCTACCGCTGCTACCTCTTCTCTACGAGAGTTGTCTCTGCGGCACTTGTGCATCTTCCATCCCTGCCAACCACTTCATCTCTTCTAGTTCGGCTTCCACTTGCCTTAGGTCTAGAAGTAGTTTAAGCCCCTCCCAACCTTGACGAGCATCCTTGAATCTCTTTCTATGAGATCTGTCATCGAATCTCCAAACAAAGGGAGTGAATTTCAAGTCCTCTGTAATCTCCATGTTCACCTATCCTTCGCACATCCCCATAACTAATCCCAGCATGACTTGCTCCAGAATCTAATCCATGTCTCCAAGAAATTCAGCGGGCACAGAAGTTTCTAGAACTCTTTTAGCATTAGTCTTCAGCTCCCCCAACTAGAGTTGCCATGTCATGATCATGGAGTAGACGTTGGTGTTTGTTCGATGTCTATTTGTGAGCTAATTGAAAATGTCCCCTAAAATTAGAGTGACACACTTGGTGAGCCAATGGTCTCTGAACATAAACATTCCATCTAACCTCCTTTGTGTCACCGGGTCAAGAAATGGATTTTATTGTTTATTTGTTTTGAAGGTAAAAGCAGTCTCCATTTCCTTCAAAAAACCTGCAACCCGCTCCAAACCACACCCTTCGACTCTTGCTTTTTGATGGCAATTATGGGCTATTTTACTCAAGATTTGATGGATTTCTCGATTCCTTCATTTAATTAATGCATTGTCCTCCTTTTGAGTTGGCTATCACCTTGACCATCTTTGAAATTAATAACTCTTCACAGTCGTACACCGCCACCACCCAACTCGCCACTTTGCTAACTTAATGGGAATAACATTTGGATGCCTAGGAATTCAAATCCTAAGGTTGTTATAACATTCAAATTTGACATCTCCTTTCCTTTCAAATGATAGAGCCTAATTGGACAGCAAATCAACTTCTTTATTACCATCTCTCTTTACATGTGAAATTTTAAAATTATTTAGCAATCCCAATTCTACACCTATGAACATACTTCTGTAAGTGTCATGCTTTTGTTGTGCCTTTTATGAGTGCCTAGATGATGATCAAAGAATCGCCCTCTAAGTGTATCTTTGTACCTCCTATGTTTTTAGCTACTTTAACCGTCACCAAGGCTGCCTCTGCTTCCGCTACATTGTTAGTTCCATCTTCTAACCTCTTCCCACTTATATCTATGGTGTTACCAGACCAATCCCGAATAATGCAACCTGCTCTGGAAGGGCCTGGATTTCCTTTAGAGGCCCTGTCAAAGTTCACCTTCCACAAACATTTATCCGATTTTGCCCATTTTATGGGCTCAGAGACAAGAACCGTTGGTTTCACCCAGCCCTGCCCATTAACTGGCCTAATTTTGGTGTCAGGCCAAACTTGCTAAATATGCTTATCTCTTGTGGAAAAGGGGGTCTTGGGATTAGAGAACTGTGATGTAACTGCCCCAGTTGTTTCCTCAATTGCCTTGTCAATTCTCTTTTTTAATCTATCTGAACTCTCATCTTTTCCCATAAAAATCGTCTATTTCTTTCTTTCCACACTTCCCAAATTACTATGGATGGACAAATATTCCAAATACATGATAAGGTAGATTTCATTTATATTTTTGGCCAGCCATCAAAATGATTCTTCAATGTGTTCGGGAAGGGACCTTGCCATTCTAGTTTGTTGAGAACCATAGTCCAGCAAGCTGAGGTAAACTTGCAGTTTAGTAATAAATGGTCCACTGACTCCTCAGCGTCCCCACAAAAAACACATTTTGTTGGTTGACAAATACCCAACATTTTCCTTCTTTCCCCGTAAGAATTCTTCCTCTTGTGGGTAACCATGCAAAGGATCCAGCAATACGTAGGCATTCTTTCCCCAGAATAAGTGTATTGGCCAGTTTTCTTCCACCATGCCCCCTGTCCAATAATTGGTAACCTAACTTAACTGAGTACTTACCATTACTAGCCCCACACCACACCACCTTACCTTATCTGCCTTGTCAGTTATTAAAACTTTCCGGGAGTTGAAAATCTCTCTAAGATACAAGATTGTTACTACTTATCTTTCACTGTAATCAAATTTCAATTAATGTTTTACATGTGCAGTAGTGTGTGGTATATAAATGGAATAGAGCGGTCCAAAAATGTATGGCATTTTACTACTAAAATTTATCGTTGTCAAATTTATATCCTCTTTTAAGTTGACGACCTACAACAGACTATGCTGAAGTGAGATGTTTCAACATTATTTACTCTAACCTGAACATGAATCGGGTTGATCTACTATATAGATATAAATGGATTTTCAAGACTTTTTTATTTGGAATTATATATTTTAATTACTTCTTCCAGATGCAAGATATCATTGGGAAAAAATATAAGACCATCTTTAGAAAATAAGAATAGCCTTCTTTATCACATATTTTTGAAAATGCACACCGAATTTTGCTGATAGCTCATCATACACAACACAACAGTATTATTATAGGACCAACGTACATTCTAAGCCAAAGAGGTTCTCTGAACCTCTAAAAAAAAACTATGCCCTTTGAGCAAACACTCTGCAGTCTCAAGAGCAAACTTTCCTAGTTACATTATCAGGACTCGATATATTTCCTTCTTATTACAAAAAACTGGAATACACTTATTTAGCTTGCATAGTAGTCATAAAATGATACACTACCAAAATCTCATATGCCTTTCCATGAAGAGAGAGGAGGTGTTTCTGACATCATCCATGTAAAATCCATGTCACGATATCGATCTCCATGGACAACACCAGAGGAGACTATGGCTTCTATTTCTTTCATCTCCTCGGGTGTGAGCTTCACAGAAAGAGCACCAACGTTCTCCTCAAAATTCTTGACTTTGGTTGTCCCTGGGATTGGGGCAACATCATTTCCTTGGTGATGAACCCAAGCAAGTGCAAGTTGCCCTGGGGTGCACCCTTTACTTGAAGCAACTGCTGAAAGCTTCTCAAATATAAGCTTGTTTTTCTCAAGGTTCTCTCCTGTAAACCTGGGCAAAGTCTGCAAATAAATACTATCAAAAAATCAAAAGATCATCTAAATTTAAAATATAGAAAACAAATTTATAATTAAACAATTCAAAATGAAGTTCAAAACTTCCTACTTCTACATACAATTCCTCAAGCAAAAGGAAAAAACTAACATTTTTTGCAAGGTACCCACTTTCCTTAAATACTGACACACCAAGGAAGTTGAAAGAACTTGCCATTATGTAAAGAAACCTAGAATTGGTGAAAATAAACTTAAACTTTGGCCTTGTGAACAAACATTTTTATTCTTCATTAATCATCATTAATGCAAAGAAGACTCGACGGATGCAAATACCTTTCTAAAATCATTATCTGTTAAGCCTTCAACAATCTTTGCTCCAGAAGAGAAGAATCCTCGGCCTAAAGGGCTATATGGCACAATTCCAATACCAAGCTCCCTACAAGTAAAAATTGAAGTGTTAGTCATTCAAAGAAGACAATTTAAAATGAAGAATTCTAATGCTGAAAACCCACATACCTGCAAGTTGGAACGATTTCTTCCTCTACATCCCTAGTCCACAAGGACCATTCTATTTGAACTGCTGTAATAGGATGAACAGCATGTGCCCTTCGAATTGTTGATGCAGAAGCTTCAGAAAGTCCAATGTATTTTACTTTCCCTTCTTCAACCAATTTCTTCATTTCTCCAATCTGTAATAGTTGCACAAGCAATAATAGTATCAAACAATAGTAATGCATATATTGAGATCTATCATCAAGGGAATATATTTATACATGAATCAACAGAAGTGATTGCTAAATAATCAAATTTGTTAAGGCAGCAAGAGCAAAAATCTTAAAGATAACTAGAGTATGAAAATTTAATTTTATGATTCTTCATAAAAATGGAAAGCCAAACATAAGGATAGTTTCCTACCTGAAAGTTGAAACACTTGAAGAACATATACAGTGTTATAAGCAAGCAGTGAAAGCAAACTCGAATACCATCTAATTATCAAGCCAAGCATTAAAACTCTACTCTTCATCCTCTCCACCAAATCATTTAAAAAAGAAATCACAAACCAAACATAAGCAAACATAAGAGTCCTTACTGCTGTGGTAGATGCAATTATCAGCCTCACTGCCCATCATAAGCAATTCATTGCTGGTGACTCATCAAAGTAGCAGGTATATTGTAGTTACATGGCGAATAAAAATAATCAGGATAACCAACAGATAGAATTGGTCCAAAAAAAAGAAATCCCCATCCATGGGACATCTTAAATAGAATGGAAGGATCTTCCTGGCCTCTACAATACATCTCAGAAGAACACTTGCTGCTATTGGCAATACTATTATCTGTCCTCACTACCCATCATAGGCAGCCCATTGCTGGTTTCTTAACAAGGTAAGTACTAAGAATATGTATGTTACATGCTGAATCGAAAGACGTCAGAATAACTGAGAGTTAAAGTAAGTCAGGGAAAAAGAAATCCCTAATCATATGACAAATGTTATCTTAAATATATTGGAAGGATTTTCCTAGCCTCTACAATATATCTCAAAATTGTCAATATATGCCTTGTGCAATTACAAGAGTACAGTTCTACCAGAAATGAATGATAACTTAGAAGTGATGCTTGTTTAAAGACCAAAGATATGATCTTTGCCAGGAAAGCAAAGCCAATAACATTGGAATATGAACACTATTACATAACACCAACATCGTACATGGACTAATGGAGATACAAATATGTTACATAGATGCCCTGTAATGTACCTGAGATGCTTACCAAGTAAATAACTGTCGGATACTTTCCTCAAATTCTATGGCTACTATATTTTAAAAGTCTAAGCTCTGATATGGGTAACAAGTCTCCGCTGATGCTAGAGGCATAAATCTGGAAGCAAAGACATTAAATGCCCACATATTGCTGACTGAACCAAGGAAAGTTAGAAACGATCAAGGTAACTAGACAACAATCATTCAAAGAGAAAAAACTAAAGATGAAGCTACAAATGCACTTGGCCAAATTGAAAGAAGACCAAGGGTGCTACGCAAGGTCAGTGTTCAATTTTAATCGTATCAACAATTACAAGCATCCACAGAGGAGATGATTAAAGAGAAGCTGCAAAGAAAAATAGTGCAGCACTTTCTAAACTGAGGTAAGGAGGGATCAAGTAGCCCACAAGCTTAGGTTAACTCAACATTTGCAAGATAAAGGGTTTCATTTCTCTAACTGCTCTAAAATGGGTAACTAACAAAAGTTGGGTAGCGTTTGCGCCTTGAGCCTCACCAGCACAAAATCAAAATCAAAGCCCAACACTGAAGAGACAGTGGATAAGGAAAATGATTTTCCAAAAAGTATTTGCTGCCTTCAATGATAAAGGTTAATAACAAATCTACTCTAAAACAAGTTTGAGAAAGTAATCATTAGTCTGTATACATCCTTCTTGAAGAAGCACCCTAGCCACGCCAAGGGGAATGATTAAGTTCTGGGGGGGGCGGGGGGGACTCTGATTTCAGGATTCCCAAATTCACTGGAGTTGGATAATGTTTGAGGCTTATAAGGACAAAGGAATCCATCCAAAGAACTAAGAGCTTGCATCTCAAAGGCTACTAGCCCANGGGGGGGGGGGGGGGGGGACTCTGATTTCAGGATTCC
This sequence comes from Thuja plicata, assembly GCA_018584345.1. Taxonomy (NCBI): domain Eukaryota; kingdom Viridiplantae; phylum Streptophyta; class Pinopsida; order Cupressales; family Cupressaceae; genus Thuja; species Thuja plicata. The sequence goes on from MU223945.1 coordinate 142,132, forward strand.
CAAATTCACTGGAGTTGGATAATGTTTGAGGCTTATAAGGACAAAGGAATCCATCCAAAGAACTAAGAGCTTGCATCTCAAAGGCTACTAGCCCAAGGCAAAGAATTAGTTCCACATTGTCCAACATGAACCTTTGCAACATAACTGATGCTTCAGAACGAGGTATAATATTGTAGCAGAGTGCTCAGCTCACTAAAAGAAAAACCTACATTTAGTTATCATGACCCTGAAAAAAAGCATCAATTTGATTATTTATTTGTAACATTAAGTTACTAAAAAGCATACAATCGAGAAAAGATACATACATAGTGTTAACCTGGCTGATATGCCTAATGAATTGTTCAAATTATACAACAAGGATACGCCTAATGAATTGTTCCAATCATGCACCCCTTTGTGTAGAAGGATTGGCAATGCCCGACATTAATTTGAGGCTTGGTCACAAGACCAAAACCTAATGGATACAAAACTTGAATAACACAGTTAACCTGAAAAATCTCCATGCTTATGTCACAAAGAGGGTTTTGGAATCTGCTGGCTAGACTGTACCCTAAATCGGAGCTTCACTTTTACCGTTGTGTTGTCCTAATATGGGATATAATAGGTTAATTAACAAAATCAAGATAAGAATTTACATGGTAAAAAGAACTGAGTTCAATTGTTAAAAATGTATTGTAACTTTTAACGCAGGGCTCCATGTTTAAATCTTGATGAGATAGGATAAAGTACTGAAATCAGGCAAAATATGATGAGGTGTTGAAATTGGGCGAAATACCACATACCCCTAATCTCTGGCATCTAAACAGAAGAATACCCAACAAGGAGATTTAAAAAATCAGATGAACGAGAAAATATAAATTAAGTTACTACAATACACTAAAACCCATAAGAACAATCATTTAATAATCAAATCCACATTACATAGATGTACACAGAAGAGTAAAGCACATACGGTAACTTCTATGGGTACTCTAATATCGATTCGATGTTGGTAATAAAGATCAATGCAATCCACATCAAGCCTCTTCAGACTCCCTTCACAGCAAGCTCGAACATACGCGGGATCTCCTCGAATGTCCCTTACCCCACCTGCATAACTTATTCCGAACTTAGTAGCCAGCTGCACTTTGTCTCTTATTCCTTTTAGGGCCTGCAAATCAACTCAAAAAGATCCAAACTAAACTCTAGCCATAGATAAATCCTTTTAAAACTTGTGAAAATCAGATCAACTACATTTAATTTGAAGTACCCTACCTTTCCAAGGAGAAGTTCGTTAGTGTGAGGACCATAAATATCAGAGGTATCAAGGAAAGTAATGCCTTTGGAAACAGCATAGTGAATGAGGGAAATCATTTCATCTTCAGATTTAGGAGGGCCATAGAATGCATTCATGCCCATGCAGCCCAACCCCTGTGCTGATACTTCAAAACCCTGACTACCCAACTTAATTCTTGGCACCGCCATTGTTGTTGTTCTTGTTCCTTCTGCTTCTGCTTTCTCAAGGCTGAGCGGATGCGTTTATTTGTAATTTATCATGCAAACCATGAGAGGGTAGTTGTGTCATTGGTGAGGTCACTTGTGTCTCATTTTTGACTGATCTGCTCATCTACCGGAAGGACCGGTGAATAGTAAACCCAGCTGTTTTTTAAGTTAGTTAACGTATTTAAAATAATAATAATTATTATTTAGTGAGTTAAGGTTTTTTTTTTTTTTTTTTAAGCTAGGTATTTCAATGAAGTCTTCAAATGATTTTTTTTAAAAAGTGAAGGACTATCCATAATATAAAATAATTATATTGATATTTATAAGTAAAGGTCTTAAGTTAAAAAGTTTTATGTCATTGTTTTTAGATTTATTTGTGTGATTGTTTTTTAATTAACATCATCATTTTTCTTTTTCTTATGATGCTTTTGTTCTTATGTAGTGTGATACGAAACTTTGATGCAAAAACTATCATACAATTCAATCTAGAATCAATAATACAAACAATTAAATTATATAGCTCTCTCTCTCTCTCACACACACACATTTTGATGTTTTTAATAAAATAATTGTATAAAAATAAAAGAGATGTGATTTTATTTTTCCTAAAAAGTCATCTTCAAAATGACGTAAAAATAAAAGAGATTAACCACCAATTGCAACTAGTCATTGTTTTTCACTATTCTGAAGTGATGTTAGGAGCCAACCCTGTTAAAGGTTACAATAACACACTGTTAGGTGTGACCCTATTAGAGGATTTAATCACCCTGTAAGGAGTGGCCTTGTAAGAGGTCTTCTAACGCTTCAATGTAGAAATGTCACCTTGTGAAAGGATTTACAAAAGACTGTTAAGAGATTTTTGATCACTGTTACAATTGTTAGAAAGTAACAATGGATTAAACTGTCTTGATAAGCAACTATCTTTTCTGATTCAGATCTTTGTTCTGGATTTAATTACTTGATCCTCATTGATCAGATATTTTGTTACAATTCTATGTGTTCTGTCCTCGAATGGAATCCCATCTGATTTTGCCTTCACTTTTCAACATGATATTTAAGTCAAAATTTGTAGTTTTTATTTAAATATTCCTTAAAATGACATAAATATTTGTCATTTTACAAAGCTTGATAGCTTAATTTTCTCAATTCTCTAACTGTTTCTATCATTATATTTTCTATAAATCACTTATTATCTCTATCTTTATATTTATTTCATCCACTCTTATTCTCTCTTGTCTCTCCCCCTCTATATATTTATCTATTACATATCTTTCTATCCCTTTTAACTCTCTTTCCATATCTCCCTACTTTTCTTTCTCAATTGGCAGGAACTTTGATGCTTTGCGTCTCTTGTTAATCTAATAAATACCTCAAATTCAATTTTCAAAAGACAAAAATATATACAGAGAGATTTTTTTACTTTTCATCACGAATTATTAAACATATTTTGTGTTTTAGTGAAAAGGAACTTTAATTACTAAATGTGATAAAATATGATTATTTAACTTTTCAAGAATTTTTTCTTTGTCAATGAAATATCTTAGAACATTAGATTTATAGTTTATATGAGATCAAGTTTGTAGGTTTGGGTCACTCCACATTTATGAATTCATTCATTGAATCTAAATTCAACCTTGCATAATGATAATGTGGAATTCTGTGCTAATCATTTTTATGATTTTCTATTTGCTCTTTCTTAATATCTGAGGTATGGCAATATTAAAAGTACCTTTTTGAAAGGGTTGTGTTTGAAGAGACATGTTCTCTAGCTTGACTCTTATAAATTTGTGAAAAAGCTTGAAGACCTAGGCAAACACCCTAGAATAATGTATGTGGATATGTTACTCATTTTGTGTACCTAATTGAAATGTGTTTCTATTGATTGCTTCTTCAATGCTCTAGGATGAGAGAATATGTGTGAATCATGGAAGATGTAACATAAATGCATTGAAAGCCTTTAAAAAGTAGGCATACCTTTTTTTCTCAAAATGCACAGTGAACTCAAGTTAGGAAAATAAACGAGGTCGTAGTTAGTGAACTTAGAGGAGACATGTTCTCTAGGTTAAGCTCCATAAATTTATAAAAAATTCTTGAAGACGCTAAACAAGTTCCCTAGAATAATGTATCTAGATTTTTTTTATTCCTTTTACTGTGTACAATTGAAGTGTGTTGCCATTGATTTCACCTTTAATTCTCTCGGATGAGAGAAGACATGTAAATTGTGGATGGTGTAAAATAAATGCATTGAATTCCTTGAGATTATAGCATAACATTAGATTTTGTTAATTTGTGTAAGTGAACTTGAATTAGGAAAATAAAGGGGATAGTCAACTAAAATCTGAATTTTAGAAAGGGACAAGTCAAAATTATGACCACGAGTTTGACACTATGACCATGGAAATGACCACCCTAAGTAGTAAATGGTCAATTTAGGTACTCGGCCATTCTATTTGGGTGACTTTATTGATAATTTTTCTAATAAATGCTTTGATAAGACGCATATCAAAGTATGTGCATGTAAGGATATGAAAGGATTTTAGTGCATGAGAATGTGTGTATATGAATAAGTAAAGCCTAAGAGTAAAAGCCCAAATTTTATGTACAATAGAACATGATTTTTCCTCAAAATGAGCACAACACTAAATGAGAGATAATACATGTATGCAAATTTTATCGTTATATTTTCCCCCCACTTTGAGGTGCACATGGAAACCTAAAATGGTTATGCACCTCAAAGTATGTAGAGATCGCAAACATATACACACAATAATTTTTCATACATTGAAGGATGTGAAAATTCACCTCATATAAAAAGTAATGAACCTCAGAAGGTGTAGTCATGTAAATTTTTTCTTTGGTATGCACTCTTCATGGTAACCTACAAATAAGAGAAAAATGTGTAGTGAATGGTTTTTATCCCACAAGTTATAATTAGGTACAAAATATGAGCTTGCTAATATTTAAGAAATACAAATAATATGACATGAGTAAATCTAGTCCCACCTCTTCAAAATATGATAATGGTGTGGTTGACCTTGTGGATATAACATGACAAGGCACATGTGACACAAGGTGTATCTCATGATAGTGCTCTTTAAAGTCAAGGCAATCAAACTACCGAGCTTTTTTCACTACTTATAAGCTCAATGTAAGAATGTTAGACATTATATATCCCTTTCATTTGATTGTATCCATATGATGCAATAAATTAAAGGAAAGGGAACATTGTACATAAAACAAATTTGTAATAATCGTGTAAACATATGGATCATGTAATGGAACATAAATAATGAATACATAATGCAAAATGCATGGGTAACATCTAGAATGATAAAGCATAACAAGATCATATGTGTTAGATATAGAATAATTGAGGTGCCGATAGCCCCAACATTGGCCAAAAAGGGAAAAAAATTGTGATGTGGTTTTCAATGGCCACAAACACCTACATAATTATATAGGGTACTAGAACAAAATATACTCCCAATGTAGTGTCCAAGAGCATGAGCATCCAATATTAAAGGTAAGGTCATAAGTCCCTGATGGATGTAGGTATAAAAAAATGTGTGGGGGATGACATTGTACCACTATTGGATGAGAAAAATAGGGTAAAACATATCAAGAGGGAGAGCACAATTTGAACCTTAATATGAAAAATGTGGCTATGAAAGGGTAAGATGTAAGAATTTAACCATGAAGGTTTTGATGACAATTATTCAATTGTGTATTGTCATTGATGTTTACACAAGTATAGTGATGTTTACACAAATGTATAATCCTATCCGAGCATAGTTAGTTCATGCCAAGCACTCTCAGGAATTTAGTCCAAGCACTCTCGGGCATTGAAGAGGACTAAAGTGATTTTTAGTTCTAACCGAGTTCACTTGGGCATTACAGTCTTGGTCGAGCGTTGAAGGATTTCAGTGTTGACCGAGTTAAATAGTTAGTCTCAGCCGACTAACAGTAGTTTATATTTTATGGGTAATTGGTTATATGTAGTCGACAGACATGAGTTTTATTATTTATTTGAAAGGATATTAAGGTTGATATTAAGAAAGAGCAAATAGAAAATCATAAAAACGATTAGCACAGAATTCCACATTATCATTATGCAAGGTTGAATTTAGATTCAATGAATGAATTCATAAATGTGGAGTGACCCAAACCTACAAACTTGATCTCATATAAACTATAAATCTAATGTTCTAAGATATTTCATTGACAAAGAAAAAATTCTTAAAAAGTTAAATAATCATATTTTATCACATTTAGTAATTAAAGTTCCTTTTCACTAAAACATAAAATATGTTTAATAATTCGTCATGAAAAGTAAAAAAATCTCTCCGTATATATTTTTGTCTTTTGAAAATTGAATTCGAGGTATTTATTAGATTAACAAGAGACGCAAAGCATCAAAGTTCCTGCCAATTGAGAAAGAAAAGTAGGGAGATATGGAGAGAGAGTTAAAAGGGATAGAAAGATATGTAATAGATAAATATATAGAGGGGGAGAGACAAGAGAGAATAAGAGTGGATGAAATAAATATAAAGATAGAGA